>JANJGN010000015.1:1536614-1886329 GCA_026770705.1 Isurus oxyrinchus | reverse complement strand
CCTCTCCACTTCTCCCCACTCTCCCCTCCCCCGCCCCACTCTCCCTCACTCTCCGCACCTCCTCACTCTCCCGCCCCCACTCTCCCCTCACTCTCCCCCCCCCCGCCCCCACTCTCCCCCCCCGCCCCCACTCTCCCCCCCCCGCCCCCCACTCTCCCCTCACTCTCCCCCCCCCCGCCCCCACTCTCCCCCCCCGCCCCCACTCTCCCCCCCCGCCCCCACTCTCCCCCCCCGCCCCCACTCTCCCCCCCCGCCCCCACTCCCCTCTCCCGCCCCCACTCCCCTCTCCCGCCCCCACTCCCCTCTCCCGCCCCCACTCCCCTCTCCCGCCCCCACTCCCCCCTCACTCTCCCGCTCACCGCCCCCACTCCCCCTCACTCTCCCGCCCCCACTCCCCCCTCACTCTCCCGCCCCCACTCCCCCCTCACTCTCCCGCCCCCACTCCCCTCACTCTCCCGCCCCCACTCCCCCTCACTCTCCCGCCCCCACTCCCCCTCACTCTCCCGCCCCCACTCCCCCTCACTCTCCCGCCCCCACTCCCCCTCACTCTCCCGCCCCCCACTCCCCCTCACTCTCCCGCCCCCACTCCCCCTCACTCTCCCGCCCCCACTCCCCCTCACTCTCCCGCCCCCACTCCCCCTCACTCTCCCGCCCCCACTCCCCCTCCACTCTCCCGCCCCACTCCCCCTCACTCTCCCGCCCCACTCCCCCTCACTCTCCCGCCCCCACTCCCCCTCACTCTCCCGCCCCCACTCCCCCTCACTCTCCCGCCCCCACTCCCCCTCACTCTCCCGCCCCCACTCCCCCTCACTCTCCCGCCCCCACTCCCCCTCACTCTCCCGCCCCCACTCCCCCTCACTCTCCCGCCCCCACTCCCCCTCACTCTCCCGCCCCCACTCCCCCTCACTCTCCCGCACCCACTCCCCCTCACTCTCCGCCCCCACTCCCCCTCACTCTCCCGCCCCCACTCCCCCTCACTCTCCCGCCCCCACTCCCCCTCACTCTCCCGCCCCCACTCCCCCTCACTCTCCCGCCCCCACTCCCCCTCACTCTCCCGCCCCCACTCCCCCTCACTCTCCCGCCCCCACTCCCCCTCACTCTCCCGCCCCCACTCCCCCCTCACTCTCCCGCCCCCACTCCCCCTCACTCTCCCGCCCCCACTCCCCCTCACTCTCCCGCCCCCACTCCCCTCACTCTCCCGCCCCCACTCCCCCTCACTCTCCCGCCCCCACTCCCCCTCACTCTCCGCCCCCACTCCCCCTCACTCTCCCGCCCCCACTCCCCCTCACTCTCCCGCCCCACTCCCCCCTCACTCTCCCGCCCCCACTCCCCCTCACTCTCCCGCCCCCACTCCCCCCTCACTCTCCCGCCCCACTCCCCCTCACTCTCCCGCCCCCACTCCCCTCACTCTCCCGCCCCCACTCCCCCTCACTCTCCCGCCCCCACTCCCCCTCACTCTCCCGCCCCCACTCCCCCTCACTCTCCCGCCCCCACTCTCCCCTCACTCTCCCGCCCCCACTCTCCCCCTCACTCTCCCGCCCCCACTCTCCCCTCACTCTCCCGCCCCCACTCTCCCCTCACTCTCCCGCCCCCACTCTCCCCTCACTCTCCCCGCCCCCACTCTCCCCTCACTCTCCCCCCCCGCCCCCACTCTCCCCTCACTCTCCCCCCCCCGCCCCCACTCTCCCCTCACTCTCCCCCCCCGCCCCCACTCTCCCCTCACTCTCCCCCCCCCTCCCCACTCTCCTCTCACTCTCCCCCCCCGCCCCCACTCTCTCTCACTCTCCCCCCCCGCCCCCACTCTCTCTCACTCTCCCCCCCCGCCCTCACTTCTCCCCCCCCGCCCTCACTCTCCCCCCCCGCCCTCACTCTCCCCCCCCCGCCCTCACTCTCCCCCCCCGCCCTCACTCTCCCCCCCCGCCCTCACTCTCCCCCCCCGCCCCCCCCCGCCCTCACTCTCCCCCCCCGCCCCCCCCGCCCTCACTCTCCCCCCCCGCCCTCACTCTCCCCCCCCGCCCTCACTCTCCCCCCCCGCCCCCCCCCGCCCTCACTCTCCCCCCCGCCCCCCCCGCCCTCACTCTCCCCCCCCCGCCCTCACTCTCCCCCCCCGCCCTCACTCTCTCTCACTCTCCCCCCCCGCCCCCACTCTCTCTCACTCTCCCCCCCCGCCCCCACTCTCTCTCACTCTCCCCCCCCGCCCCCACTCTCTCTCACTCTCCCCCCCCGCCCCCACTCTGTCTCACTCTCCCCCCCCCGCCCCCACTCTGTCTCACTCTCCCCCCCGCCCCCCACTCTGTCTCACTCTCCCCCCCCGCCCCCACTCTGTCTCACTCTCCCCCCCCGCCCCCACTCTGTCTCACTCTCCCCCCCCGCCCCCACTCTGTCTCACTCTCCCCCCCCCCGCCCCCACTCTGTCTCACTCTCCCCCCCCGCCCCCACTCTGTCTCACTCTCCCCCCCCGCCCCCACTCTGTCTCACTCTCCCCCCCCGCCCCCACTCTGTCTCACTCTCCCCCCCCGCCCCCACTCTGTCTCACTCTCCCCCCCCGCCCCCACTCTGTCTCACTCTCCCCCCCCGCCCCCACTCTGTCTCACTCTCCCCCCCCCGCCCCCACTCTGTCTCACTCTCCCCCCCCGCCCCCACTCTGTCTCACTCTCCCCCCCCGCCCCCACTCTGTCTCACTCTCCCCCCCCGCCCCACTCTGTCTCACTCTCCCCCCCCGCCCCCACTCTGTCTCACTCTCCCCCGCCCCACTCTGTCTCCTCTCCCCCCGCCCCACTCTGTCTCACTCTCCCCCCCCCGCCCCCACTCTGTCTCACTCTCCCCCCCCGCCCCCACTCTGTCTCACTCTCCCCCCCCCGCCCCCACTCTCTCTCACTCTCCCCCCCCGCCCCCACTCTCTCTCACTCTTCCCCCCCCCGCCCCCACTCTCTCTCACTCTTCCCCCCCCCGACCCCACTCTCTCTCACTCTTTCCCCCCCCCCGACCCCACTCTCTCTCACTCTTCCCCCCCCCCCGACCCCACTCTCTCTCACTCTTCCCCCCCCCGACCCCACTCTCTCTCACTCTTCCCCCCCCCGACCCCACTCTCTCTCACTCTTCCCCCCCCCCGACCCCACTCTCTCTCACTCTTCCCCCCCCCCGACCCCACTCTCTCTCACTCTTCCCCCCCCCGACCCCACTCTCTCTCACTCTTCCCCCCCCCCCCCCGACCCCACTCTCTCTCACTCTTCCCCCCCCCCGACCCCACTCCCCCTCACTCTCCCCCCTCCCCCTCACTGTCACTCCCCCTGCCCCCCACTCCCCCCTCACTCTCCCCCCCTGCCCCCACTCCCCCTCACTCTCCCCCTCATTCACCCACTACTCACACTCTGGGACACTAGCCACTCCATGTGACTCCCCTCCCCTTCCCTTTCCTCCTCCTCCTCTCTGGGGAGCTGTCTCTGACCATGTGGAGAATGCAGGACAGGTCAGATGAGGACTGGATCTTCCTCAGTCCTGACTCCCCAAAGCCTCTCCACCACCAGCTAGGCACACGTCAGGAGTCTGACATCAGAGATTATCCAATTGGCTGGATTCGGTGCTCTACCTACAGTTTAAATTGCAACAATTTGCCACCATTTCTAACAGCCCCTTCCAAGCCTGTGACTATCCCCCATGAATATAGATTGGTATTTGGTCTCTCAGGGAATTAAGGGATATGGGGAAAGGACAGGAGAGTCGAGCTGAAGCCCAAGATCAGCCATGATGGTATTAAATGGCGGGGCAGGCTCGATGGACCATATTGTCCACCCCTGCTCCTATTTCTTGTGTATCCCTTGTTGCACTTGAGAAGGTAGCGGGCTTTCTTCTTGAACCTCTGCTGTCCATATGGTGAATTCTGAGAGTTGGAGAGATCCAGACTTTGACACCCCAAAGTGGGGTGCTGTGCGGTTTGGAGAGGAACTTGGAGATGTCCATAAGGACAGGGCAGGAGGTTTGTGGGTCATAAGAACAGAAGAAATAAGAGTAGGCCATTTGGCCCCTCAGGCCTGCTCCGCCATTCAGCTAGATAATGGCAGATCTTCTACCTCAATGCCATTTTCCTGCACTATCTCCATATCTCTTGATATCTTTACTCTCTAGTAATCTATTGATCTGTTTCTTGAATATACTCAATAGCTGAGCCTCCACAGCTGCCTGGGATAAAGAACTCCAAAGATTCCACACCCTGTGAGTGAAGATATTTCCCCTCATTTCAGTCCTAAAGAGCCTACCCATTAATCTGAGACTGTCTCCCGGCTCTAGACACCCCAGCAAGGAGAAACATCCTTCATGCCTCTACCCTGTCGAGCCCTGTAAGACTTTTGTTTGCTTCAATGAGATCACCTCTCATTCTTTTAATACAGGCCCAGTCTCCTCAATCTCTCCTTGTTGGATAATTCCATCATCATCTCCAAGTTCCTCTCCAAACCACACACCGTCCCAATTTGCACATATATTGCCATTGTTTAATTATCACTGAGTCTGAGTCTGGATCTCTCTCCCTAACAGAATTGTGGGAACACCTTCACTACACGGACTGCAGAGGTTCAAGAAGAAAGCCCGCTACCTTCTCAAGTGCAACAAGGGACACACAAGAAGTAGGAGCAGGGGTGAACAATATGGTCCATTGAGCCTGCCCCGCCATTTAATACGGCCATGGCTGATCTTGGGCTTCACTCCACTTTCCTGCCCATTCCCCCATATCCCTTGATTCCCTGAGAGACCAAAAATATGTCTACCTCAGCCTTAAATATATTCAACGATGGTGCATCCACAGCCCTCATGTGCAGAGAACTCCAAAGATACACAATCCCATGAGTGAAGAAATTTCTCCTCATCTCAGTCCTAAATGATCGGCCCCCTACCCTGAGACTGTGCCCCCATGTTTTAGATTCCCTGACCAGTGGAAACAATCTCTCAGAATCTACCCTGTCATGCCACTTCAGAATCTAGTACGCTTCAATGATTTCACCTCTCATTCTACTAAACTCCAGAGAAAATGGACCTAATTTGTTCAGCCTCTCATCATAGGACACCCTCCCTCTCATCCCAGGGACCAATTTAATGGAACTTTGTCATTCCACCTCCAATGCAAGTATATCCTTTCTTAAATGTGGAGACCAAAACTGCACACAGTATTCCAGATGTGGCCTTACCAAAATCCTGCACAGTTGTAGCAGGACTTCTTTATCCTTGTACTCCAATCCCCTTGCAATAAAGGCCAACATGCCATTTGCCTTCCTAATTGCTTGCTGTACCTGCATGCTAACTCTGCTCTCCTTGTGCACGCACACTCAAGTCTCTTTGAACATCAACACATAAGTTTTACACCTTTTAAAAAGTATTCAGCTTTTCTATTCTTTCATTTAAAGGGAATAACTTCACACTTCCCCACATTATACTTGATCTGCCATCTTGCTGCCCACTCACTTAATCTGCCTCTATCTGTTTTAAAATTAGGGGTCGCCTTTTAGGACAGAGATGAGGAGAATTTTTTTCTCTCAGAGGGCTGTGTGACTTTAGAACTCTCTGCCTCAGAAGGTGGTGGAGATGGGGTCATTGAATATTTTTAAGGCAGAGTTAGATAGATTCTTGTTAGGCAAGGGAATCAAAGGTTAACGGGGTAGATAGGAATGTGGAATTCGAAACACAAAGAGATTAGCCATGCACTTATGGAATGGTGGGAAGGCCGAATGGCCTGCTTCTGCTCCTATTCAGTATCTTTCTGTCTCTTTGCAGCCTCCCTGTATCCACCCCATAGCTTATCTTTCCACCTAGCTTGGTATCATCAGCAAAGTTTGATACATTACTCTCTGTCTATTCATCTCTGTCATTAATATAGATTGTAAATAGCTGAGGCCCCAGCATTGACCCTTGTGGTACTCTGCCATTTACTACCAGCCAACTCGAAAATGTAAATGACCGCTCCTGCAGTACTTTCAAAACATGAATTGTGGGGAGCAGAGTTCCATCCATGTCCAAAATTGGGTGGAATATGATTCTCAGGTAGACAGTATAACTGAGTGAAGCTTGGCATTCTGTGATTACTGTTCTAAGGTCACTAATTGCAGCTTGAAGTTAGGGCTACAAGAAATACTGCAAAAATTGAATTGGCAAAGATCTATTAATTGCCATAACTAGCATTATCATTTCTAATAGTAAACCTGTTGGGTTATGAAAATTATAACAATAGATAAATATATTCACAATAAAGGAGGCTCAATAAACAAATCAAGGGAACCTTCTTTATTTAGAATTAGGAAGAATATTTTAAAGATATGACTGCATAGATAAAGAGAATGCTGTAATTATAGTGTGTGGATTCTCAGAAAGCATTTTATTAATTTGTTGGCACAAGAGGTTTGTAAAAATGGAAATGTCGTATGAGTGGATGTGCATCAGCATGAATAGAAGCTTGATTGCTTGATATAACAGCAAGGATAGTTTTAGCTCTAGTCCTCTGATGCATGATTAAAATGCACAGTGATTTACTTACGAGTGCACCATATACCTTCAATTTTAACCTGCACTTCTGAACAAGTACTGAGAATGAAGCCAATAATGTTCTTAGTTAAATAGTTCAAGATCTCATATAATAGTTTTCAAACAATGTCCATAAAAGTGAGGAACAGGATCTCAAAATTGGTTGACACAAAGTAGGTGGTTTGGCAAAATTGAGGGGGAGTGTAAAAACTTTCAGGAAGACTTAGAATAGCAGAACGGGCTGAAGGATGGCAAAAGCAATTTTAATGTGAATATTTTTAAAGAAGAGCCAAGGATTGAGGTATATAAATCATTGGAAAGATGCTGAACAGTGTGGATAAATCAAAGGATCTTCTCAAGAGCAATTAAGGATGGCAATAAGTGCCAGCCATACCAGTAACACCCACATGCCAGGAACAAATAAGAAAAGATGGATTAAACTATTACATAAAAGCCAGCAGCATTTTTAATTTTATGAATGGAGGCAGAAAGTGCAAAAGAGGAAAAAGTAATGGTAAATTTGTATATAGCATTAAGTAGGCCTCACTTTGCATAGAATTTTGGTTACCATGATAAAGCAGCAGAGAGTACACAGCATAAATTCACAAGGACAATGCCAGGGATGGGGAAAGTATGAGGAGAAACTTGAAATCCTGGGACTGTTTCCCTTTGGAGGATAGAAGAGAAGGTTTAATAGAAGGTCAGGGGCTGAGAGTTCTGTAGGCGAGCCAGCTGTTTTGCCAAAGCCTGTCCACCATCTACAAAGCACCAGCCAGGAGTGTGATGGAATACTTCTCACTTGCCTGGATGAGTGTAGCTCCCACAAACTTCAAGAAGCTTGATACCATCCAGGACAAAGCAGCCCATTTGATTGGCACCCCAGCCTACTTAATGCTAAATACAAATTTATCATTACTTTTTCCTCTTTTTGCACTTTCTGCCTCCATTCATAAAATTAAAAATGCTGCTGGCTTTTATGTAATAGTTTTATCCATCTTTTCTTATTTGTTCCTGGCATGTGGGTGCTGCTGGCATGGCTGGCACTTATTGCCACCACCTTTAACATTCACTTCCTCCATCACCAATGCATATTGGTTACAGTGTGTACCATCTACAAGATACATGGGGAGAAGGTGGCATATTGGTAATGTCACTGGACTAGTAATCCAGAGCAAAAACAGAATTACCTGGAAAAACTCAGCAGGTCTGGCAGTAATCCAGAGACCCAGGCTAATGCCCTGGGGACATGGATTCAAATCCCACCACAGCAGCTGGTGAAGTATGAATTCAGTTAATAAGTCTGGAATTACAACGCTAGTAATGGTGACCATGAAACTATCATCAACTGTTGTAAAAACCCAACTGGCCTAACCTACAATGACTCCTCTAAAATGACTTAGCAAGTTCAGTTCAAGGGCAATTAGGGGTGGCCCTGATCCCATGAGGGAAAAAAAGCAACTCACCAAGGCTTCTTTGACAGAACCTTCCTAACCTGGAACATTGCAACTAGCAAGTTTCCCTCCAAATCACACAACACTCTCTCTAGGAAACAGATTGTTGTTTGTTCACTGGGTCAAAATCCTGGAACTCTCTCTCTAACAGCACTGTGGATGTATCTACACCACATGGACTGCAGAGTGGGATGGGCTTTGGCAGCGATGCTCACATCCCACGAACGAATAGTTCTTAAAATGAAATAAATAGAAAGAACAGGGAAAGATTATTTCTTCTGAGAGAAAAATCAATTGAAGTTTGTGGAGAATAGCTAGGATACATTTTTTCACACTAGGAACATAGAATGGTTTGCTCCAGGAAATCATTGAGGTAGATCATATTTCATCTTTTAAGGTGAAAGTTGAATTCATAATTCAAGCAAAGCAAGATATAAATGCAGTCCTCGGACTTATAACACAGTCGGTTCCTGTAAACCATCTCTTTGTTGAAACATCATAACTCGGAACCAATTTTCCCATAAGGACGATGTTATAAGTGGGGGATTGGTTCCTGAACCAAGGCCCGAGACCCTGGCTGGAATTTTCCGCCTCTGTTGGCATCGAGCCTCATGGCGGGCGTGAGCAGACAATAAGGCGAGAAGGCCAAAAATCGGTTTCGCGCTGTCGTAAAACCAGTTTGTGATTTTCCGCTCTGCTCATCAATGGCAGGCTGTATTTCCCACTCCTGGTCGTCCGGAGTGTCGTTTTAATGCATTTGTATTTAATTGGAAGCCCTACTCTCCGGAATCATCCCCCCACACTGGATCATCCAGGCATATCACAACTCTACATAAGTGACGTGCACCTGGCAAGCTACATTTCGCTTGGGACTTCGAGGTTTGTTTGCCTACCTTTCTTCGGGAAGCACTCGCAGGCATCAGCACCAGGCTTTGCAGACAGCAGACTCACTTTTATGAGGGCTCATGAGCAGATCTCTACTCACCAGGCCAGCTGTAAGGCGGTGGTGGCTTTTCAATGTCTGTAAGTTAAGGCTTGCTTGAGGAATGGGGGGAAATGGCTTCAGGCAAGGGAAGAGGCTGCAGGGTGAGGGATGTACTGGGGAAGGGGGGTATCCAAGGGCGTTTGTTGAGTTTCATGAGTATGATTATCGTCAGCAAGGCACACTACTATGAGCCCTCTCTCAGGTCATGACAGTTCTGATGGTGTAGCTCTTCAGAATCCCTTTTCAACCAAGCAGCCAATAACACACTGGTCCATTTCTGGTAGAACACCCAGCTCTTTAGCATCCCTGAGCTATTCACACAGCCTTCTGAGTTTTAGAAGTTTTTAGCCTGCTTGTACAGTACCTCCAAGAGCTCCCTCATCTGTGTGTTGATCACCTTCTGCCTCCTTTGTCTGCCAACTACATGACTTTCATATGCTAACTTCCTTTCTGTTGGTATTGCTTCCAAGTCCAGGGTCACAGGTCACACGAATCAGTATTTCTTATTGTCCAAAAAAATAGTAATTGATCCCTTTACAATTGATGTAAACCCTTAAGTCCTTCTCAAATGTTTTTGTTCTTAAGAACAATTACGGATTCCACAGACATTTTAAAGAAATTACAAATTTCCCTTACTGTACTGCTTCTGGGTCAAAGATTGTCACGATTTTGTTTTTTATAAACTAAATGCAATGGTTCATGGAAAATTCACATTTTTAAGCAGCATGTCTTAATATACCCAGCAGCATAAGCCATCCTTGTAACTGATTGTTTAGTTGTTACAGAATCGCTACTGGTAAATAAATCTTCTAAGAATTTTATGCCAATGTTCACCCAACTAATCTAACTGTTTTACCCACAATTAAGTTTTATACTTCCCAAAAAAGAATTCTTCCTCTTTGATTTTTAGTTCACTTTTATTGTATTTAATGCACTATTCAGCAATGGAATGAAACACTGATTCCAAATTATTGAAGGGAATATTCGATTGCGAATAATTTGAGACAAGGAGCTATATTTTCTTCTGGGTGCTGAGGTACATTTCGATGCACAAATAGTCACAGTTAGGGTGGAATCGTCCCATATTTCCATTAAGCACAGTAGCAGGCGAGTAAAGCGACGTTTTATTCGTTGGCCGCAATGGCAGCTTTTCTCTCCGTATCGTCCCAAACCCGCCATATTAATCATGCATTCCCGGGAAACATGTCGCTTCCATGGCGGGAGGGCTCTCGTTCGCTCACCACGCCATCATCTTGCTGCTTCTGCACGTCGGGCGCCACATTTAAAATCCAGTTGTGTACACACCTCAGTGCTTCCAGCCCATGACTTCTGCACAGAAGACATGGCCCTGAAAGGCAAGAAGACTGCAGCTCCCAGGTTCAGTGATTCGTCCTTCGAGTGCCTTTTAGATAAAGTGGAGGCTTGCCATGTTGCCCTCTACCCCGCTGCAGGATAGGCAGCAACCTCACTAATCCAGCTTGGGAGGCGGTGGCAATCGTGGTCAGGACCAACGCCCTTCAAAATGGACAGCCACCCAGTGCCGAAAGAGGATGAATGATCTCCTCTGTTCCACCAGGGTAAGTCACTCTTCTCATCACTCTCAATTCACACACTCACAAACGCATCACACATCCACAGGGCCCTCACTCACTGCCGGTTCAAGGTACATCACAACTGTCATGAAAATATATGAATTTTCATAATATTATTGTAATTTATTGTAAAGGTAGGTTAAAATTGGGGTTTGGATTAGTTTCTGTGTATAGTTTGTGGGTTTTAATTGAATTGCAGACAACTAATCTGGGTGGCTTTGATGTATCAGAAGGGAAACTAGGTTTGAAATGCTAAATATGTAAACGTGGTTGAAGTTTTAGAATGGGAGATGTGAAGAACATTTGCATTTTTGGATAAACCCCGAGTAATGCATTTCAAAGAGATGGTAGGATGTTACACCTAGCCAACAGAGGCTAAGCCAAACAGTGTGTTTATTTTCCCCAAAGATTACTGATAATATGAGAACTATGAAAGATTTATATAATGGAAGAAGTAAAGTTGCAAAGACATATTGGAACAATGGGATTTACATTAAAAAGGGAGAAACATGCATAAAGGAGATGAGGTTATGTGTAAGGAAGAAGGCATTCTAACATCCAACAAGTGTGAAAAGCCTCCAGCTCTATGTACCAAGCTGCTGTCTCCAGGAACTGAAGCTAAGAGAATTCATTTTAAATATCACTGTCCAAGATATTGTGTGTTTACCTGGGTCTGTTGAAATCTATTTTGTTTTACCTTAACAAATGTAACTGGGAGCTAGATTAATTAGGGGATTTAGAAGTTATCATAGTAGTAATTTGTAGAGCTTTGTATGCGCTTAAAATCATTTCTTTTATTAATAAATATTTAATTTAGTTTAGTAAATAAAACCTCTAAGACTCAGTGGACTTATTCTACTGAATTAAATGCACGCATTTCAAAATAAAAATACAAATTGCAAAACAGTAGTGGCAGCTGTTTCAAGCTTCCCCTGGGATTTGAGCAACTCAGCATTTACCACCTGTGTGCCATAACGCCATTCACTCTCTCACAGACACCTTCATTGTCCTCATCATCAAGGGACCACTCACCACCCATACAGGCCAGGCATACTTATCATCTGGCCTGGCAGGCATTCTGCTTACACTCTCTCCAACTCTATTCATGCAGGACAAGCTGACACACAACAACAGGGAGAGGTTGCAGACCAGTGGAGGAATGCCTGAAATCAAGGTCCTCATGGACTTTGAAAACAGAGCCATCCAGCTGGATGGTGAAGATCTGGACTGGTCCTATGCAGACAGTGAGGTTGGTGGTGCTCTACCAAGTGAGGATCCAGCAGTGCAACACCCATCAGACCATGCTGTGAAGTGATGTGTCCTGTTTCACAGGCCACTGCCGTGCACTAATTATCACCCCTTGCTTCCACAGGCACATCTGGGAAACAGCCGATGGAATCCATGACCCAGGGCCTCCAATCAAGCCCCAAAGAAACCTTTGAAGAGGAATCAGAAGGCATCCTCCTTGAAGTCCCTTCACAGCGCTCACCCACACCAGGGCAGAGGCACACACCTTGATGGGACCTAGCTCTAGAATAGCCTCGGGATCACAACCTGGTGAGCACCCTGCACTGTCTGATCTGCAGCAGGCAGCAGCAGCAGGGACGTCCAGGTGTCCAGCACTCAGAGGACTGCTGGAGGCTAAAAATTTGCTGAGTCTGAGTCAGATGATGAGCCTCTGGACTCGGTCACGTCACAGTTGCTGGAGCTGCAAAGGTGAGCCCAGGAACACCAGCAAGGGATGTCTGCTGCACTCTTCAGATTGCAAGGCATGATGGAGGAGTCTGTCTGCCTTCACTCTGAGGTGGTAGCACCGGCATCCCAACGCACCGAGGCCGACACTGGTAGGATGGCAGCCGCCATGGAGACCTTGGTCCAGGACGTCGCTCTTGCATTGCTGCGTGGGCTGAATTCCATCACTGATGCCATAGTTGGCCTCCAACAGTGTGTACACGAGAGGGGTGCGGGACAACTCGATCTCACTCCAGCTACCTCTTCTCCTCAAGGATTCAGTCTGGATCTCTTGGGCACCCATAGGATTCTGGATCAGCAGGTATCTCCCCTGGGCCATCCATCCTCATGACGCCGGGAGTGTCCGGTCCATCCAAAACACCTCTTCCTGTGACCTCAGCAGCTCCAGCTCCACAGACCGAGGAAGGTACCACTGCCACACAGCAGGATCCAGAAAGCAGGCCGGGGCCCTCCAGGTCTTGGCCTTCCAGAGGACACTCACCAAGGTCACCACAGACAGGGCATTGCAATCAGCAGACTGCCTTTACCTCTGTTGTAGATGCCCAGGGAGCACCAAATGTAGTGGTAGGGTTAGGAAAGTTGAGAAGATGTAGTTGTGAACCCTGCGTATGGGTGTTAATCACTTGTACGTCATGTTCACAATTGTCAATAAACTCCCAAGAACATCTCCCTGCCTATGGCTCCTTGTTCTGATGAGCAGTCTTCATGTCACTCAGATGTGAAACTTTTCTGCACAAGATAAAGGCAAGTGTCTCAGTCCAGGGTCTCTTCCCTGTGCTTTGTACAGCCTTCAGACCAAAGTGATGATCTGGCCTCACAATCCCTTACTGATGCCGGATCCTGGACAGTGCTTGTCATTGCTGCCAGAATGTTGTGGACAGGCGTCACAGAGTACTGTCATTCTCTATGTGCTCTCAGCAACTTTAATGTGGGGCTGGCCCCCATCTCTTCAGCATTTGTGACCAATGGCGCTGTGCTCCAGCTCCTGAAGGGCTCAGGTGCTGAAGGTGGACAAAAGATTAGATACTTTTAAAGTTTCATAGCTGCATCTCTACGGTATGATCCTGACCACGGAATGCAAACTAGCTTCCCCCCAGCCTGACAGGGTTTTATTTAGGTACAAGAAGCCTTTCAAGTGGGGGGAAGCAAAACAAAATGCAGTGGTAGCAGGGGACAGTATAATGAGAGGGGTTGACACTGTTCCCTGCAGCAAAGAGCAAGAATCCAGATGGCTATGTTGCCTGCCCAGTGCCAGGGTTTGAGACATCTGCTTAGGGCTGGAGAGAAACTTGCATTGGGAGGGGGACAATCCAGTTGTCATGGTCCATGTAGGTACCAATGACATAGGTAGAACTAAGAAAGAGGTTCTGCAAAGTCAGTATGAGGAGCTAGGTACCAAATTAAAAAACAGAGCCTCAAAGGTAATAATTTCTGGATTATTACCTGAGCCATGTGCAAATTGGCACAGGGCAAATAAGATCAGAGAGATGAATGCGTGCTCAGAGACTAGTGTAGGAGAAGTGGGTTCCAGTTTGTGGGGCACTAGCATCAGTACTGGGGAAAGTGGGGGCTGTACCTTTGGGAGGGTTTACACCTGAATCGTGCTGAGGCAAGTGTCCTCGCAAATCGCATAACTAGGGAAGTAGAGAAGGCTTTATACTAAACAAGACGGGTGAGGGATCAAACTTGGGTAGAGGTAGCAATTCAAGGTGTAGAGTTAAGACAGGAGAGCAAAATAGTAATATGAGATGAGAGTCAGAGAATGGCAGGAAGGGACAGAGGGAAAAAAAACTAAGAATATATCAAGTCAAGACTAGATATGACAAAGGTAACAAAAAGACAAAACTGAAGGCTCTCTATCTGAAAGCATGTAGCATTCATAACAAAGTAAATCAATTAACGGCCCACATTGAAGTAAATAAATACAATCCGTTAGCAATTACGGAGACGTGGCTGCAGGACAACAATGATTGGGTCCTTAATATTGAGGGGTACATGATATTCCAGAAGAATAGGAAGCTAGGTAAAGGTGGAGGGGTAGCACTGTTAATCAAAGCGGGCATTGATGCAATAGTTAGAGATGACCTTGGCTCAGGAGATCAGGATGTAGAATCGGTTTGGGTGGAGATGAGGAGTAGTAGGGCGACAAAGTCATTAGTGAGAGTGGTCTACAGGCCCCCTAACAGTAGCCACAGTGTAGGACAAAGTATTCAAGAGAAAATATTGTGTGCTTGTGATAAAGGGACAGCAATAATCATGGGTGATTTTAATCTACACACAGACTAGAAAAATCAGATTGGCAGGAGTAGCCTGGATGAGTTCTTGTAATGCTTTTGAGATAGTTTCTTAGAGCAGCATGTTCTGGAACTAGCCAGAGAGCAGGATATACTAGACTTGGTATTGTGTAATGCGACAGGATTAATTAATGACCTCAGACTAAAAGCACCCCTAGGTAGCAGTGACCATAGTAGGACTGAATTTTGCATCTAGTTTGAAAGGGAGAAAAGTGGGTCTGAGACTCAAATAAGCTTAAATAGGGCAACTATGTGGGGATGAAAGTTGAGCTAGCTGAAGTGAACTGGGAAACTAGCCTCGAGGATAGATCAATAAAGAAGCAGTGGCAAACATTTAAGGGGATATTTCAGTGTATTCAGAATAAGTACATTCCTATTATAAAGAAAACTTCTAAGGAGAGGACCCACCATCCGTGGTTAACTAAAGAAGTTAAGGAAAGCATCAAATTTAAGGAAAAAGCATACAACTCCGCAAAGATGAGTAGCAGGACAGATGATTGGACAGAATCTAAAGAACGGCAGAGAATGACTAAAAGGTTAATCAGGAGAAAGAAAATAGAGTGTGAGAGGAAGCTAGCGAGAAATGTAAAACTGGATAGCAGGAGTTTCCACAGCAATTTAAAAAGGAAAAGAGTAAGTAAAGTGAGTGTTAGTCCTCTAAGAGTGACAGAGCAGAGTTAATAGTAGATACTAAGGAAATGGCGGAAGAAATAAAAATATTTATTTTGCTTCTGAGTTCACTATACAGGATACAAAAAACATTCCAGTAATAGCTGCAAATCAGGAGGTGAAAGGGAGAGAGGAACTTGGTGAAATTGAAATCATTAGGGAAATGGTACTGAGCAAACTGATGGAGCTGCGGGCTGGCATTCTCTGGCTCCCGATGGATTACATCCTAGGGTCTTAAAAGAGGTGGCTAATGAGGTAGTAGATGCGCTGGTGTTGATTTTCCAAAATTCGCCCGATCCTGGAAAGGTTCCATCAGACTGGAAAGTAGCAAATATAACGCCTTTATTCAAGAAGGGCTGGAGGCAGAAAACACCCTCCCAGGCAGCGCATTCCAGACCCTCACCACCCTCTGGGTAAAAAGGTTTTTCCTCACGTCCCCCCTAAACCTCCTGCCCCTCACCTTGAACTTATGCTGCCTTGTGATTGACGCTTCAACTAAGGGAAACAGCTGCTCCCTATCCACCCTGTCCATGCCCCTCATAATCTTGTACACCTCGATCAGGTCGTCCCTCAGTCTTCTCTGCTCCAATGAAAACAACCCAAGTCTATCCAACCTCTCTTCATAACTTAAATGTTTCATCCCAGGCAACATCCTGGTGAATCTCCTCTGCACCCCCTCCAGTGCAATCACATCCTTCTTATAATGTGGCGACCAGAACTGCACACAGTACTCCAGCTGTGGCTTCACCATGGTTCTATACAACTCCAACATGACCTCCCTACTTTTGTTACCTATGCCTCAATTGATAAAGGCAAGTGTCCCATATGCCTTTTTCACCACCCCACTAACATGCTGCTCTGCCTTCAGAGATCTATGGATACACACGCTAAGGTCCCTTTGTTCCTCAGAACTTCCTAGTGTCATGTCGTTCATTGAATACTTCCTTGTCAAATTACACCTTCCAAAGTTTATCAACTCACACTCTTCAGGGTTAAATTCCATCTGCCACTTATCTGCCCATTTGACCATCCCGTCTATATCTTCCTGTAGCCCAATACACTCAACCTCACTGTTAACCACCCGGCCGATCTTTGTGTCATCCGCAAACTTACTAATCCTACCCCCCACATAGTCATCTCTGTCGTTTATATAAATGACAAATAATAGGGGATCCAGCACAGATCCCTGTGGTACACCACTGGACACTGGCTTCCAGTCACTAAAGCATCCTTCTGTCATCACCCTCTGTCTCCTACAACTAAGCCAATTTTGAATCCACCTTATCAAATTACCCTGTATCCCATGTGGATTTGCCTTCTTTATAAATCTCCCATGTGGGACATTGTCAAAGGCTTTGCTAAAATCCATATAAACTACACCAACTGTATTGCCCTCATCTACACACCTGGTCACCTCCTCAAAAAATTCAATCAAATTTGTTAGGCACGACCTCTGTCTGACAAAGCCATGCTGACTATCCCTGATCAAACCTTGCCTCTCCAAGTGGAGTGCCGGCTTTTGTTCCCACTCTGAACCCTGGCAACTAATTATTTTTCACCATGTGTGCTGCATCAGTCCCATATACCCCTGCCTGCTAAATCATGGTATCTATCTCTACCACTTTGCTGCACATCACTGGCTTAATGGAACATAAATAATGCGAATACATCAGTGATACTGAAGGAAATAGAGACGCAGTAGAACAATAATTATACAGTGATCACAAGAAGAAAATTGTGTGAGCACCATACAGAGAGAAAGTGGAAGCAAATATAGACAAGGTGGGGGAGGGGAACGCAAAAATGAAGGCTTGGGAATGAAGCAGAGAGACTTATTTTGTAAAAACAAGCATAGTCTAGTTGCCAACATCTAATTCCAATTTTTCCAATGATAATTTAAAATGAATGTCTATGGTAGTTTCTGGTTTTGGCATTAAAAAGTTACATTAATTATTTGCCTCAGGTGTTTGAATAATGCCAAAACTTTAATTTTCTCTACAGTTGTTTCATTCTTGTATATGATTAATGCAGCAATTAATTTGAAATGTTGGTCATGAGGAATAGGACAATATACGCAAAGATTATTAATTTATACTCCAATGGATTTCCAACAGCATTAGTCAGATTAATGCAATCCTTAATTGTCATTGCTACTGTCTAAAATTTCTATTCTATCATATTAAAAGCTTTGTTCATACTTTATCTGTTAGATCAAATTTGGACAGTAAATTTCTTGTCAAAGTAATTGATTATTTACACTTTTCTTGAAACCGAAACGGAATTTTAAAGATTTCCTTTACCAAGTATTGCATGATGGGAGATCAGAATGCTCAAAATGATTCAGTCCTTTCAAGTTATTACATTCTCATGAAAGTTTTAAACCTTTGGGACTCATAAACTAATTCATTAAATAAAATGGCCCTTTGCCTTGCTGAATTTTGCAAAGTTCATTACTATCAGCTACAAACTGTTGGCTTATGCAACGTCCTGGAGGACAAAAAGATAGCCCTGTATGATGAGCATTCTTGTCCTAAGCTTGAAACAACATCACCTTGTCCAGGTTCGGCCATCTGAGGTAATTGGGCCATGTGCCTTACCATTATTATCAATTTGCTGGAGGCATGCGGGGTGGGAGGTAGAAAGGGACAGAATTACTGCTATTTGATTCGGTGAAGAGATTGCATGGTCTGACATAAGAACTTGGAGCTGAGTGAGCTGGTCAACAGCAGATTCTAGCTTTGCAAGAACTGATTCCTCTGGAGAATGTCCTACAGCTAGCTTTAAGAGCAGCAGAAAGAGGAGGATCGACATTGTGTTTAGTGAAGATTGTCCAAATATGATCAATAGGATGTTTGTCTCATTGGATTTGCATCGTGTTGAAATCCGGGCATATTAGACTGTCTCCTACTCTAATTCATTCTTTCCCTGGATATAAAAACTTTTTTTCTATCTCCCATTGTTATTCTTCTTTTCTTCTGTCAGACTTTTCAAACTCAAATTTGAAATAGATTAATCGCTACTTTTTGATTTAGCTCATTTCATCTTTGCTGGTGTCCGGTATTATGACCTGTTGTCCTTCACCTAGAACTTTCAAAAGAAAATCTTAATGGAAAAAAGGCAGTTAGGAGACAACCACATTGCTGTGGGTCTGCATTCACATTTATACCAGACCAGATAAGGGCGGAGGATTTCCTTCCCTAAAGGCCATCAGTGAGTCACATGGATTTTTAACAAATATCAAAGGGGAGGCAATGGCGTAGCGGTATTGTCACTGGATTAGGAATCCAGAGTCCCTGGATTTGAATCCTGCCCCAGCAGATGGTGGAATTTGAATTCAATAAAAATCTGGAATTAAAATGATGACCATGAATCTATTGTTGTAAAAACAATAATGTTCACTAATGCCCTTTAGGGAAAGAAATCTGCTGTCCTTAGCTGGTCTGGCCTCTCCAGACCCATAGTATGTGGTTGACTCTTAAAATGTCTTCTAAAATGGTCTAGCAAGCCACTCAGTTGTAATAAACCGCCAAAAAAAGGAATGAAACCGGACGGACCACCTGGCATCGATCGAGGCACTGCGAAACAACAATGGCAATCTCAGCCCTGTCAACCCTGCAAAGTCCTCCCTACTAACATCTGGGGGCTAGTCCCAAAACTGGGACAGATGTCTCAAGGAATCATAACTTGCTGATAATGTCCCAGACACCACCATCACCATCCCTGGGTATGTCCTGTATCACCGGCAGATAGGATCAGCACAGGTGGCAGCACAGTGATATAGATTTGGGAAGGAGTTGCCCTGGGAGTCCTCAACATCAACTTTGGATCCCATGACATCTCATGGCATCAGATCAAACATGGGCAAGAAGATCTGCTGATTACCATGTACTGCCCTCCCTCAGCTGATGAATCAGTGCTCCTCCATGTTGAGCATCACTGGGAGGAGGCACTGAGGGTGGAAAAGGCGCAGAATGTACTCTGAGGGAGGGACTTCAATGTCCATCACCAAGAGTGGCTCGGTAGCATCATGACTGGCCGAGTTGGCTGAGTCCTAAAGGACATAGCTGCTGGACTGCGATGTGGTAGGTGGTGAGCGAACCAACAAAAACATACTTGACCTCATCCTCACCAACCTGCCTGTCGCAGGTGCATCTGTCCATGACACTATCAGTAGGAGTGACCACCTCACAGTCCTTGTGGAGACGAAGTCCTGCCTTCACATTGAGGATACCCTCCATCGTGTTGTGTGGCATTACCGCTGTGCTAAGTGGGATAGATTTCAAACATATTTAGCAACTCAAGACTGGGCATCCATGAGGCGCTGTACTCGAATTGTACTCAAACACAATCTGTTACCTCATGGCCTGGCATATCCCCCACTTTAACATTACCATCAAGCCAGGGGATCAACCCTGGTTCAATGAAGAGTGCAGGAGGGCATGCCAGGAACAGCACCAGGCATGCTTAAAAATGAGGTGTCAACCTGGTGAAGCGATATCACAGGACTACTTGCGTGCAAAATAGCATAAGCAGCAAGTGATAGGGCTAAGCGATTAAACAACCAATGGATCAGATCTAAGCTCTGTAGTCCTGCCACATCCAGCCATGAATGGTGATGGACAATTAAACAACTCACTGGAGGAGGAGGCTCCACAAATATCCCCATCCTCAATGATGGAGGCGCCCTGCACATCAGTGCAAAAGATAAGGCTGAAGCATTTGCTACAATCTTCAGCCAGAAGTGCCGAGTGGATGATCCATCTCAGCCTCCTCCGGAGGTCCCCAGCATCACAGATGCCAGTCTTCAGCCAATTCGATTCACTCTACGTGATATCAAGAAAAGGCTGAAGGCATTGGATACTACAAAGGCTATGGGCCCTGACAATATTCGAGCAATAGTACTGAAGACTTGTGCTCCAGAACTTGCTGTGTCCCTGGTCAAGTTGTTCCAGTACAGCTACAACACTGGCATCTACCCGGCTATGTGGAAGATTGCCCAGGTAAGTCCTGTACACGAAAAGCAGGACAATTCCAACCCAGCCAATTACTACCCCATTAGTCTACTCTCCATCATCAGTAAAATAACGGAAGGGGTCATCAACAGTGCTTTCAAGTGGCACCTGCTCACTGATGCCTAGTTTGGGTTCCGCCAGGGCCGCTCAGCTCCTGATTTCATTACAGCCAAACAGCTCAAACATGGAGAAAAGAGCTGAACTCCTGAGGTGAGGTGAGAGTGACTGCCCTTGACACCAAAGCCGCATTTGACCGAGTGAGGTATCAAGGAGCCTTAGCAAAACTGGAGTCAATGGGAATCGGGGGAAAACTCTCTGCTGGTTGGATCATACCTAGCACAAAGGAAGATGGTTGTGGTATTGGAGGTCAGTCATCTCAGCTCCAGGACATCACTGCAGGAGTTCCTCAAGGTAGTGTCCTTGGTCAAACCATCTTCAGCTGCTTCATCAATGACCTTCCTTCCATCATAAGGTCAGAAGTGGGGATGGTCGCTGATGATTGCACAATGTTCAGCACCATTCACAACTCCTCAGATACTGAAGCAGTCCAAGTCCAAATGCAGCAAGACCTTGACAATATCCAGCCTTGGGCTGACAAGTGGCAAATAACATTCACGCCACACAAGTGTCAGGCAATGACCATCTCCAACAAGAGAGTATCCAACCATCGCCCCTTGATGTTCAATGGCATTACCATCACTGAATCTCCACTATCAATATTCTGGGGGGTTACCATTGACCAGAAACTGAACTTGACTAGCCATATAAATACTGTGGCTACAAGAGCAGGTCAGAGGCTAGGAATCCTGTGACAAGTAACCCACCTCCTGACTCCCCAAAGCCTGTCCACCATCTACAAGGCACAAATCAGGAATGTGATAGAATACTCCCCATTTGCCTGGATGAGTGCAGTTCCCACAACACTCAAGAAGCTTGACACTGTCCAGGATAAAGCAGCCCGCTTGATTGGCACCACATCCACAAACATTCATTCCCTCCACAGCCAACACACAGTAGCAGCAGTGTGTACCATCTACCAAGGCTCCTTTGACAGCACATTCCAAACCCATGACTACTACCATCTAGAAGGACAAAGGCAGCAGATAGATAGGAACACCACCACCTGGAAGTTTACTTCCAAGTCACTCACCACCCTGACTTGGAAATATATCGCCGTTCCTTCACTGTCGCTGGGTCAAAATCCTGGAACTCCCTTCCTAACAGCACTGTGGGTGTACCTACACTACATGGACTGCAATGGTTCAAGAAGGCAGCTCACCACCACCTTCTCAAGAGCAATTAGGGATGGGCAATAAATGCTGGCCCAGCCAGCGAAGCCCACATCCTGTGAATGAACTAAGAAAATAATAATCGTTTCATCTTCAACATTACTGAGAAATTTCAATTCCAGACTTAATTGAATTTTAATTCCACCAGCTGCTATGGGATTTGAACCCATGCCCCCCGAACATTAGCCTGGGCCTCTGTATTACTAGTGTATTGACATTACCACCACATTACCATCTCCCCACGCAGGTTTTATGAAATGTCTCACAAACATCAACGAGATAAATGGGTGGACTTGAGATGCAGATTCAACATGGTCTCATTGAATGGTAGAAGAGCCTCAAGGTGCTGAATGGCACATAGGAACAAGAGTAAGCCAATCGTGGGATATTTTTCATCCACCTTTAAATCGATTTCAAATTGTGTCTGACTTTTAATTTAAATGCTAAAATAGGGCTGAAATAAGAATATTTATGAAAATGGGAATACAATACGTATGAATGCAATATAAAAGCAAAATACTGTAGATGCTGGAAATCTGAAATATCATAAGTCCTGGATCCAGAGGAAGAAGAAGGGGAGTTGGAGGTGTAAAAGTATAGGCCTGGGCTGTGATGTGCTTTTACAAAATATTTACAGTGCCACCCAACAGCTCCATGCTATTGTTTATAGACTGCCAACCTTTCCCCCCAACCTTCTTCAACTAACCCATCAACATAGCCTGTTCTTCCTCTGGATCCAGGACTTATGATATAATAATTTTAAAAATCCTTTTCAAGATTATAGACTTAGAATGTCCATGCAAATATTCTGATGACATAATTGTACACAATCATTATTTAGCTTCTCCTTAAATGCATGACTGCTCCTTATGGTAATGAGTTCCATATTTTAAACACTCTTTGGGTCAAGTAGTTTCTCCTGGCTTTATTGGCGACTATGTTATATTTATGACCCTTTGTTCCGGTCTTGCCCTCTTCTCTACCTCTGCCCTATCACAGCTTTTAGGATCTCCCTCAGATCTCCTTTTCTAGAGAGAAGATGCCAACCTGCACTCTGTTGACATACCATCCTAGTAAATTACTTTTGCACCTTCTTCAGTGCCTCTATTTCTGTTTTATAATACCTGAAGTCTGGACAATACCCCAAACGTGGTCTAATCAAGGTTCCATACAAGTTTAACGTATTTTCTCTGCTTTTCAATTTTATCTCTCTAGAAACAAACCCCAGTGCTCTGTTAGCTTTTTTTAATGACCTTATTCATCTGCTTCGCTCCATTGTGATTTGTGTACATGTGCATCCAGATCTCTCTGATCCTAAAGCCCGTTTAGACATTTATTTTTCAGTGTATTTATGACCTCCTTATTCTTGCGATCCAATTTGTCTATATTCTTATTTATCTATATTGAAGTTAATTTGCCAATTACATGCTCATTCTGCAAGTTTATTAATGTCTTCCTTTTGGTCACAGTCTTGCACTGTATTAACTACACCATCCTTTCCCAATCCTCCATTTTAATAGACTTGGTTTGATGGTTTAAGAGTTTGGGAGTGGTAGCTAAGAGAAATGGAGTGTAGCTAAGGTATATGAATGCTGGGGAGAGTGTCTGTGTATTAGAATAATGAAGGAAGTTTTTTATTTGGGAGTGGCATTGAGTTTTGGCTGTGATGGGAAGCTGGTGTTAGCATGGGAACAATAGGTGATGACAGTTGGGAGAATTGGGGGTGGATGGTGGACGTTTCAGCAATGGGATGGAAGTCCCCAGGGAGAAGGAACAGTGGGAAGGTTTACAGGGTACCAGTAAGAAAGGTACTATAGTTTAATTTGTGTAAATTGGCTTATTAGATCTTTAAAGTATTTAATACATTTTTACCATGGTGCTAAATGCATGATCAACCGTTAAATAATGGTGAACCAAATTCTGGCCATCAGTCAAGAGTATAAAAACGGAAACGATTTTTTATATGTGCTTATGAGAAATGGCATCACTGGCTAGGTCAGCATTTATTATCCAAAGCCTAATTGCCCTTGAGAAAGTGATGGTGAACTGCCTTCTTGAACTGCTGCAGTTCTTGTGGTGTAGGGATGCTCTACAGGGAGGGAGTTCCGGAGTTCTGACCCAGTGATAATGAATGAATGGCGATAAATTTCCAAGTCAGGATGATGGGTGACTTGAAGTGAAACTTGCTTGTGCCTCCTGCTTTTGCTCTTCTGGATGGTAGAGGTTGTTGTATTTGGGAGCTGTCGCAGGAGCATTGACGAGTTGTTGCATCGCATCTTGTAGATGGTATACACTGTTGCCACTGTGCACCAATGGTGGAGGGAGAGAATATTTAAGGTGGTGATGGAGTGCCAAAAAAGCTGGTTACTTTGTCCTGGATAGTGTGAATTTGTTGAGTGTTACTGGAGCTACACTCAATCAGGCAAGTGGCGTGTATTCCATCACATTCCTAACTTGTGCCTTTTAGATGGTGGACAGGCTTTGGGAGTCAGCAAGTGAGTTACTCACTGCAGATTCCCAGTCTCTGACCTTTTAGTCACAGTTAAGGTACAGTTAAGTTTCTAGTCCATGGTAACCTCAGGATGTTGCAGGTGGGGGAGGATTCAGTGATTGGCTAATTGCACGTTTCATTAGCAAACCCAAAGGTTGAGTTTCACTGTGGTAATACTGAGTTAGAAGAGTGAAAGAAATGGGCTGTGGGGGAGAACAGAAGGACAGATTGCGAAGGTAATTTTTTAAGATGGCTCTGAGGCAAAGGGGATGTGGAGAACTGTTGTGCTTGTATTGGAAACAGAGCTGAGAGGACTCACTTGAGACAAGTATAATGCATGAAAAGTTAACTGATAGCATAATGGAAGAATGTTACATAAATTGTGTCCTAATGTAGATTGGCAATGTGCTCTTTACGCAGCTACCTTGAACTCGTTATTTTTCTTATACAATGATGTTGTCAAGGCCAGCTGAACAATAAAAACATCCCAAGTTGGTGTGGGAGGATTTCATTTTAAAGATATTTACATGACGTTTTTCAAATTGACAAATGAATTCCAGTATGTTTCAAATGGAGCTGTTATATAAAAGGGGCTCTATGCCATATCTATACTTTACATATGGAACAAGAAAGGCTTACCCACCTGAAGAAATTGCTGATTTCCATTTACTCTGCGATGGTAACAAAAACCTTGGGACAGACTTTCCCTGCAGACTTTTGTATCCTGCCTTCAGGCTCAAATGTTCATCACAGGCCAGCACGGTGTGGGAAACAGTGAATACGCTTTTCCCTAGAGTGTCCAACTAAAAGTGGCCAGAGGATGGACTTGTAGAGTAAAAGGTTAACATCAGGAGCATACATGCTGATGTAATAATGATGTCAGATCACATGACTGAGAAGTAAGAGTATTCTGGAAGGAGGAGAAGACCTGTAGAGGTCCAAAAGCATAAATACTTGCTGTTAATAAAGAGTAATGGTTTTGAGAAACTTCAGACTTGAGCAGTAGGCTTTGGGAGAATAGACAATCCCCAAAACCCCCGTCTAGACCCCAACCACACAACAAAACATGGTGGCAGTGAGCAAAAGACCCAGAAACCTTAAGAAGAAGCTACAGGGTTGGTAAGAAAAGAGATCCTTGAAAGAAGGACAAAAGGAAAAAAAAGACTCACCAAGTTGTCAGAGCATTTTGGGAGCAACAGATGTAAATTGAGGCACAGACCCAGAGACCGGACAGCAGTGAGCACAAGACTGAAGCAACAAGCAGCAGTACAGAAGCAGGACAATTCCAGGGCTTAACAGAAGATGGAATCCACACTACCAGTCCCCAAACCATTTCAGATTGCAGAAGGCTGCCAACAGGCCCAGAACTGGGACAATTGGAGAAAAAGGTTCACAAGGTATAGAACTGCTTCAGGGTAATGCAAAGAAAGAAAAAAAAAATCAGAAAAATTAGGTTAGTACAGTACCTTATACAATAGGATCCATCGCTGATGACCTGATGGCAAAGCAGGGGTTGATGAAATTTCAACTTTTTATGAAGAAATTCCTGCAAGCTTTTGATTCTTATTTCAGCATCCATTGGAACTTAATACTAGAGAGGGCTCAATTTAATAAAAGAAAGCCAAGCCCAGATGAGAGCATGGATTTGTTCATCAACGTTTTCTATAGGCTGGCGAACGACTGCAATTATGGAACCTCAAAGGTTGAGCTGATTCATGACAGAATCGTAGTTGGAGTTCTCGACGAAGCAGCATCAGATCTCTTACAGACAAGAGAGAATTTAACACTAGTAAAAGCAATGCAGATTGCGAAGCACTCAGGAAGTCAGGAAATAGAATCGAGCATTTGTTTGCAGACAAGGAGAGGTCCTATATAGAAGATCAAGTGAGACTGTTCACTTTGTTGGCCATAAAAGAGAAAGTATGCCAAAGCCTAAGCCTGCCAAAATGGGGAAATGCAAGCCAGTCACCATTTTGAAATATCTTCGATGTGGCAAGAACAACACCAGAAGCAAGAAGAATGTCCAGCTGGTGATGCAGAGTGTTGCAAATGTGGACAGCGAGGCCATTTCTAAACTGTCTCTCAGAAACGCTGATAACCTGTAAAAAAAAAATAGAGATTTTGAAAACAGAGCCACATACAAGAAATGGAAGAACCACAAGCAAAGGAACTAACCTTCTTGGGGGAACTAAATGATACTGAAAACAATTATTGGAGCATTAAAATCAAAGTGATTGGGCACCTCGTAGAGTTTAAACTGGACACAGGGGCACAGATTTCTGTTTTATCAGACAAAGTCAAATGGCTCAGATTACATTGGAAACCTCATCTATCAAATTACATGGCTCTGGTGGGACAACTTTAAAAGTCGAAGGCCAAATCATGGCTAAGCTAAAATATAAAGGCTGAGAAATCCTTCAACCTCACTATGTCTTTCAATATCAAGAGTGCTCTCTACTAAACTAAAGTTACTGATAAGAACTGTAGCAGTACATTTCGAAATGAATTTCCAAAATTGTTTACAGGCCTAGGGAAGTTAAAGACCGAGTACGATGTCACCCTACGAACTGATGCTGAACCAGTTTGCCTCTTCTCACTGAGGAAAGTCCCTCACCCACTCGTGGACAAAATCAAGGGTGAAATTGAAAAGATGCTGTAGCAAGAGTTTATCTCATCGGTCATCATGCCAACAAAATGGTTTTCTGGAATGGTTACGGTCTCAAAGCCAAACAGATCTGAAGGAACCTGAGTGGATTCAATTCAACTAAACAAATCAGTGGAACTTGAGACAAAAACAGAAAATGCTGGAAAAACTCAGTAGGTCTAACAGCATCTGTGGAGAGAAAAACAGAGTTAGTGTTTCGAGTTTGTATGACTCTTCTTCAGAGCTTCTTCTTCAGAGTCATCCTCAGTGGAACGTGGGATCCACCCAATGCCCTCAAAAGATAAGACCCTCGCCAAGCTAGCTAAAAGTATTTTATTTACCAAATTGGATGCGAACAGTGAATTTAGGCAGTTGCCTCTGGACAATGAACCCAGATTGCTGACCACCCTTCAGTAATTATTGTTTCAGTTGATTGCCCATTGGAATAGCGGCCGCTCTAGGTAT
This sequence comes from Isurus oxyrinchus, assembly GCA_026770705.1. Classification (NCBI taxonomy): domain Eukaryota; kingdom Metazoa; phylum Chordata; class Chondrichthyes; order Lamniformes; family Lamnidae; genus Isurus; species Isurus oxyrinchus. The sequence continues at coordinate 1,859,178 of JANJGN010000015.1, read as the reverse complement.
TTTCCAGAGGATTATGTCTTGCAGAGTCAGTGCAATCCTGAGAATCCTACAGGACGCAGGCCTAACATTGAATGAAAAATTTGCCAAACATAGGTCACATAGTACAGGCCACTGGAATCACAGTTGATGCACAAAAACAAAAGTGGTCAGAGAATTTTTATAATCCAGAAATACAATTGAGTTTCAAAAAGTCCTCGGAATGGTCAACCAGGTAGGCAAGTTCATACCAAATTTAGCAGAGGTCAATGAGCCCTTGGGACAACTGTTGAGACAGGGTCAACAGTGGAGCTGGAACATGGACCAGCAAAATGCTTTTGAAAGGATTAAATAACTTTTAATCTCCTCTGAAATCTTGGCACATTACAACCCAGAATTACCAACCATTGTAGCAGTAGATCTGGGGGCAGTTTTATTTCAAGTGCAGAGTGACGGTATGTGTACACCAGTCTATGCCTCTAGGTCACTAACAGAAACGGAATAACAATAGAAAAAGAAGCATTAGCAGCAACATGGGCATGCAAAAAATTTTAGACTATGTTATGGATTTCAGACCATGAGCCACTCATCACCTTCCTGAATGAGAAAGAAATTGTGAAGATGCCACCCAGAATCCTGAGGTTCAGACTAAGATTGATGGGATATGATTCTATTACAGAGTATGTGCAAGGGAAGTATAAAATGATGGCAGATGCACTGTCACAAATATCATCAGAAGGGATCAAACAAGAGGATTTACACTTCTTTGAGGAGTTTGAAACATATATATCCTGAAACACTCAGCACTCACCAGCTGCTGTAAAAAAACAGCAGGAAATAAAACAAGCCCAGCAATGAGATGAAGAATGCCTCCAAGTCTGAGAAAATTATCTGGAAAGATGATCAACCTATATTCCCACTAATCTGATACTATGGCAGTACTTTGAACACCGAGAGCACCTCATAGTCATTGACAACTTACTAGTCTTCAATGAGGGAATGGCTATATGAGAGCACTTCAACTTGATATTCTTCAAAGACTTCACCAAGGTGATCTTTGGAATAGCAAAATGTTGTGCAAGAACAGAGCAATCATCTGATGGTCATGCATTACTCGCTCTATAGAAGAAATTATTTCTAACTGTTTTACTTGTGCTGTAAACAGGCAAGATCAAAAAGAACCACTATTACCGTCTACTTTTCCATCAAGCCTGCGGGAGCAACTGGGAATGGACTTATATGAATTTAGGGGGATAACCTTCCCTATTGTCATTGGTTCAATCCACCATGAATATTAATCAAACAGATTGCATAGTAGAAGCAGGAGAAGCAGTCATGCAATCCCTCAAGAGAATTTATGCAACACATGGCATTTGGGATATTGTGGTTTCCGACAATGGGCTACAATTTGCTTTTTTTCATATGTTCATGGGATGTGAGTGTCGCTGGCTAGGCCAGCATTTATTGCCCATCCCTAATTGCTCTTGAGAAGGAGATTGTGAGCTGCCTTCTGCTGCAGTCCATATGGTGTAGGTACACCCACAGTGCTGTTAGGAAGGGAGCTCCAGGATTTTGACCTAGCGACGGTGAAGAAATGACAATATATTTCCAAGTCAGGTGGCTTATAAAGAACAAAGAACAGGCCCTTCGGCCCTCCAAGCCTGCGCCGATTATATTGTCTGTCAAACTAAAACATTTTGCCCTTCCGGGGTCAGTATCCCTCAATTCCCATCCTATTCATGTATTTGTCAAGCTGCCTCTTAAACACCACTATCGTACCTGCTTCTACCACCTTCTCTGGCAGCGAATTCCAGACACTCACTACCCTCTGTGTAAAAAAACTTGCCCCGCACATCTCTAAAGTTTTCTTCTCTCACCTTAAATCTATGTCCCCTAGTAATTGATTCTTTCACTCTGGGAAAAAGCTTCTGACTATCTACTCTGTCCAGGCCACTCATCATTTTGTAAACTTCTATCAAGTCGCCCCTCAATCTCTGTCGCTCTAGTGAGAACAATCCGAGTTTCTCCAATCTCTCCTCATAGCTAATAACCTCCAGACCAGGCAGCATCCTGGTAAACCTCCTCTGCACCCTCTCCAACGCCTCCATATCCTTCTGGTAATGTGGCGACCAGAATTGCACACAATATTCCAAGTATGGCCTAACCAAGGTTCTATACAGCTACAGCATGACTTCCCAGCTTTTATACTCAATACCCCTGCCGATGAAGGCAAGCATGCCATATGCCTTCCTGACTACCTTATCCACCTGCGTTGCCACTTTCAGTGACCTGTGGACCTGTACACCCAGATCCCTCTGCCCGTCGATGCACTTAAGGGTTCTGCCATTTACTGTATAATTCCTGCCTGTATTAGACCTTCCAAAATGCATTACCTCACATTTGTCCAGATTAACCTTCATCTGCCATTTCTCCGCCCAAGTCTCCAACTGATCTGTATCCCATTGTATTCTTTGACAATCCTCTTCACTATTTGCAACTCCTCCAACCTTAGTGTCGTCTGCAAACTTACTAATTAGCCCAGTTACATTTTCTGCCAAATCATTTATGTAGACTACAAACAGCAAAGATCCCAGCACTGATCCCTGCAGAACACCAGTAGTTACAGCTTTCCATTCAGAAAAGCACCCTTCCACTGCTACCCTCTGTCTTCTATGACCAAGCCAATTCTGTATCCATCTTGCCAGCTCACCTCTGATCCTGTGTGACTTTACCTTCTGTACCAGTCTGCCACGAGGGACCTTGTCAAAGGCCTTACTGAAATCCATGTATATAACATCCACTACCCTTCCATTGTCAAAAACAGAATTACCTGGAAAAACTCAGCAGGTCTGGCAGCATCGGCGGAGAAGAAAAGAGTTGACGTTTCGAGTCCTCATGACCCTTCGACAGAACTTGATTTCGAGTCCAAGAAAGAGTTGAAATATAAGCTGGTTTAAGGTGTGTGTGTGGGGGGGCGGAGAGAGAGTGAGAGTTATTTCAACTCTTTCTTGGACTCGAAATCAAGTTCTGTCGAAGGGTTATGAGGACTCGAAACGTCAACTCTTTTCTTCTCCGCCGATGCTGCCAGACCCGCTGAGTTTTTCCAGGTAATTCTGTTTTTGTTTTGGATTTCCAGCATCCGCAGTTTTCTTGGTTTTTACCCTTCCATTGTCGATCATCTTTGTCACTTCCTCGAAAAACTCGATCAAGTTAGTGAGACACGACCTCCCCTTCACAAAACCATGCTGCCTTTCACTAATACGCCCATTTGCTTCTAAATGGTAGTAAATCCTGTCATGACGAATCTTCTCCAATAATATCCCTACCACTGACGTAAGGCTCACCGGCCTGTAATTTCCTGGATTATCCCTGCTACCCTTCTTAAACAATGGAACAACATTGGCCATTCTCCAGTCCTCTGGGACTTCACCTGTAGCCAGTGAGGATACAAAGATTTCTGTCAAGGCCCCAGCAATCTCCTCCCTTGCCTCCTTCAGTACTCTGGGGTAGATCCCATCTGGCCCTGGACTTATCCACCTTAATATTCTTCAAGACACCTAACACCTCCTCTTTTTTGATCTCAACATGATCCAGGCTATCTACACACTCTTGCCTAGACAAATCGACCGCTAAGTCCTTCTCTTTGGTGAATACTGATGAGAAGTACTCATTTAGTATCTCTCCCATTTCTTCTGGCTCCACACACAGATTCCCACCTCTGTCCCTGAGTGGGCCTATCCTTTCCTGGCTACCCTCTTGCTTTTTACATGTGTATAAAATGCCTTGGAATTTTCCTTAATCCTGGTTGCCAGTGACTTTTCATGACCCCTTTTGGAGAGGAACTTCCAGTTGATGGCGTTTCCATGTATCTACTGCTCTTGTCCTACTGGATGGTAGTGGTCATGGGTTTGGAGGGTGCTACCTAAGGAGCGCTTTGGTGAATTCCTGCAGTGCATCTTGTAGATGGTACACACTGCTGCCACTGTGCATCGGAGGCTGAGTGAGTGAATGTTTGTGGATGGTGTGCCAATCAGCAAATAGCTATGAGCTATTCCATAATTTTGCAAACAAAAATGGTTTCGTTCATATCACCAGTTCACCTCGCTAGCCTCAAGCGAATGGAGAAGCTGAGAGAGGGGTACGGACCGTCAAAGATTTATTGAAGAAAATAAAAACCTTAATTTAGGTCTTTCAAGTTATCGAACCTCACCATTACAAAATGGTTTCTTACCATCAAAGTTACTAATTGGCAGAAGATTGCGAACACAACTTCCATCTCTAGAACTAAGAGTCAGACCCTATATCATCACGAACAACCCCAAGGGGGTGTGAGGAACTTTAATCACAGGCACAGAGTACGTGAGTTACCAGTGCTGAAACCTGGGGAGAGAGTATGGGTCCATGATCAACAGAAGGAAGGCACATTCATTGAAAAAACTCCACAACCAAGATCATACAGGATTGAGACAGATCAGAGTATCGTAAGGAGAAACCGCAGAGTGTTAATATTTTTGGAGAGAAGGCCAATAGAAACTTGAGCTTACTGTTCAGATGAAAGCAAAATACTGTGGATGCTGAAATAAAAATAAAAAATGCTGGAAAAACTCAGCAGATCCGGCAGCATCTGTGAAGAGAGAAACAGAGTTAACAGAGATTACTATTCAGAAGAAGAAAGACTTACTACAAACTCAGTGGCCATTCAGGAGAAGAACATTCACATCGAGCCCTGCAATACAGTCTGCAGAGGGTGTCAGATATTGTTATCGCCTGCTGCACCCTGTACAACCTCATGCTACAATGGGGAGAGGAGCTGGCTGAGAAGGAGATACAGGAGCTGGAGGTGTCCTCGGATGAGGAGGACAGGGATGAGGGTGAGGAGGCCCTCCAAGGTGGCGATGACGGGGATGAGGCCCTCGCACAAGCCAAATGAGGCAGTTGTGCTTGTGCGACCCTCATAGCTGCTAGATTTGTGGAGGATGATGATGACATGCAGTGAGGAGACACCATAGATCCCCACATTACACCTATGAACGTTTGACTCCAGCCTGGCTTATGGAGGTGCGCATACCCTCTGTGATCTGTGATCAGGGTCATGTCATAAAGACACAGCCATGAAACTTTAGAAGCACCTGATCCTTTGTCCACCTTCAGCACCTGACCCCTTCAGGAGCCTCAGCATCAGTGGTCACAGATGCTGAAGAGATTGGGGCTATTAAAGGTGCTGAGAGCACACAGAGAGAATGCCAGAATTCTGTTACTCCTGCTCAGTACATTCTGGCAGCAATGATGAGCACTGTCGAGGCGCAGGCATCAGTAATGTTTCCAGGGAGTGTGAGGCTGGCCCATCACTTTGGTCTGAAGGCTGCACAGACACAGGGAAGAGGCCCTGGACTGAGACACCTGCCTTTATCTTATGCAGAAGGGTTTCACATCTGAGTGACATGAACACTGCTCATCAGAACAAGGAGCTAAAGGCAGGGAGACATTCTGGGGAGTTTATTGACAATAGTGAATAGTATGTACAAGTGATTAACACCCGTGTCCAGGTTGTGCAGCTATCTCTTAACATTCCTAACCCTGCCGCTACGTTGGGGTGCTCTCCGGACATAAACAGCGAAGGTGGAGGCAGTCTGCTGACTGCGATGCCCTGTCTGTGATGACCTTGGTGGGCGTCATCTGAAGGGCTAAGTCCTGGAGAACCCCGGCCTGCTTTTGCGGTCCTGCTGTGTGGCACTGGCACCCTCCTCGGTCTGTGGAGCTGGATCTGCTGAGGTCACAGGAAGAGGGGATTCGGATAGGCCGGACACTGCCGGAGTCATCTGGATGGATGGCCCTAGGGGGGTCACCTGCTGAGCCTCCTCCCTTTGGGTGACTCCATGAAGAGAGGGGGTAGCAGTGAGATCGAACTGCCCTGCACCCCTCTTGCATACACACTGTTGGAGTCCAACTATGGCATCAGTGATGGAGTTGAGCCCGCACAGCAGTGCAGGAGCGATGTCCTGGACCAAGATCTCCATGGTGGCCACCATCCTACCATTGTGGACCTCGGTCCGTTGGGATACTGGCACTATCACCTCAGAGTGAAGGCAGATGGAGTCCTCCATCGTACCTTACAATCTGAGGAGTGCAGCATACATCTCTTGCTGGTGTTCCTGAGCTTGCCTTTGCAGCTCCAGCAACTGTGACATGACCGAGTCCAGAGGCTCATCATCTGACTCGGACTCAACAAAGGTCTGGCCTCCAGCAGTCCTCTGAGTGCCGGACACCTGGGAAGTCCCTGCTGCTGCCTGCTGTGGATCAGACAGTGCGATACGCTCACCAGTGTGTGATCCTGAGGCTATTCTAGAGCTAGGTCCCATCAAGGTGTGTGTCTCTGCGCTGGTGGAGGGTGTGGGTGAGTGCTGTGATGGGACTTCAAGGAGGGTGTCTTCAGATTCCACTTCAGAGCTTTCTTCAGAGCTTGATCGGAGGCCCTGGGTCATGGACCCCATCGGCTAATTCTCGGATGTGCCTGCGGAAGCCAGGAGAGATAATTAGTGCATGACAGTGGCCTGTGAAACAGGACGCATCACTCACAGCATGGTTGTTTGATGGATGTTGCACTGCTGGACCCTCACTTGGTAGAGCAGCGATGACCTCACCGTCAGCACAGGGGAACGGCTCAGATCATCGCTGGCCAACTAGATGGCTGTTTTAAAAGTCCATGAGGACCTTTACTCAAGCATTCCCCCACCAGTCTGCGACCTCTGCCTGTTGTTGTGTGCCAGCTTGTCCTGCATGAATAGTGATGAAGAGAGTGTAAGCAGGATGCCTGCCAGGCCAGATGATAAGGATGGCTGTCACGTGCGCGTGACGAGCGGTGCCATGGACAGGATGAGGACAATGACAGTGTGTATGAGAGAATGATTGGTGATGTCCCTTGAACTGGCAGTGAGTGAGATCTTTGTAATTATGTGATGGGTTAGTGAGTGTGTGAGTTGAGAATGTGAGGAGAGTGACTTATCCTGGCGGAAAGGAGATCATTCATCCTCTTCCGGCACCGGGTGGCTGTCCTCCTTTGAAGAGCAATGGCACTGACCACAGCTGCCACCGCCTCCCAAGCCTGGTTGGTCACGCCACTGCCCATCCTGCAGCCAGAGGGGTGTAGTCGGCCTCCATGGCATCCAAAAGGCGTTCCACTGATGCATCACTAAATCTGGGGGCTGCTGTCCTTTTGCCTTTTGTGGACATCTACCCTGCAGCAGTTGTGGGCTGGGAGCACTGAGATGTATGCATGGGGCTGGACTTTAAATTTGGCGCCTGGTGTGGTGAAGCGGTGAGGTGATGGCTTGACGGGCGAATGATAGCCTGCCCGCCATGGAAATGGTGTTTCCCACGAATGCACAACTAATATGGTGGGTTTTGGACAACAGCGTGAAAACCTGCCATTACGACTGGTGGGTGAAATGCCGCTTTACCCGCTCACTACCACACATAGTGCAAATCTGGGACGATTCCACCCAGTGTTCTAGATTCCCTGACCAATGGAAATAATCTCTCAGTATCTACCCTATTAAGCCCCTTCAGAATTTTATGGATTGCAATGAAATTGCCTTTTAATTCCAGAGAATTTAAGCCCAGTATACTCAGCCTGTCATCATAGAACAACCCCTTCGTCCCAGGGACCAATTTAGCGAAGCTCCACTGTACTGCCTCCAGTGCAAGCATATCCTTTTTTAAATGTGAAGACTAAATCTGCACATAGTACTCCAGAAGTGGTATCACCAAAACCCTGTACAACTGTAGCAAAACTTCTTTATTCTTCTACTCCAATAAAGGCCAACATGCCATTTTTCTTAAAATAAAAGCAAAATACTGCGGATGCTGGAAATCTGAAACAAAAATAGAAAATGCTGGAAAAACTCTGAATTTTTCCAGCATTTTCTGTTTTTGATGCCATTTACCTTCCTAATTGCTTGCTGCACCTGCGTACTAACTTTCTGAAGAGGGGTCATACAGACTAGAAACGTTAACTCTGTTTCCCTCTCCACAGATGCTGTCAAACCTGCTGAGCTTTTCAGCCTTTTCTGTTTCTGTTTCAGATTTCCAACATCCGCAATATTTTGCTTTTATGCTAACTTTCTGCGTTCTTTGTACAAGCACACCCAAGTCTCTTTGAACATCAACACGTTACTTCCCCATCCAAATTAAGTGCCCGCTAGCAGATAATTAGAACAGTCTGTTTCCCGACTGTATATAAGTGGTGTGCACCTGGCGAGCTTCAGTTCACCAACGACTTCGAGACATATAGACAAAGACGAATCACTGCCCGCCCCGCCACGAGATTGGACGAGCTCCACGCTGATGTATAATTAATGAGCTGAAAAGTGGAAGATCTGGCACGAAATTCTACCCTGCCTTCCAATGGGAATTATGCCGACTTTGCTACCTGCCACTGCATTTAGTTTCATAGAATGGAAACTTTTCAATCAGTGAAAATAGTTTTTCAAAGCTATTTCCACCAGATGTTGGATGAGGCTATGGTTGACTGTAGCTGCTTTTTCTTGCTTGTGGAAACCTGATTCTTTAGGGAAATTCTCTGACAAAGCTGATAGCATCCAGGGTGTGCTTATGTTACTACTCCTCCCCGCAAGCTGTATAAAACAAATAAGGTTTCCCTCATTTCAGAAGGATTTTAATTTTTGGTCTTAATTTTTCAGATTAATTAGCACGGCCCCCACCAACCCCCTCAGTAGTGTAGTTTTACTGTGAGCCTCCCCTTGTCATGAATAATTCTATTGACATATGTGATGCGCATATTGGAATTGTATGTTCCTGGCTTAATTAGAATATAAAGTAGTATGACCTACACTATAATGAATCCTAACCTTTCTTAATAAAGTAGGCACTGTTGCACATTGACAGCTATAAGCATCCCTGATTGGTAATTGTCAGCAACAGCTCAAGTTAAAATGCCTACAAAGTGCAGTAATTTATATTTTCAATGTCCTAATTGTCATATCAGTTTTTAATCAAAAATAGAGGTTATGGGTGAGAATAACATACTGAAAAACCTTGGGCACTGGAATTGCCTCCAGAAAAGCTACAGCATGTGTCTGAAGAAATTCATGTGTAACATCACAATCCTAGTTGAATATTTTCTTCTATGTTTGTTCAAACAACCATTGTGTATTTTCTACAGCACCAGGATGATTTGTAGAAAATTGTTCAAGCCTAGATTTTTAAAAATTTCATTCTTGCAATGTGGGCGTTGCTGGTGAGTCCAGCATTTATTGTCCATCCCTATTTGCTCTGGAGAAGGTGCTGGTGAGCTGCCTTCTTGCATCACTGTGGTGTAGGTACATCCACAGTGCTGTTAGGGAGAGATTTACAGGATTTTTACCCAGCAGGGCACTTAATTTGGAAGGGGAAGTAAGTGTGAAGGAACTGACCCAGCGACACTGAAGAACGGTGATATATTTCCAAGTCAGGATGGTCAGTGACTTGGAGGGGAACTTCCAGGTGGTGGTGTTCCCATGTGTCTGCTGCCCTTGTCCTTCTAGATGGTAGCGGTCGTGGGCTTGGAATGTGCTGTCTAAGGAGCTTTGGTGAGTTCCTGTAGTGCATTTTGTAGATGGTAAACACTGCTACCACTGTGCGTCAGTAGTGGAGGGAGTGAATGTTTGTGGATGGGGTGTCAATCAAGTGGGCTGCTTTGTCCTGGATAGTGTCAAGCTTCTTGAGTGTTGTTGGAGCTGCACTCATCCAGGCAAGTGGGGAGTATCCCATCACACTCCTGACTTGTGCTTTATAGATGGTGGACAGGCTTTGGGGAATCAGAAGGTGAGTTACTCTCCAAAGGATTCCCAGCCTCTGACTTGCTCTTGTAGCCACAGTATTTTTATGGCTAGTCCAGTTCAGTTTCTGATCAATGAAACCCTAAGATGTTGATAGTGGGGGATTCAGTGATGGTAATGCCATTGAATGTCAAGGGGTGATGGTTAGATCCTCTCTTCTTGGAAGGAAGATAGCCCTGCAGTATGTGTTTGGGTACTGTTTTAAAGTATTTTGGGAGATCCAGATTATCAGACAGTTGGGTATAATCTTGTCCACTTATAATCAAGGTTCCAAAGAGCCCCGAAAGCCTGAAAGTCACCATCCATGAGTTAGCCATTGGTGCACATCAGAAGATGATAAAACCCCCTTCTTTTGATAAGGATAAGCCCAGCAATGACAGACCAATCAGTTTAACTTCAGTGGTGGGGAAACTTCTAGAAACAATTATTTGGGATAGAATTAATAGTCACATGAAAAAATGTGGGTTGATTGGGAAGAGCCAGCATGGATTTCTTTCCATGTTTAACTAACTTGCTGGAGTTTTTTGAAGAGGTAACAGAGAGTGCTGATGAAGGTGATGCTGTTGATGTGGTGTACATGTACTTCCCCAAGGCAATCAATACAGTGCTGCACAATAGAAATGTAAGAAAAGTTATAGCTCATGGAATAAAAGGGGCAGCAGCAAAGTGGCTGAGTAATAGAAAACAGCGAGTAATGTTTAATAGATATTTTACAGGTTGGAGGAAGGTTTGTAGTGGAGTTCCCAGGGGTCAGTATTGGGACCCTTGCTTTTCCTGATATACATTAATGATCCAGATCTTGGTGTGCAGGAGACAATTTCAAAGTTTGCAGATGATACAAAACTTGGAACATTGTAAACTGTGAGGAGGACAGTATAGAACTTCAAAAGGACATAGACACATTGGTGGAGTGGACAGATAGGTGACAGATGAAGTTCAATGTGGAGAAGCGGGAGATGATTAATTTTGGTAGGAAGAACATGGAGGGACAATATAAAATAAGGGGCAAATTCTAAATGGTGTGCAGGACCTGGGAAACCTGGTATGCATAAGTCATTAAAGGTGACAGGACAGATGGAGAGAGCGGTTAATAAAACATGCAGTATCCTGGGCTTTATTAATAAGGGCATAGAGTATAAGAGCAAGGAGGTTATGCTGAACTTGTATAGGACACTAGTTAAACATCAGCTGGAGTATTGTGTACAGTTCTGGGCACCACACTTTAAGAAGGATGTGAATGCATTGGAGAGAATGCAGAGGAGGTTTACAGGAGGGTTCCAGGGATGAGAAACTTCAGTTGTGAAGAGAAATTGAAGAGGTTGGGACTGTTCTCCTTGGAGGGGAGAAGACTAAGAGGAGATTTGACAGATAGAAGTGTTCAAAATCGTGAGGGGGCTGGATAGCGTAGATATGGAGAAACTATTCCCACTCGTAAACGGATCAAAAATGAGAGGGCACGGGTTTAAAATGATTTGCAAAAGAAGCAAGTGTGATGTGAGAAAAATCTTATTCACATAGCGAGTGGTTTGGGTCTGGAATGCAGTGCCTGCAATTGTGGTGGAGGCAGGTTCAATTGAGGCATTCAAGAAGGCATTAGATGATTATTTAAATAGAAACAATATGCAGAGTTATGGAGAAAAGGCAGGAGAATGGAACTGAGTCATAATGTTCATTCGGAGAGCTGGTGCAGACACAATAGACCAAATGGCCTCCTTCTGCTCCGTAAGAATTTTGTGATTCTGTGATAACTTGAGTGTCAAAACATAAACCCTTGAGCCAACAATTCTTCAGCCGTAGTGGATGTGACAGCTGAAATGTTGTCCTTGGTCAGGTGCACTGTTCAGTATTATTAAATTTTACGATTTGAGAGCAGCTGCAGGAAGGGTGTCTGATGCATTCTTTTGAAAGGCCTGAAACATTGTAGTCTATGAATCTTTGGGGAGTCCTATAGTTTTAATGCCAGTAAATTAACATCTTAGGAATACTGCATGTCAGGAACACTTTGCATTTTTGGTATCCAGTATGATGAAGCAAATAGGAGGAACTCCTTTTGTTCATCCTCCAAGGCAAAGGTGACATATTTTCATCATCTGGGGTGTTTGCTCAGATTCCAGAGGGTACGTAGGTGACTGCTAAAGTTGATCTGTGCTCCGAAGATTTTCCTGCTAATTGTGCAGGATACTGCTGATGATTGAGTTTTGGACGAGTTGCTGGCTCAGGATTTCCTCTGCTTGTGTTTCTGTCTCTGCTTCTGATATGTGCTTGCTCTAGAAGGAAGCTGCACCATTTTTTATTTTGTTGCGCCAGTGCAGGGATCCTGAGTGAGCCTCTCGCAGAACATGAAGTCAATATCAAAAGCCATAAGGGAAGCCTTCAGAATGTCCTTGTAGCACTTTGACCACCATGAGTGTGCAACCCATACTCGAGGCATGTATGACATGTATGATCAGCCCAACTGATGGAAGAGCTCCTCATTTAGAAGGAGAACCTTTCCTAGCGCAATTGATTGTGCAGAAGTTAAACAAATGTATTATTTTTCAACTGATGCTGCCAACCACACTACACTGTAATAGGAGCAGGTCATTCTCTCTCATGCCACCTGAGGCAAGTGACTCAATGGTGGTACAAATACCAAGATACCCAGCACCAATATGCAAATAAATGTGAACTAGGATGATGCACAGGGTCATCAGCATTCATTATTAATGTGGCATTCAGGGTGGATTTGCACAAAGTGCAGTCACGGGGTGGGGGGGGTGGGGGGGGGTGTAAAAGGATGTTTTACCCCGGCCACAATGGTGGTTTTCGCGCCATATCGTCCATTTCCCACCTCATTAATTATGCAGCCACGGGATACACACTGTCTCGCTGGTGTGCAGCCTCTGAACCACCCGCCGTGCTGTTACCTCACTGTTTCCTCACTCTGGGCGCCATATCTAAACAGCAGCAACCCACACAGTTCTCAATGCTTGCAGTCCACGACTGCTCCAGTGAAGGCATGACCCTGAAAGCCAAGAAGAGATCAGTGACCCATCTGGGAATGTCTTTCGGAGGCACCACCATGATGTCCTCTATCCCCGCTTTGGCCACAGCAACCTCATCACTCCGGCTTGGGAGGCGGTGGCAGTGGTGATCAGTGCCAATGCTGCACAGAAGAGGTTGGCCACTCAATGCAGAAAGAGGATGAATCATTTCATCCGTGCCACCAGGGTAAGGCAACCATCTCATCACTCTAAACTCACAAACCCATTACACATTCACTGGCATCTCACTCACTGTCAGCTCAAGGGACATCACCACTCACTCTCTCACACACACCCTCACACCTCCATCTGGCCTCATCCCCTCTGGAGGCTGCCTCCTCAGCCCTCACCATCTTAAGGCCACTCACACAGATCAACATGTGTCCCCACACACACCCTGGGATACCCTCCTTCCCCAGTACAGCCCTCGCCCTGCAGCCTCTTCCCTTGCCTGAGGCCACTTCTCCCCTTCCCCAAGCAAGCCCCAGCCCTGCAGCCATTGAAAAGTTACTCCTGCCTTACAGCTGGTCTGGTAGGTAGAGACCTGCTCGTGAGCCCCCCTAACAGTGATGTGGTGCTGCCTGCGAAGCCTGGTGCTGATGATTGTGCATGCTGCCTGAAGCAAGGTGGCAAACAAGGCTTGAAATCCCAAGTGAAGTGCAGCTGGCCAGGTGTACATCACTTATGTACGATAGTGAAACACACCGATCCAGTATGGGGGGATAATTCCAGTGAACAGGGCTTATAATTATACTCAGATGAATTAAAACGATGAAGCCGATGTCCGGTGGCTGGAAATGCGGTCTGTCCCTGACGGGTGGAGCGGATGATCGCAAACTGGTTTCATAACGTGGTGAAACCGATTTTCAGCCTTCCTGCCATATTGACATGTCCATAATGACACCCTATGCCAAAGGTGGGAGGGGAGGAATTCCGACCTCAAGAGACCTTGCCATCGATCCAGTGGGATTCCTGTTGGATCAAAATATCCAGCCCAGAAAGTGTTTTAGTTTGGAGATCAGTGTCAATGTATGTTTTTAAATTAATTCTTGGGATGTGGGCAGCCCTGACACAAGGCCAGGATTCATTGCCCAGCCATAGTTACAATCGAGAAGGTGATGATGAGCCTTCCTAAACCACTCCAGGCAGGGTGTTGTACGACTTGGATCTGCTGCTTTTAACCTTTTTAGGTGGTGGAATTTCAAGCAAAATGTTACATTAAAATGCTAATCTTAAAGCTGTTACCAATTTTCTGCATTTTCTATTTTTGTTTCAGATTTTCAACTTTGTTCACTGAACATGATGATAATTAATGCAATTAACATTTTACAATTATGTGTTATAATGGACTGAAATTGGAACACCTAATACATATAGTATTATTAAATTCTTGAATATGTTTCAGAATTATTTGTATTTATAAATTCAAAGCTTCCATTAAATAAAATATGTTAAAGAAATACCCCTTCTCTGTGCTTTTACAGAATTCGAAGCAATCAGTTCTAATTTTTTAGAGGATTCAAGACCGGATACAGCGTCTGTGTCTACTGAAGTATCTCAGTATGATCCCAGCAAACATTCCCCAGTTTTTTATGGTCATATGGTAGCAAAGGTAATTCTAAAATATATGCTTTATTTATTGGTACAATCAAATGGTAAATTGCAATTTAGTTTATGTAGCCATCAAAAGTGCTTGCAGAAATTACAAAGGACACCACAAAATGTAAAATAAAATTACGATAAATGTTATGAAGCAGGAATGGAACTTTCTTTATTAAAACCAAATTTAACAGCAAGCTTCTTGTAATTTTAATTATTCTTATGGGTTTCCTCCACTGCTTGTGAAATTGCAGGAATTGTTTATTAAAGCTTTGATTAAAATTAATGAAACTATTAAGACAAAATAATTGTTATTCACTGGGATTATACCTCCTAAGTATTTGTTGTATGAACAATATACTTCTGTTAAATTTAAAGTAAATGACTTGATCTTCTGTGAGATTGTTTATGGGCAAATTTTAATATTTGTATATTTACTATATTATACTATAGTTCCCAGTCCTTACACCATCCCCACCTTATTCAACCATTGTCTTTAATGAGCAAATGGAGTTGACTATTTGTCAATACCATAGGTATCAATGACAAAGGTGCTGCTTAAGCCATATTAAGTGCAGCTACTATTTCAGGCAATTGAATCATAGAATGGTTACAGCACAGGAGAACATTCAGCCCATAGCTCTACAATTTTTCATTTATCTTCAGCTGCTCACCCAGCTCCCTGTTGAAAACATTGGGGCTCAGTCTCAGAATAAGGGGCCAATAATTTAGGACTGAGATGAGGACATATTCCTCCACTCAAAGAGTTGTGAATCTTTGAATTCTCTACCCCAGAGGGTTGTGGATGTGCCATTGTTGAATACATTTAAGACTGGGATAGACAGATTTTTGATCTCTCAGGGAACCAAGGGACCTGGGGAATGGGCAGGAAGGTGGAGTTGAATCGCAAGATCAGCCACGATCATATTGAATGGCTGAGCAAGCTCGATGGGCCAAATTTCTTATATTTTAAGCCACAATTGAATCTTTCTCTGCGACCTTGTCAGGCAGTGATTCTAGATCCTAATCACTCTCCGCATAGAAAAAAATGTTCTCTCATCTCACCTTTGATTCTTTTGCTGATCAATAAATCTGTGTTCTCTGGTTCTCAACCTCTCCACCAATGGGAACAATTTTTTCTATCTGTCCAGACCCCTCATGATTTTGAACATCTCTATCAAATCTCCTCTCAACCTCCACCCTCTCGAAAGAGAACAGGCCCAGCTTCTCCAGTCTATCCTTGTAACTGAAGTTCCTCATTCCTGGAACTATTCCCACAAGTCTTTTCTACACCTTTCTGCACTCTAAAATCTTCACATCCTCCCTAAAGTTCAGTGCCCAGAATTGAACATAGTTCTCCAATTTAGGCCAAATCAGTGTTCTATAATGGTTCATCATAATTTCCGTGTTTTTGTACTGATTGCCTCAATTTATATCTTTGTATCCTCATTGTTCCCATAAATGTCCCAAGCTGTTTCACAAGAGTGATAGAGCAAAACTTGACACTGAGGCACATAAGGTTATATTAGGATAAATGACCAAAAGCTTAGTCAAAAAAGTAGGCCGGAATTTTCCAGCCCCTCAACCGGTGGATTTTCTGGTCCCGCCAACGTGAACGGAGATTTCAATGGTGGTGGTTGGCTGGGTGGGGGTGGTGGTGGGGGGGTGGGAGGGTGGGTGGGGCGCTGAGTGTGTCCTACCCCTGCTCCTAATTCATACGTTTGTGTTGTCCTGACATCCGCAGCAGGAGTGGAGACAGCCTGTGCAATGGTTGACCCTGTTGCGTGAGTCCGGCATGGGTTCCCTAGGAAGCTGAGGCCTTGAGGGCCCCGGCTTGCTCTGGCTGCCCTCCTGTGGGCCAGCTGCTCCCTCTGCAGTGACAGAGGACAGAGTTGAGGGGTCACAGGCAAAGGGGACTTGGAGGGAGAGGACAGGTTCTGAGATTCCTGAGTGGATGACCCGGGGGTGTCCAGCTGCTGCTCCTTCCTGTGAGTGCCTGAGGGCCCCAGCCTGATTCCTTGAGGGGAAAGGCCACCTGAAGGGACATTGAGGTGCCCCGTTTCCATCTTATGTTGTCTCTGCAGGAAATCATCCATGGCTATTGTGATGGAGTGCAGGTCTGCATGCATCCCAGCGTTCTGTTGGATCAGGATCTCCATGGCGCCTGCCATGCTCCCCATGGAGACCTCAATATGTGCAAATGTGGGCACCACTTAATCAGAGAGCAGGCGGACTCACTGACTCAAGTACCACTCTGTTGAGGTACTTCAAAAGCTCTGAGTGATGTTCCCCGCCTTCTGCTGACCCTCTATGATGTGTTGGAAGGCTGAAACCAGAGATTCGTCATCTGACTCGTACCTCACTGATGCCTCTTCCCCAGCAGTCCTCCGAGTGCCGGAGAGCTCAACTGAACCTGCCTGCTCTTGCTGTGGACACCTGCCCGTGCAGTGACCACCAGATTGTGAACTTGAGCCTGCTCTATATCTAGGTGCCACCAAGGTATGTGCCTCTGTGCTGGTGGAGGGTGTGGGTAAGCGCTGTGAGGGGTCTTCCAGCTGCTTATTTCCAGCTCTACAATGGAGGAGGTGAGCTCTTGGCTGGAGGTGAGGACCTGGATGGAGCTGAGGGACTGGCTGGCTGAGGGGTCAGTTGCTTGGCAGAGCTCCCTGCGATCCAATGTTGATATGATTAGTGCATGGCAGCAGAGTCAAAAGCAGGAGAGAGAGTGTTGAGAGAGGGATGATGTGGTACGGGATCCTTATGTGGGTGTTCGCCGCTGACCTCACTGTCACCACAGGCACGGTCCATGTCCTCACCAGTCAGCATCATGGCAGGCTCCTCAAAGTGAGTGAGGGGCCTAATGTGGGCCACTCTCCCTGCAGTCAGGGACTTCTCCCTGCTGTTGTGAGCCAGCTTCTCCTGTATGAAAACAGGTGGAGAGAGTGTGAGCAGGACACAGGGCACTGAGTGGATTATTTGTGTGGTGAGTGGAGCCATGGATAGGATGAGGACGTGAGCTCCAGAGGATGAGCCTGATGGAGATGCGAGGGTGTGTGTGAGAGTTAGTGGTGTTATCCCTATTCCTCCAGGTGCTAGAGGGAGGCGTCGCTAAATTTGGAGGCAGCATGTTTCCTCCCTTTGGCAGCCACCAGTTTCCAGCAGCTTCCTATGCCTTGAAGAGCGCTGGCTCTGTGCAGAGTCACCCTTTAAATATGGCGCCTGGTTTACTGAAGGCCTGAGGTGTTGGGGGGGTGGGGGCGGGCAAATCAGAGGCCGCCTTGCCAGTGGCCCGGCATGTTTCCCAGGAATTAATTATTAATGAAGCGGGACACGCTGACCAATGCAGCCGGTGGGTAACACGTGCTATTTCCCGTCCACTTTGTGCAAATCTGGGACAATTCTGCCTGTTGTCTTTATTTATAAAGCTAAATATTATATTTGCCTTCTCTATAAACAATTTATCTCTCTTTCTCTCTCTCTCTGTTTTTCTCTCTCTCTCTCATGTACTTGCTTTATCCCTTGCAGATGCATTCTCTGCCATGTCCCCTATTGTGTATGTACGTTCCCCTCGTCTCTTTTCATTCTCCTCCTTTGTGCTTCATGAAGTAAAAATGAGTGGCAAGTTGATAAGAAACTTCATTGTTTTTAACCTCCAGGTTTCAGTGGATACATCATTGTTAGAAAACTTCAACGCTGAATATTCACATCCAGCATTTTTAGGCTATGCAGTTGTTCAGAAACCTCCTCCTCCTGTCAGTCCACCACCACCTCCACCTGTTCCACCACCTGATCAAAAAACATGTAAGTAAAACAAGTAGTAAAATACTTATATCTGTGTTTGTATATTGTTTCCAACTTTAATAGTTTTTTAATCGAAGGGAAAGTGTAATAAAACAAACTAGTTCAAATTATTTACAGTGTAATTTAAATGATGTGAGCCTCTTGTGTAGTTATTTCAAATAAGTTTTTATTCTGAGATTATTCTGATTTCCTTTTTGACCTAACCTTCAAAAAGTCCTCTTGTAGTGCATGATAAATATTTTTGAGCTACAATCATTACACTCAATGGGAAGAATGGATGAGCAACATTTAGTACTTTGTTTATACTTTGGTAGTTATCCAAATGGGTAACAAAATTTGCTTTGATTTATTTCCCTCTGAACTGTTTAGAATTGTTTTTTGAAGATTTTGGGGAGAATGCTTCAGCTAATAATGGCTTCCCTGTTTCATCTAGACTGTTTACCCTTAAGAATTTGTGATACTATTTTTTTGAAATTTGGATCACTGCATCTATCTTTTCCGTATATTTAAAAATCTTCCATATGTCGCATGGTTTTTGTTCATTGTGTTACTCTCTGTAGCATTATGTCAACATTCACAGTGAAAGCTCCCGTGTAAGTACTATTATTAATGGGAAAATACCATCTAACCCTGCCAAGATTTTGGAAAGGTTAACCATTGGCAAGAATTTTCAAGCCTCTGTGCCCCCAAGGCATTGGAACCTAGGCCATCTGTCTGGAGGTGACCTCCCGGCAGCAAACCAGAGGGCCGGTGCTTCACACACATCTTGAGGGCCCCCCTGTGTAAGGGGCTCCCCTCCACAATAATGGCCCAGCTGCTGATTCCATCTTTTTAAAGTTTGAAACTTATAAAAGTTGCAGACTGGGTGCACATGCCCTCTCTATCTCTTAGCTGAACTGCAAGTTGCTGCTCCTTCTCTGTTGGAGGGTCTCCTATTGGACCTCCTGGTTTTAGAGTCTGGCCACCATCCTTACTTAGCTGGACAGTGAGCCCCCTCCCCACCCCAACCACATCTATCCATGAATTGACTGATTCGGGGGGAAGTCACTGCCAGGTGACTGTTTCCCACACAGAGCGTGGCCCTGACACCCAATTTCACCCCGACATTGGGGTCCCAATCAAAATCCTGCCCCATATGTAAAGATTCCACTGTTATTGTTTGTTGATGAACTGTTTAAGTTACTGAGTACTTTTCAAAAATGTTTTCATAAGGTTTTTTTTCAATTCTGATGTCTAAAATAAGATTCTAAACAAAATAAACGGTTAGGAAATGACAATTTTCCCAAAACATGATTAAATTTACCTGTCGATACATCTCCCAAAGGAAAACCTATTTGTAACTTTTAGCTATAATCGGACAGAATAGGCATACCAATAGCCCTATGTCCAGTTTAATTGAAAGACCAGATTCTACCCAAATGCTGCCTCCCTTCCCTTTTTGCATCTGGGATTTCTCAACAATTGTCCACACATGACCTTTCTTCCAAATTTTCTCCAGAGAGAGCACACACCTTGAAACCCTTTTCCTATCCATTAGTATTAAAAGCTTGTTCAGTTTAAAATCAAGCATTTGTGGACAGCACATTTGATGACCCTTTATTGAGCAGTCTGCTAATGCCCACCAGCTAGGCTTATATATCAGCATATATGTAAAGATGCACAATTGCTCTGTTTTAAGTCATTGCTTTCAGGAATGAAGGAGATAAAGAGAAAAGAAGGGGGATGAGGGGTGGCCAGTGTTAGTGGGTCAATGAAGCTTGTTGTAATTACAAGTAATACATTAGAATTTTAGAGTACTGTTAGGAAATGGAGATAATTTAAGGAAGTTATATTGGTATTTGTGCATCTTAGGAATGAGTTTTAGCTTTAATGTTTAAGTTGATTTGTATTTCTGTATCTGTGTTTTAAGAAAAGGTGAAGTTAAGGTTTAGTTTTACTTTAAAAGGTGCCTGCATTTCTAATCAGACCTACGACTGTAAGAGAAATTAAGCAAACACAACAGCAGAAAAACAGAACAAAAACAAAAACAGAATTACCTGGAAAAACTCAGCAGGTCTGGCAGCATCGGCGGAGAAGAAAAGAGTTGACGTTTCAAGTCCTCATGACCCTTCGACAGAACTTGAGTTCGAGTCCAAGAAAGAGTTGAAATATAAGCTGGTTTAAGGTGTGTGTGTGTGGGGGGCGGCGGAGAGAGAGAGAGAGAGAGAGAAGTGGAGGGGGAGTGTGGTTGTAGGGACAAACAAACAGTGATAGAAGCAGATCATCAAAAGATGTCAACAACAATAGAACAAAAGAACACATGGGTGTTAAAGTTAAAGTTGGTGATATTATCTAAACGAATATGCTAATTAAGAATGGATGGCAGGGCACTCAAGGTATAGCTCTAGTGGGGGTGGGGAGAGTATAAAAGATTTAAAAAAATTTTTTTTTAAATAATGGAAATAGGTGGGAAAAGGAAAATCTCTATAATTTATTGGAAAAAAAAAGGAAGGGAGAAACAGAAAGGGGGTGGGGATGGAGGAGGGAGCTCACGACCTAAAGTTGTTGAATTCAATATTCAGTCCGGAAGGCTGTAAAGTGCCTAGTCGGAAGATGAGGTGTTCCTCCAGTTTGCGTTGGGCTTCACTGGAACAATGCAGCAAGCCAAGGACAGACATGTGGGCAAGAGAGCAGGGTGGAGTGTTAAAATGGCAAGCGACAGGGAGGTTGGGGTCATTCTTGCGGACAGACCGCAAGTGTTCTGCAAAGCAGTCGCCTAGTTTATGTTTGGTGTCTCCAATGTAGAGGAGACCACATTGGGAGCAACGAATGCAGTAGACTAAGTTGGGGGAAATGCAAGTGAAATGCTGCTTCACTTGAAAGGAGTGTTTGGGTCCTTGGACGGTGAGGAGCGAGGAAGTGAAGGGGCAGGTGTTGCATCTTTTGCGTGGGCATGGGGTGGTGCCATAGGAGGGGGTTGAGAAGTAGGGGGTGATGGAGGAGTGGACCAGGGTGTTCCGGAGGGACCGATCCCTACGGAATGCCGATTGGGGGGGTGAAGGGAAGATGTGTTTGGTGATGGCATCATGCTGGAGTTGGCGGAAATGGCGGAGGATGATCCTTTGAATGCGAAGGCTGGTGGGGTGATAAGTGAGGACAAGGGGGACCCTATCATATTTCTGGGAGGGAGGAGAAGGCGTGAGGGCGGATGCGCGGGAGATGGGCCGGACACGGTTGAGGGCCCTGTCAACGACCGTGGGTGGAAAACCTCAGTTAAGGAAGAAGGAGGACGTGTCAGAGGAATTGTTTTTGAAGGTAGCATCATCGGAACAGATGCGACGGAGGCGAAGGAACTGGGAGAATGGGATGGAGTCCTTACAGGAAGCGGGGTGTGAGGAGCTGTAGTCGAGGTAGCTGTGGGAGTCGGTGGGTTTGTAATGGATATTGGTGGACAGTCTATCACCAGAGATTGAGACAGAGAGGTCAAGGAAGGGAAGGGAAGTGTCAGAGATGGACCACGTGAAAATGATGGAGGGGTGGAGATTGGAAGCAAAATTAATAAATTTTTCCAAGTCCCGACGAGAGCATGAAGCGGCACCGAAGTAATCATCGATGTACCGGAGAAAGAGTTGTGGAAGGGGGCCGGAGTAGGACTGGAACAGAAAAACAGGGTTGTTGTCTAGCAACAGGGGCGCAGAGAGGTAGTTCCCTCCCACAGACACATACACACAAGAAATTAGAAACAGCAATTTTGAGTTCAGTTTTGAAGATAGCGGACAGGCAGATGCAACCTAGAAGTGGCAGACAACCAGTCCCAGGCTAAAGCTAATTGAAATTAGCGGCCAGGGAGAGGCTGGAGCAAAGGGGACAGCAAGTCCCAAGCTGAAGAATAAAGTCCCCAAAATCCTGGGAAGTGGAACAGGAGAAAGTCCTTCTAGTCAAAGGCAGGACAGGAACCTGGAAAAGGTCCTGTTCTGTGGAAGTAAAAGTAAAGAGCCAGAGAGAAAGTCACCAAGCTTCAAGCTTAAAGAGATTAAGGCTTGGGTAAAATCAGAAGGCCCAAAAAGACAATTGAAGGTCTGTAACTTTTCGCTATGGGTATATGAAGCAGTGATGTACTGCTGACAGCTGAGCCGGTGACAGAGAGTGCATGGAAGAAAGCTTGAACGCATATGGCGACCAAGGGAAAAGGAACATCAGAAGGAGAATTCGAAACGCTGGAGGTGAACCCCTACGGAAGGCATCTGAGAGAAAACATTGGTTTGGGAGAAGATTCCAAGGCGAGTTCAGTGAGACTGGTTTGCTCACGGTGTAAACAAGCATCTGGCGGGGAGCTGAGAAAAGATCCATAGTATCTGTCTGTGCTAACATCTGTCACTTGGTTTCAGAGACTGGTGTGTCTGACCATAGGTCGTCTATTGGTTTACATGGACTGTGTACTTAATGTGAACATTAGAGTATGACATAGCTTTTGTAACTTGTGTTGCCCTTACAGATCTCTATATACCTGTAAAGGTATAGGTGCCGGTGAAGGATTATTGTAACATAGTTCATCTTTTCTTGTTTAATAAATGTTTTATACCTTTGTTAAAAGTTCATTAGCTAACTCTGGTGACTCTGTTCAGTAGCCACTATCCACGTATCTAAACAAACAATTAAACTTAGGATCTGTCAAGCTGGGTTCTACTCTAGGATCAGGCTTGTCCAGTGGAAACATCAATTGGGATCATGATAGTACTTTTAACATTTATAGCTAATCAGAAAGTATTCTGTTATATTGGATCAGAGCCCATTTTGTTGGTAGAATATTGTATGAAAATCTTCCCAACATTGTAGTAGGACCAACATCACCAATCATGATGTAGAAACAGTGCCCTGTAAATTGCCTAAAGGGTAATTCCTAGATCAGTTGGGAAAATGCCCTATTAACTGCCTGGAGATTAGTCTTAAATTAGGTATA
This sequence comes from Isurus oxyrinchus, assembly GCA_026770705.1. Lineage (NCBI taxonomy): Eukaryota > Metazoa > Chordata > Chondrichthyes > Lamniformes > Lamnidae > Isurus > Isurus oxyrinchus. The sequence continues at coordinate 1,836,004 of JANJGN010000015.1, read as the reverse complement.
CAAAATGGAGGCAAAGATTGGATTGAATGCTGGGAAATGGCTGGGCAGTATAGCGGATTAAAATAAAGCACAAGTGGATAGTAGACTGGTTTTTGTTGGGTCGGTGGTAGACTTGTCTTTGGAGGGTGGGAGACTGGTTTTTGGCAGGTGGGTAGTAGACTAGTCTATGGTTGGTGGGTAGTAGACTAGTCTATGGTAGGTGGGTAGTAGACTAGTCTATAGCAGGTGGGTAGTAGACTAGTCTATGGTAGGTGGGTAGTAGACTAGTCTATGGTAGGTGGGTGGGAGACTGGTTTTTGGCAGGTGGGTAGTAGACTAGTCTATGGCAGGTGGGTAGTAGACTGGTCTATGGCATCTGGGTAGTAGACTAGTCTATGGTAGGTGGGTAGTAGACTAGTCTATGGCAGGTGGGTAATAGACTAGTCTATGGTAGGTGGGTAGTAGACTAGTCTATGGCAGGTGGGTAGTAGACTAGTCTATGGTAGGTGGGTAGTAGACTAGTCTATGGTAGGTGGGTAGTAGACTAGTCTATGGTAGGTGGGTAGTAGACTAGTCTATGGCAGGTGGGTAGTAGACTAGTCTATGGTAGGTGGGTAGTAGACTAGTCTATGGTAGGTGGGTAGTAGACTAATCTATGGCAGGTGGGTAGTAGACTAGTCTATGGCAGGTGGGTAGTAGACTAGTCAATGGCAGGTGGGTAGTAGACTAGTCTATGGTAGGTGGGTAGTAGACTAGTCTATGGCAGGTGGGTAGTAGACTAGTCTATGGCAGGTGGGTAGTAGACTAGTCTATGGCAGGTGGGTAGTAGACTAGTCTATGGTAGGTGGGTAGTAGACTAGTCTATGGCAGGTGGGTAGTAGACTAGTCTATGGTAGGTGGGTAGTAGACTAGTCTATGGCAGGTGGGTAGTAGACTAGTCTATGGTAGGTGGGTAGTAGACTAGTCTATGGTAGGTGGGTAGTAGACTAGTCTATGGCAGGTGGGTAGTAGACTAGTCTATGGTGGGTGGGTAGTAGACTAGTCTATGGCAGGTGGGTAGTAGACTAGTCTATGGTAGGTGGGTAGTAGACTAGTCTATGGTAGGTGGGTAGTAGACTAGTCTATGGTAGGTGGGTAGTAGACTAGTCTATGGTAGGTGGGTAGTAGACTAGTCTATGGCAGGTGGGTAGTAGACTAGTCTATGGTAGGTGGGTGGGAGACTGGTTTTTGGCTGTGTTGCAAAACAAGCTGGCACTCGGTGAAAAAGAAAATTGTGTGGCATGCAAAATTGGAATGTCGATAAAAATTGCCCATAATTGTAGCTTCTTTTACATCATTAGGACATTTAAGAGCACTTCAAGCCAATTAATTACTTTTGAATTTTAGTCATGGTTATTTCAGTAAACAGGGCAGCCAATTTGCACACAGCGCAGTTCCACAAGTAGCAATAAAATGAATGACCTTTGGCTGCTCTTTTAACTTACGCCAAACCAGAGGTGTTCCCCTTGCTATGTGATACCCTAGGAACCGCCTGGAAATGGAGAATGAGGCACAGCTGTGCATGCAGGCATGTCTTTGCTATATCTGTTCTGGAAATGTTGATATCTGTTTTGGTGTTGCAATGGGATAGTTTGCCTCCATATGCACAGGCGGATAGAATCTGGTAAAAGTAAAATACTGCGGATGCTGGAAATCTGAAATAAAAACACAAAATGCTGGAAAAACTCAGCAGGTCTGACAACATCTGTGGAGAGAGAAATGGAGCTAACGTTTTGAGTCTATTTGACCCTTCTTCAGAGCTGCTTCAGAGCTCTGAAGAAGGGTCATACGGACTTGAAACGTTAACTCTGTAACTCTCCACAGAAGCTGTCAGACCTGCTGAGTTTTTTCCAGCATTTTCTGTAGATAGAATCTGGCCTATGTTTGTGGCACTTCCAACAATGCTTTGTTCCCTTAATACTGCACTTAATTGTCAGCCTAGATTATGTACTCAATTTCTGAAGTGAGACCTGAATCCACAAACTTCAGGCTCAGAATTGAGAATGTTACCACAAAGCCAAGTTGATACTTGTGCTTTCTATTGTGTTCACAGCACGTCCCACGGTCTTCCCACAGTGACTATGGACGGATCACTAAAACTAAAGTAGAATAAACGGTTTTGTAACACAATAGTGTAAGAGTGCAATAAGGCTATAATAAGTCCAAAATGAGTAAACATTTCCTGTTTCATATTCCCTGGTTATTTCCCCTCCCGTCCTCATGACGTATGATGTTAAAAGCCTCGTATGCCTCATCTGTGAAGTCCAGTGTATGCGTCCAGACAGTGAGTGAAAGCACATTGTTTGAGGACACCTTAATGGAACCAAACCCATCAGCCAATGTTCACTCAGGCACACCCTCTTACAGCAGTTACAGCATTGTGATGAGGGAAAATGATTCTTTGGTTTCTTTTTCTCCAAACCCACCTTTCCTCCTTACCCCGCCACCTTCCATAGCTTTATTAACTAGCTGGGGCTAGTAACAGTGTGTTACCACCGAAGATTCCTGTTTTTAGTAGTGCTTAAAACTGCACTGCTATGATGTATTGACTGCAGTTTTTGTGCTATAAGCAAACTAGTTTCCCTTGGTTTAGCTCCAGTGACCTCATGATTTTTACAATGCCTGAAGCCAATGCACCAACTGCCCTTTCTGTGATCCTTTCATCAAAAGCGCCCAGTAAAACATACAGTTACAATCTACATGTAGCCACTTTTGAAACAAGAAATGTATTATGTTATCAAGAATATCAGATTCTTTTTTGTGATTTTTGTTTTCTTTCTACTCATAATTTGTCAAGGTTCTCCAAGACAGTATTTGGAACACTACATATTCCCTGTACTTCTCCCGGGCCTGTTCGAAGCTCTCAAACAAGCTAAAACTGAGAAATGCTTTGAGGTTAGTGCCTTTTATCAGTTTAATATTTTCAGGCAATTTTCATTGGTAGGACCAATATTTTAGTTGATATTATGATTGGATTTTTCTCATCTTGTTTTCATAAATTTTCTCAGTTCCACTACCAGGCGGGGACAATGACATGCTTCCAATATTGTAATATAACATCTGGTTACAAGTGTATGTGAGCGATGCAAGTCAACTTTCCATAACAAGAGTGCTGTGCCCATGCTTAACATCTCCTTTGTGTCAAAAATCAACAGACTGCTGAATCTCAGATTAAAATTCTAACAATGGTACAGCAAATTAGGGCTTCCTTGCTGTTACTTGTCTCCAACGCTTGTTTCAATTTTATCTTCTTTTAAAAATTAGTTTTGTGCATGTAAACATGGTAATTTCATACCTTCATGTTGAGGGACAAGTATTGGTTTCCATTCCTAGGCTCATATTCTATCTCTCTGGTTCTACTTTGATTCAGTGTTGACAATGGGTAAAATAAACCTCATACCTTTTTGTCCATTCCATGCTTATAGCCCAGCAAATTTAGATCAACAGCTCACGTCCCAACTCTCCATTCCAGAGCTGATGGATACTTCAACCGGCATTCACATTTTACCCTAATCCACAATCCTGACCTCTCACTGTGTGCTGGGATTTGGAGCTTGCCTTCCACTCAATTCCTACCAATAGAAAGTACAATTTATGCACAATGAGAGAGGTTAAGTAGTTTTATTTCTATCCTTGCTTCCAGTTAAGCAGGTTTGCAACCATACTTATTCACATTCCACCACTGGCCTGAATTAGAGCTGGTGAAATTTAATAATGCAAATAAATTGGAGTGACTGACATTTTGGATGCGCTTAAATACTATTATTTGACACTCACACTTGAGTACTTGAACTGCTGTCCACACATTAACATTTCTAATAAGCTTTGTATGCTCAAGCAAAACTGTTTAATTGTTAATCTTTACAATTAAACTTCCAGTGGAATAAAATTTTAAAATGACTAACCAACAAAAGTGACAATTTTTCAGATGTGCACCCACTGATCATTGTATTTAATGACTAGAGAGTATTTATAGTGGTTTTGTCGTGTTTCTAAACCTTGAGTGCTTATGCAACTGTTTCCATTTCACTGTAATCTAAGTAAGACATCTGAAAGCAACAATGCACATTGTGCAGATATTTCCTCTGTTTTCCTGTACCATTACTTCATTGCCAGTTTACTTTCCCAAATGAGCAAAAAGTTTCCAATTCAGATTCATATTCAAGCTCATAAATTACTTTGCTTATCACAAAAAATGTACAGTAGGGATGACTTCCTTTGATTTTTCCTTCAATTTGTGTGTGTAATTTTGTATTATTGAGCAAATTAAGGTGACTGTGAACTAACATCTCTCTTAACATTCTTTTTCATTGAGGTCAAAAGTCAAAATGAACCTCCCATATGTTTGGAAGTGGAAACAAGTTTGATTAAAGCCAAGGGCTGAATGTCCCCTTTTAGAAAATGTACAATTCCTGCAAGGCAATATATCATTCGTTGCTAAATGTTAATTATTAATCAGCCATCATTTCCTGCATTATATGTTTCCTGATCTCCATTGAACATCGGCAAGAGTAACGGCATTGCTTGCAACCCACTCTCAGTAAAATAAAAGAAAAATACTGCCAGAAATCTGAAATAAAAACAGAAAATGCTGAAAAAATTCAGCAAATCTGGCAACACCTGTGGAGAGAGAAACAGGGTTGACATTTTGAGTTCATATGACTCTTCTTCACAGCTGAAAATAGTTAGAAATGTGATGGGTTTAATGCTGTTGAAAACTCGGTGGAGGGGGATTGCTGCTGGAGCAGGTGGCACAAAATAGAAGGTCAGGGATAGGTTGGCGCTCAAGAGAGATAAAATGACAAAGATGTCGTGGACACAAGACAAAGGGAGTGGTAATGATTGTATTAAAGACTACTATATTCTAGAGAAGCCCAACTCAAACTGGAGGAACAGCACCTCATCTTTTGATTAGGCACTTTACAGCCTGCTGGGCTTAACATTGTGTTCAATAAATTCAGACCATGAACTCTGTACTCCATCTTGATTTTTTTTCCACCTCCTCCCCCTGCCGTCAGGTGCCAATATGTATCTTGTTTTCATGTTTTGTTTTCAGAAAGCACTGACACTTATTCTGCTATTAACACACTGGTGTCTTGCTTTCAGACAGGGTTGACCTTTATGCTGCTACTAACACCTACTTTAGCCTTTCACCTAAATAAAGGGAACTACGAGGGTATGAGGTGTGAGTTGGCAATGATGGATTGGGGAACGTTACTAAAAGGGTTGACAATGGATAGGCAATGGCTAATATTTAAAGAATGTATACATGAATTACAACAATTATTCATTCCTGTCTGGCGCAAAAATAAAACAGGAAAGGTGGCTCAACTATGGATTACAAAAGAAATTAGGGATATTATTAGATCCAAAGGGGAGACACATAAAATTGTCAGAAAAAGCAGCAAGCCTGAGGATTGGGAACAGTTTAGAATCAGTAAAAGTGGACAAAAAGATTGATCAAGAAGGGGAAATTGGAGTATGAGAGTAAACATGCAAGGAACATAAAAACTGACTGTAAAAGCTTCGATAAATATGTGAAGAGAAAAAGATCAGCAAAGACAAAATTAGGCCCCTTACAGTCAGAGCTGGGGGGGGGGAATTATAATGGGGAACAAAGAAATAGCAGAAGAATTGAATATATATTTTGGTTCTGTCTTCACAAAAGAGGACAAAAATAATTGGCTAGAAATGTTAGGGAACCAAGGGTCTAATAAGAGCATTAGTAAAATAAATGGTGCTAGAGAAATTAATGGGGTTAAAGGCTGAAAAATCCCCAGTCCTGATAATCTACACCCCAGATCACTAAAGGAAGTGGCCCTGGAAATATTGGATGCATTGGTGGTCATCTTCCAAAATTCTATAGACTCTGGAGCAGTTCCTACGGATTGGAGGGTGGCAAATGTAACCCCACAATTTAAAAAAAGGGGGGAGAGAAAAAACAGAGAATTACAGATCAGTAGTGGGGAAAATGCTAGAGTCTATTATAAAAGATGTGGTAACAGAACACTTGGAAATAATTAACGGGATTAGACAAAGTCAGCATGGATTTATGAAAGGGAAATCATGCTTAACTAATCTACTGGAGTTTACTGAGGATGTAGCTAGTAGAATGGATAAGGGAGAACCAGTGGATGTAGTGTATTTGGATTTCAAGAAGGCTTTTGAGAAGGTCGCACATAAGAGGCTGGTGGGCAAAATTAAAGCACATGGGAATGGGGGTAATATACTGGTATGGATTGAGAATTGGCTGACAGACTGGAAACAGAGAGTGGGAACAAATGGGTCTTTTTCCAGGTGGCAGGTGGTGACTCGTGGTGTACCGCAGGAATCAGTGGTTGGGCCCCAGCTATTGACGATATATATAAATGACTTAGATGAGGAAACCAAATGCAATATTTCCAAGTTTGCTGATGACACATAACTGGGTGTGGTTGTGAGGAGGATGCAAGGAGGCTTCTGGGTGATTTGGACAAGTTGTGTATGTGGGCAAACAAATGGCAGATGCAGTATAACATGGATAAATGTGAAGCTATACACTTCAGTGTGAGAAACAGAAAGGCAGAGTATTATGTAAATGGTGATATACTGGGAAATGTGGATGTACAAAGGGATCTGGGTGTCCTTGTACACCAGTCAATGAAAATAAATAGGCAGGTGCAGCAAGCAATTAGGAAGGCAAATGGGATGTTGGCCTTCATTGCAAGAGGATTTGAGCTTAGAAGTAGGGATGTCTGAGAAAAATTTCTTCACTCAGAGGGTGGTCAACCTGTGGGAATTCTCTACCACAGAAGCTGTGGAGGCCGGGTCACTGAGTATATTCAAGAGAGAAATTGATAACTTTTTGGATATTAGGGACATCAAGTGGTTTGGAAAGAAAGCAGGAATACGGTGTTGAGATAGAGGATCAGCCATGATCATACTGAATGGTGGAACAGGCTCGAAGGGCCAAATGGCCTATCCTGCTCGTAGTTTCTATGTGTCTAAGTGTCTGCCACACTGGAATGAAAATTGCAACTTTTGGGGCACTTTCCCCTGGGTCGGGCTTGTGAAGCCGGGAAGTGTCCCCACTATGCATTCCTGAACTGGGAGCAAAAATCCGGGCCCTTGGACCTGTTTGTATTCCCTTAGGAGAAGCCAAATAAATCAATTATTTTTTGTTTTCTGTTGCCTTTCATTCTATATACACATGTATGCCCCAATTGTTAGTTCAAACACAGGCTGTGCCTTCTGAGATGAAATTTGGCAGAAACCCAAATTTCACATTAATGGAGAAAGTGGCTAGATAAATGCTACAGGTTTGCTCTTCACAAAGATAATTGTGATTTCTTGACTGGTTTGAGCCCCATAGTCATTTAACATGTGTTTCTTTGTAGTTAATTAATCTTGCAATCTTGCATTTGCTTTTCTTTGCAGAGAAAAAGGACTAAGTTTAATGCTTGTGACTTTCTGACAGAATGGTTGTACAAGTAAGTTTCTTGTCTGTTAGCAGCTCTCTTTCAATTTATTTACTATTATAGATGGGGAACAGCCTTAGTATATTGGCCTTAAATTATTTGAACTGTGTCTTATACGCCAGAGGTGTGAGCAGTCATTTAAAATACGGGCCAGAATACTCCCATGCCCCCACTGGCGGGATCAATGCCGGGCAGGGGGGAGGATTCGGCGGGAGGCCCAAAAATCGGCTTCACACCGGTGTGAATTATCAGTGGGATCTTCCACAGCTGCCCAGCATGGCAGATCGGGAAACCCGCTGGAGGCCGGGGTGAAGCGGATTTACATCCAGCTAAGGGGATGCAAATGAAGGCCCAACTGGAACCTCCCCCTACGCTCAGTCTCCATTACGCCAGCCCAGAACACGTCTGGAGAAGCGTGACGTGCAGAAGTTTGGACTTACCTTTGGGGCTTTGCTCAGGTCGTGGACATCCGAGAATAAGGTGCTGAAGGCCGACAGCTACCAGACCTTGGATACATGTGGCATCGCATGCTGGGTGGACCCTCATGCACGTGGCTCCTCCATGAAGCAGCTCTTGGAAGGTGGGAGGTCTCCACACAGCAGCTTCGACTTTGCTGAGGCTTCGGATCTTCATGGTCTTCGCTGATGCTTTGGCCCTGCCTCCGAACTTTATGGATTTTGCCATGGGCTGGGGGGGGATGTGGCGAAGGAGTGGGGTGGAGGGGATGGTTAAAGTGACAGGGGGCAGAGGGAGCTGGTAGTTTGAGGGTGTGTCATTAAGAGTAGAAGGGGCGGTGAGGTTGGTTGGTGGGGACTTGGAGATAGACACGGACCCTGGGGGTGGGAAGGAGGAGAATGAAGAGTTCAACGTGGACGGGGATAGGGTAGAAAGGTAGAGAATGTGCACGTTCACCTGGACATCCTGGAATGAGAAGGGTTTGGGTTGTAGGGTGATGTTGGGACGTCGATAGTTATGCCAGGGGTGCCTATTGTTCTGGATGGTTGGGGAGGGGACTTGGTGGGGGAGCTCATCAGAAATGTGACTGCTGTCATCTTTGTGATATCAAAAGTGAGCGGATCCTCATGTTGGACAGGCATAGGTGCTGTATGGGAGTGCAATGAGTGGGTGGTTGGAGATGCAGCTCAGTTCAGTTGAACAACTGAAAGCGATCCTCAGCAGGCAGCATTGAAAATGCTGGGGACAGTGAGATGAGTGTGATGGATGAAGGCTCTGTGTGGGTGGGAGAGTGCTTGCACAAGACTCTGAAAGGTCCTGCCACAGACACTCCTCCCTGCAGAATCACTCGTGGTCCGGATGTGTGCAACTGAGCTGCTAGTGTGGGCGGGAGGTCTCATGAAGCGAGTATAATAACGCTAAATGACAACTATAGACATTGGACCATAACTTCCGAGCTCCCCACTGTCGGATTTAGGGGGTACCCCAAAGATGCGCTGGGAATCCCTCTCAGATGTCCCAAAGTAAGAATTTTTATGACAATTGCCGAGAAGGGCACCTCATCTGGACAATTGCCCTGCTCTAGGAACCATCTGAAAATTCAATTAAATCACCAACTTCAGATGGTTCTGCCAGGGTTATATCAATAATTACCCAGAAAAAGTTAGATGAATTAAAACCTTTTCTAACTTCTGGGTAACTATTGTAAACACCCAGACCAACCCCCATGGGACTCCCCCCAAACTCCCAACCATCCCCCACAAGGATTCCCCCACCCGCCCCTGACCTCCACTTCCCCCACCCACCAGCCCCCTGATCTCCAAGACCCCCTTCACCTCCGAGACTCCTGACCTCCAACTCCTCCCAACCCCCACCCCTCGAAACTTCAACCACGACCTCCAACCCCACCCCCCTAACCTCTGACTCTCCACCCCATCCCACCAGTCTCCGGCTTTCCCAATCCACGACTCCCCCCACGCGCGATATCTGAACCCCCACGACCTCCAACGCCCCAACCCCACACTCACCCAACCTACGACCCCCCCAACCACCCCAATCTCCAACCCCCAAACCCCCCACCCTCCGATCTCCCCCAACCCCTGCTCTCCGGTCCTCCACAACACCCCCCCCCCCCCTCAAAATCCTATCCACTTATCTTAGACACTTACCTTCTCCCTGGCCTTTCACTGGGCCCTTTAAACTTACCTGCTTCGCGGCAGCTAGTGCTGTAAAAAAGGGGCGTGGTCTCCTTGAATCTGGTAGAGCCACACTTTGTTGGGACCTGCAAAGAGTCTTTTGATGCAGGCCCCAAGCAGCTCCAGCGTTAGTGTAATTTTCCAGGGCAGGTAAGTATGTATTTATTTCTTCTAATTCCTGTGGGCCATCGCTTTTGGATGCTAGTTAGAAGTTACTGCCCATTATTTAGTGAGAGTGAATATATTTGCAGCTAATACAGTGATAACGTTCACCTGTGAAACCAGTTGAGATCAAATTTTCTTGATTTTGCGTTCCCAACCACTCCTTCTGGGTGCTGCCCTGACATCCGCAGCAGGGGTGGAGGCAGCCTTTGGAGTTGTTTGCCCTGTTGTCTTTGATGGCTTCGGCTTGCATCCTTGGAGAGCTGAGACCTGAAGGGTCCTGGCTTACTTTGGCTGTCCCCCAGTGGGCTAGCTGCTCCCTCTGTGGCGACAGAGGATGAGGTTGAAGGGGTCACAGGCAAAGGGGATTCAGAGAGAGCAGACAGCCTCTGAGATTCCTGAGTGGATGACCCAAGGGTGTCCAGTTGCTGCTCCTCTCCCCTGACTTGACTCCTTGAGGGCAAGGGGCATCTGGAGGGACATCGAGGTGCCCTGTTCCCCTCTTGCATAGCCACTGTATGAACTCACCCATGGCAAAGGCAGTGGAGTGCAGGTCTGCACGCATCTCTGACAGAAACTGGGCATTCTGCTGGACAAGGGTCTCCATGGCATCCCACCTCCTCTCCATGAAGACCTCCATATGTGCACATGTGGCCATCACTTCATCAGAGAGCAGGCGGATGGACTCCTCTGACTCGCCTGCCACTCTGTTGAGGGCTTCCAACAGTTCTGCGTGAGATTCCCCAGCCTTCTGCTGACTCTGTGCCATGAGTTGGAAAGCTGATTCCAGAGGCTTGTCATCTGACTTGGACCTCACAGGTGCCTCTTCCCCAGCAATCTTCTGAGAGCCAGGGAGCTTGGCTGAAGCTGCCTCCTCCTGCTTTGGACACATGTCCATGCAGTGACCACCAGATTGTGAGACCGTTCCTAAACTAGCACTAATACCCACCGAGGTGTGTGTTCCTGAGCTGGTGGAGGGTGCATTTGACTGGGAACTCTCCTCTTCCGCTCCACCCTGGTATATCTCTGGGCTGGAGCTGGGGCTGACGCCTGATATGGAGTCCCCCTCCTCCTTCTCGGGCCTTGCTGTGTTCCTAGAGTGAGATAGAAGAGTGCAACTGACAGCATCAACTGCTTCCACCATGGAGGCCATTCGACCCTCAGGTTTACATTGAGTGGATGAATCCTTACTAGGTGGACACCCAAGGCTGAGCTCCCCATCACCAGTGCCTCTGTTCTGCTCCACTCCTGCGAGCTCAGATGCCCTCTCCTTGAATTCCATCAGAGATGTGAAAATGGAAGCCCCCCCTCCCATCTTCTCATTATCTCTGCAATTGTGATGGAGCTTCTCCTGCTTAAAGAAGAGAATATGTTTGAGAGGAGTTGCATGTTGCATGGATTGGAGCAGTGGAAATTAATTCATTTATCATACCTCCCCTGGTAAGATAGCCCACTTTCGTGGCATGTCATCACTGGTGCAATATGGCACCTTGATATGACGGCGGGACACATGCCATCAAGCTCGGCCCACGACGGAAGACGGTGCGAAATCCCCCGGATGCATAATTAATTCTGTCGGGGCTGGAGATATAGCGTGGTTTCCGGTCAGCCTCCCAGCGGGAGACACTCCCCGTCCCTGCTGCTGCCGCCACAGGACTTCGTCCTGGATGGGAGAATTCCGCCCGTATCTTTTTACTTGCTTAAGTAATGTATTTCTGTTTTTGCTAAAGCATATTATTACTTGTAATAAATGAAAGAAAAACTAACTATAATTTTGATCTTTTCATTTCGTAGCAAGAACCTAAAGAGATCAGACAAGGAATTTGTTGCCTTCAATGAAATTCCCTTTGTTAAGAAGTGGCTTAAAGATCAGTGAGTACTTAATCAGTCTGATAAAAATAGGTATCTTTCCATTTGACAGACTCTTTCAAAGCCAACAGATAGTTCTGTCATAAGGGTTATATCAAAAGATGTGCTGTGAAAAAAGACAAGAATTGAAGAATATGGGTTGCCCGTTTACTCCATTACGTGTATGGTTGATAATAGAACAAGATCCAGGAAAACTATATATTTTAAACAAATATTGAATAGATGATGAATGAATCATCTTATTGGAAAAGAAATTGTATGATTCTTAATCAGGTCAAATTTTCAGTGAAATGTGAGTCAGAATGCCCTAATTAGTCACACACAGATAATTGTTTTTGAAAATTGACTAGACCACTGAGGTTACTTACTGTTCCCTTGGCATTATTTACATAATGAGGCCAAATGTCATGGAACCACCATAAAGATGTCAAAATATTGCTTAGTACAACGAAAAAGACAATCATTATTCTAACTTTCTTTTTATGATAACTCTTATTGAAAGTTACTTTTTAGGAATAAATGGCCAATAGCTTTTTAAAACAAATAGAGGTAATCTATTTAGAGCATAGTTTTGTCTGATTTTGTAGGAGCTTTTGTCAATAACTAGGAGGAACTCCACACAAACTGCTGAATGACCGTGCAGGGTGGGTGGCTAAGTTCAAGTATGTCCGCTTATAGTTACTTCATACCTACTCCTTTCATAGGTGTATGCTCCCAGCGTATACAATTATTTATTTTTATTGAGGAGAAGATTAGACACTCTACTGGAAATGCGATTTTTTTTAAGAAAGAACACAGTCACGCATCAAGTAACGATTATTATCGGAAGTCATTTCCCCCTAGTCCAACTTGATAAGTAATCAAAATATAACCATCAGATTTAAAGGAGCTACATTTCAAAATTCATATCAAAAACATTATTGATTTTAATATCCTTTGGAATCTGTCACAAAACATTTTATTTTACATCCATTTTATTGACTTGATTTCTCCTATTGTTGTGTCTACCACTTGACAATCAATACTACAAGGCAATTACATCATGCATTTGTTGTTGCATGACAGTAACATTAATGGACAAACTCAATGAACATCCTCTTGTACTCTTCTTGGAGATATTTCTTAATAGCATTGACTCAGGTCTGAGAGTAAGTCGTGTACCACTAAAATAGGGGAACCTAGGAGGGGAGAAAATAGACATTGTTTAAAAATTTAGGTTAAACCATAAAAATGTATAGAAGAAAAAAATGAAGGAAAACTAATAACAAACCTTTTCACATTGATAATCCTTTTTTTGTCCTAGGGATGTAATCCCTAATGAGTGATTTGAATTTATACTAATCAAGGGGCTGGAATTGCATATTGGGAAATGGAACACTTTTTATGAAGGATAAAGACTCCTTTTGGTCTTAACCTCAAGAGGAACATCAATGTGATTTTTTTTCATTTAAGTCATCAGGCAACGTGTGGCCTCTCTGGGTGAAGCTGCCAATTAATAATGAATTAAAGACAGTTTGATGTTATGCTGAAAATCATTTCTGTTAGATTTCTAACAATGAGGGTAAATAGTCATTTACAGAATGACAGAAATTGTGGAAATAGCCAGCAGGGCAGGCAGCAGTCATGCGGAGAGAAACAGAACTGACGGGTGGATTTTTAGGTCTCACCGGTTGGGGTGGTAGGGGAGGGTGGTGCTGAAAATCGTGGTTCAGGCCAGCGTGCTGGTTTTCCCATTGTTGTTCCGCCTCCAGCAGGCTTCCTCAGAACTGGAGAAGGTGGGACTCAGAAACCAACCCTATTTGGGAATGGAGCCAGTTAATATTGTTAACGAGCTTATTGTCTGCTTGTTGAAGGTCAGTTTGGAATTTTGGTGCATGGCTTGCATGCTGGATCAGGGACAGGCAGCAACACAGCAGGGAGCCAGTCATGGCTACACCACGATATTAGGTGGGTGCATGAAAGGGAGCATGGCTGAGAGGGGCATGCAGCCATTGACACACTGGTGTCCATGGTGTGTGCAGAGGTTGTGGAAGTGTGGTTTGTACGTGCTCGGGCAGTGTAGAGGGTTGTGGCTCCACCTAGCATCGTAGAGGCATAAGAGGAAGGAGTTAGGCTCCAGTTATTATTGGGAACCCAGCTGAGCACAAAGAAGGCAACAGCTGGTAATGAGAGCATGACTCTCAGATTTTGGGTCTAAGAGCATTGAAGATCAGTATCCCCTGCACGAGAGGCAGAGAAGAGAGGAGAGGGTCAAGTGATATGAAGGCAAGGGAGGCCATACATGGGATCTACCAGTGAAGACAGAGCTATCTTGAGACATTGAAGAACCAGTGCCATAGGAAACTGTCTCTATCCATGTAGATCTCTCCTCACAGAGATTTGTGCCCTTATGGTGGAAGATCCCATATCTTGCAGCCTTGCTCATAGTTGCTAACATCACGACATCACTGTGATCTTGAACCTCTTCGTTTCTGGCTCCTTCAAGGATCAGCTGGGGACGTGGCCTCATAGGCACAGAGGGCAGTGGGTTTCTCTTCCATCACTGGCTTTCCCCAGGCGCAGGGCATCACTGATTGTCCCTATGTGACCATCAAGGCACCAAGTGACTGACCAGTGAGATTCATCAACAGGAAAGCTTCCACTCCCTCAAATGTTCAACTGACTTAGAATCAGTCAGTGCTTTGCCCAATGTGACATCCTTCGCTCTTGGCCACTCCTACGTGGTGCTCCCCCAACCCACCCCCGCCCCACAATCTTGTGGTCTCTGTTGAGGTGGAGGCAAACTGCTTGTTTGCATGTGCTTACAGCTGAGATGCACAGAGTGGTTATCCTCATCATGCAGAGCCAGTAGAGGTACATGTAGAAGCTGCTCTGCCAGTGTTAATGCAGGGGCAGCCTCAGTCATTGGGCCCTGTTTCATAGATGGTTCCTTAGCCAGAAGGAGTTTGATGATGATGATAATGGCACCCCGTGAGAGGTGACACCCTCGTACTCCTCGGTAGCTACCTCAGCCCTTGGCTCGCTCTTCTGTTCTTTCTCCATAACTCTGCAAATTATCCAAATCTCTTTTGAAAGTTACTATTGAATCTGCTTCAATCACCCTTTCAGGCAGTGCATTCCAGAATTCCACAAACTTCGATAGCAAAACTGGAATAACTTACTTGAAGTGCTAACTTCTTACCAAAAGTGAAATCAATTATCATAGTAGATTAGGGAGTAAAATTGATTAATATCTAAAACCAGTCTATGGTTTTTACAATAGATTTATAAGAATGTACATAAAAGGTGATGATAATTGGACTGGGTATTGCATGCATGTTGTAAAACTTTTATTAAAATAAACCTCCCTTTTATATTACTGCACAAATGGCTTTCAACTTTAAAGGCAACGGCATAAATGCAACCACAACTTTTTAGGTACACAAAGTGCACACACACACTGGTATGAGTCATGCTTGGAGTGTTCTGGTGTTCTGACTCTTATGTATGCAGAAGTAGATCTCATTTCAAATACTAAATTATATGTCTAAATAGATAATGTAAGTGCTTAATATTTCTGTGCTGCATAAAGGTCTCAGCCCAATTCATATTCGTGATCTAGAAAACATATTGGTAGGGAAGGCGCTTCCTTTCACTTTGAAATCTCAAAATAGGCACTGATTTTAGAAAATTGATGGCTGCAATAATTGCAAATGCTATTTAACACATGTTGCTGAAATAAACGTGTGACTGACAATGTTATGCATTCATCTTCCAAGCAAATGACGTATATAAAGAATGCCATTATAATGGAGCCCAAAATTGGCATGTTGCCTAGAGTAATAGTAAAGCAATTTGCATTAATATAGTGAATTTAAGTAAAGAATGTATTCAGGCACTTCACAAATAATTGTAAGAAAAATACATGAAGAAAAAGCTCAGAAACAGGGATTAATCTTGTTTAGATTAAATTAAATTAAAGCTTATTTAAAGAGATGGTGGAATTGAAAAAGAGATTGAAATTTAAGTAAGGACGCCCAAAGAATAGGAGTCAGATGGCTGAAAGTTCAGTTACCAGTAGCAGGGTAAAAGGAGGAGGAATGCATTGGTCTGAGTCAGAAGGGTGGAATGTCATCGGTGAGAACATGAATCTTATATGGATGTATCTTATATGGATGGATCTTATATGGATGGATCTTGATGTGGCATAGGATATATGCAGCAGAGTTTTGGACAAGCTGAGTTTGGAGGGTGAATGAAGATTGGAGGTCAGCAAGAAGAGCGTTAGAGAAGTTAAGCATGAAGGTGACACAAGCATGCTTAAGGATTTCAGTGATGGAATACGAGGCGAAGGTCATAGTGGATGTTGTAAAGTCACATGGGTAAGTGCTCTTGGGAATAAATAAGATGTGAAGTTTAAAGACAGATTGCCAAAATTAGATGAAGTAGTTAATACTTAGGGAAGGGAATGGAATGGAATTAGTATCAAGAAAGCAGCGTTTGTGATAAGGCTGAAAACAGTGGCTACACCTTAATGATGTTGAGCTGTAGAAAGTTGTGACTTGTCCATCCATGATGTTGGACAGGCAGTTGTATAGCTTGGGAGCATTTAAAGGGTTGAGAGAGTTGATCTAGTATAATTTCGTTTGATTGTGACAGTTGACCTCTTCCTTGTGGACGGAATTGTTGAGAGCCAGTGTGCAGATAAGGAAGAGTGACTCTGGGGAGACCTATCAGTGTTGGGAGTGGGGGAAAGCCATTGATGAAGATTCCTTAACTTGTGTTCAAACGGATGGGAATGGAACCACGCAAGGCCATCCAATGTAGCCGGATGACGAGAGAGGCAAGGACGATGGCATGGTTGAATGGCGGAGCAGACTCAATGGGCCGAATGACCTAATTTCTGCTCCTATGTCTTATGGTTATCCTTATTGAACATTGCAGAATGCTTTGGGAAGATAAGGAGGAATTAAGTACCATGATCACAAAGATTGAATATGACTGGGGCTATTTCAGTGCTGAAGAAGTATAGAGTCAGGCAGGAGGAATTTGACTAGGAGCTTTGGGAGAGATAGGTGCAGAGTTTCAAGGTCCTTAGAGAAGAGAGGGAGATCCCTAATTGACCTTGAGAAAGTGGTGGTGAGCTGCTTTCTTGAACTGCTGCAGCCCATGTGGTGTAGGTACACCCACAGTGCTGTTAGAAAGGGAGTTCCAGGATTTTGATCCAGTGACGGTGAAGGAACGGCGATATTGTTCCAAGCCACGATAGTTTGTGACTTGGAGGAGGACTTGCTGATGGTGGTGTTCCCGTGTATCTGTTGCCCTTGTTCCTCTAGGTAGTGGAGGTCGTGGATTTGGAAGGTGCTGCCAAAGGGTCTACAGTGAGTTGCTGGAGTGCATCTTGTAGGTGGTATACACTGCTACCACTGTACATCAGCGGTGGAGGGAGTGAATGTTGAAGGTGGTGGATGGGGTACCAATCAAGCGAGCTGTTTTGCCCTAGATGATGTCGAGATTCTTGAATGTTGTTGGAGCTGCACTCGTCCAGGCAAGTGGGGAGTATTCCATCACATTCCTGACTTGTGCCTTGTAGATGATGGACAGGCTTTGGGAGTTAAGAGGTGAGTTACTCTCCGCAGAATTCCCAGCCTCTGACCTGCTCTTGTAGCCACAGTGTACAAATGGCTGATCCCAGTTCAGTTTCTGGTCAATAATAACCCCCAGGATGTTGATAGTAGGGGATTCAGTGATGGTAATGCCATTGAATGTCAAGGGGTGATGGTTAGATTCTATCTTTTTGGAGATAGATTGCCCGGCACTTGTGTGGCGTGAATGTTACTTGCCACTTATTAGCTCAAGTCCGAATATTGTCCAGGTTTTGCTGCATACGTACATGGACTGCTTCAGTATCGGAAGATTCACGAATAGCGCTGAACGTTGTGCAATCATCAGCGAACATCTCCACTGCAGCTGAGATGATTGGCCTCCAACAGCCATAACCACCTTCTTTTGTGCTACGTATGACTCCAACCAGCAGAGTTTTTCCCCAATTCCCATTAACTCCAGTTTTGCTAGGGCTCCCACACTTCATCAAATGTAGCCTTGATGTCTAGGGCAGTCACTCTCACTCACCTCTGGAGTTCAGCTCTTTTCTCCGTGTTTGGACCAAGGCTGTAATGAGGTCAGGAGCTAAGTGATCCTGGCAGAACACTCATTGAGTGTCAGTGAGCAGGTTGTTGCTGAGTAAGTGCCGCTGGATAGCACTGTCGATGACACTTTCCATCACTTTGCTGATGATTGGGAGTAGACTGATGGGGCGGTAATTAGCTGGGGACAGAACAACCCTGGGCAATTTTCCAAATTGCCGGGTAGATGCCAGTGTTGTAGCTGGACTGGAACAGCTTGGCTAGGGGCGCGGCAAGTTCTGGAGCACAAGTCTTCACTTCTAATGCTGGAATATTGTCAGGGCCCACGGTCTTTGCAGTATCCAGTGCCTTCAGCCGTTTCTTGATATCACGTGGAGTGAATCGAATTGGCTGAAGACTGGCATCTGTGATGCTGAGGACCTCTGGAGGAGGCCGAGATGGATCATCCACTTGGCACTTCTGGCTGAAGGTAGCTGGAAATGCTTCAGCCTTATCTTTTGCACTGATGTTCTGGGCTCCTCCATCAATGAGGATGGGGATATTTGTGGAGCCTCCACCTCTAGTGAGTTACTTAATTGTTCACTGCCATTCACGACTAGATGTAGCAGGACTGCAGCTTGGATCTGATCCATTGGTTAAGATGGACATCTCCCAGTCTCCATTTGATGCTCTCCCACAGCTTCCTGTCATGGCTGATTAATGAATAGAACCTGCATCACTTAAGCACATTGATCGCTTAGCAAGCAGGAAGGCACCCGGCAGGGATGAAATTGTAGCTGAACTGCTCAAACACAGAAAGCCCATCTTCTGCCACACTTTCAAGATCTTCTCCTTCTCTGTTGGAAGGTGGGATCTGTTCCACTAGAGATGCATGTTGCAAAAGTCATCATATTATACAAAAGCAAAGGTGACAGAGGAGATTGCAACACTACAGGAGCATCTCGCTCCGCAGTGAAGGCCTTCACTAGGGTCGTGCTTAAAGGGCTTCATCTACTTGCAGAACAAATGTATCCAGAAGCACAGTAAAGTTTCTGTGCTGACAGATCTACAGTGGACATTATCTTCTCCATACACCAGCTACAAGAGTAGTGTAGGGAACACGGTGTACCTGTTTTCCTTACTTTCATTGAAGCATTTGACGCCATTGGTGGGAAAGATGTCTACAAGATTTTGGGGAAAATTGGCTGTCCAAAAAAGCCACTCAGTCTCATCCACTCTTTCCATGACAACATGCATTGCACTGTACAGATGCTGCACTGTACAGCTGCTCCACTTCCAACAATTTTAGGGTGACGAATGAAGTGAAACAGGGCTCGTTGTGCCCTAGCTCCCGCTCTTTTTCTCCACTCTCCAGACTTTGCCTTCCCTGCAGATATGGAAGGAGTTTAGCTGCATACTAGGTCAGATGACAAGCTCTACAATTTATTCAGACAGAAAGCAAAGAGCAAAATACAGCATATGTTGATCAGACAACTCCTCTACACTGATGATGCCATACTAGTCACTCACACGGAAACTTAGCTATAAATTCTTATGGACCGTCTCTCCCTTACCAGTAACTTGTCCTCTCTGACCATAAGCATCAAGAAAACCTGGTCATGGCACAGGATGTCACATCTCTTCCCCGATCACACCAAATAACACCCCACTGGAAGTGGTTAGCAAATTCAGCTACCTCAGGTTCACGGTGATAATTTTGTCTCTTGATGCAGAGCTCGATACATGAATAGGGAAATTAGCCCACATCTTTGGTGGACTGACGAAACATGCATTGAATAACATCAAGATGACTCAGGACAAGATGTGAGTTTGTGAGGCCTGTGTTCTCAGCAACTTGCTGTATGGCTCTGAAATACGGACAACTTACAACTATCAAGAAAGGAAGCTCAACAGTCATCTGTGCTGTTTGCAGTGCATTCTGGGCAGGTCATGGAAGGACAAAATCACTAGTGTGGCAGGCCTCAAAGGCACATCTCCCAAGTATGTTGGCACTTATCCATCAGAGGAGGCTTCACTGCCTTGTGCAAGTTCACAGGATGGAAAACAGTTGCACACCTAAGGATTTTCTATATGATGAGATAGCTGGAGCCATATGACCAGTAGGACATCCAAAGCTTTGCTTCAAGGATGCTTGCTAACATGATATGAAAGGCCTAAATATTGATTCTCACACCTGGAAGACAATAACAGGAGTGTGATGGAATGCTTTCCACTTGCCTGGATGAGTGCAGCTCCAACAACCTCAAGTAGCTCAACACTATCCAGGACAAAACAGTCTGCTTGATCGGCACCCTTTCAACTACCTTCTACATCCACTCCCTCCCACACCAACACACAGTGCCTACCATCCACAAGATGCACTACAGCAACTCACCAAGTCTTCTTTGACACCACCTCTCAAACCCACAACCTCTACCACCTAGAAGGAGAAGGACAGTAGACACATGGGAACCCCACTATCTGCATATTCCCCATCACGCCACACACCATCCAAGGCAATTTGGCAAATTGGATCCAGAATTGGCTGAGTGGCAGGAAGCGGAGGGTGATGGTTGAGAGGTATTTTTATGACTGGATGCCTGCATCCAGAAGGGTTCCACAGGGATCGGCGTTGGGTCCCTTGCTGTTTGTGGTATATATAAACGATTTAGACTTGAATGTAGGAGGGTTGATCAGTAAGTTCACGGATGACACGAAAATTAGTGGGGTGGTAAATAGTGAGGAGGAAAGCCTTAGATTACAGGAGGATATAGACGGGCTGGTCAGATGGGCTGATCAGTGGCAAATGGAATTTAATCCGGATAAATGCGAGGTGATGCACTTGGGCAGGACAAACAAGGCATAGGAATTCACAATGAATTCTAGGACTCTGGTAAGTACCGAGGATTAGAGGGACCTTGGTGTGCATGTCCACCAATCCCTTAAGGTAGTGGGACAGGTGGATAAGGTGGTTAAGAAGGCATATGGGATACTTGCCTTTATTAACCGAGGCATAGAATATAAGAGCAGGAAGATTATGCGGGAACTGTATAAAACGCTGGTTAGGCCACAGCTAGAGTATTGTGTGCAGTTCTGGAATCCGCATTATAGGAAGGATGTGATTGCATTAGAGAGAGTGCAGAGGAGATTTACCAGGATGTTGCCTGGGCTGGAGAGTTTTAGTTATGAAGAGAGATTGGATAGACTGGGGTTATTTTCCTTGGAGCAGAGGAGATTGAGTGGGGACATGATTGAGGTTGTATAAAATTATGAGGCGCATAGATAGGGTAGACAGGAAGGAACTTTTCCTCTTTGTGGGAGAGATCAATAACCAGGGGCCATAGACTTAAGGTAAGGTGCAGGAGGTTTAGAGGGGATGTGAGGAAGAATGTTTTCACCCAGAGGGTGGTGGGAATCTGGAACTCACTGCCTGAAAGGGTGGTAGAGGCAGAAACCCTCATAACATTTAAGAAGTTTTTGGATGTGCACTTGCGATGCCATGGCATACAAGGCTATGGGCCTAGTGCTGGAAAATGGGATTAGAATAGTTAGGTACTTGTTTGACCGGTGCAGACTCGATGGGCTGACAAGCCTTTTTCTGTGCTGTGGACCTCTATGAACATCCTGACTTGGAACTATATCACCATTCCTTCACTGTCGCTGGGTCAAAATCCTAGAACTCCCTTGCTAACAGCACTGTGGGTGTACCTACACCACATGGACAGCAGCGGTTCAAGAAGGCAGCTCACCACCACCTTCTCAAGGGCAACTAGGGATGGGCAATAAATGCTGACATAGTCAGCGATGCTCACATTCCATGAAAGAATTTGAAAAAAGTGCCAAAGCTGGTTGCCCCTTACCTCGTATCTCAGAATAAACTTCATACTGTCTCCAACAATCTAACACCCTTTGTTTTTACCCTCATTAGTCTATTGGCAACCACCAAAACCTCATGGTCATGAGCACTTCTGCTTCTATTCTGTTGTGCAATTATTCTGTGATCTATATTTTATTCTCTAACTTATTCAAGCTATGGCTTCTGCATGCACTTTAATGTCTATTGGGACTATGATTGCGAGATCTCCCTGTTGTACTGTTGAAGGGTCTTTCTCTGGCATGTAATCGTTTCCTGAGGCCAAATGTCACTTTCAGACTCACTAGCACTGCTTGCACTTTACTTTCTTGTTCTCCACTCTTTCACTCCATTTTTCTGCTCCATGGACCTCACTTATTGGACATTATCATAAACATTCAATCAATATTTAAACTTGCCAGTGGCTTTATCTGTATGTTCCATAATTGTCGCATCTCTCCATTCACTGGACCCCTCTGGAACTGTGTCACCACTTTGAGCAGTTGACCTTTGGATATGATAGTTCTATTGTGTGTGTCATATTCACTCACAGTACCACTTGGAACTTGGTTGTGGCAGGAGACTCCCAGAAGGACAGCGGGAACACTTTAGGGATGTTCTTAGAGCATCCCTGAAGCGGTCAAACAAACCCTCTGACTCATGTGAGAACCTCACTTGTTACCGACCAAAATGGAGAAGGCTCGTTCGGAAAGGCACCAAACACATTGAGAGTCATCATCAGGAACATGCAGAGGTGAAGTTGAACTGCTGCAGTCCATGTGGTATAGGTACACCCAAAGTATTGTTAGGAGACAGTGCACAAACCTCCATACAACTTATCTACCAAACCCTTCTTGCACCACCTGCCTGACATGTGGCAGAGTCTGCAGTTTACACATTTGTTATCAGCCATTTCAGAACCCATCAAATTAGAATGGGTGTATATCACATACAGTCCTGAGGGACTGCCTAAGAAAAAGACATTGCCACTATCTAGTTATTGATTTAATTGTATTTCATTCCTCAGGACCTTCATTCACAAAAGTATTAGCATTTGATGTGCAAGGTGCCTTGTTTACTTCTATCAGCTGCTGAGAGTCAGAGATTTTATAATTAATTCCAACTAATAATGAGGATTGACCCTTAGCAGTTTGATCACTATGTTTGATGAGCACTGTCTTACCATCACGACCTATTATTTTACCAGGGCCTTTCCGTGGAATTTAACCCTGAAAAGTGTGAGGTGATACACTTCGGAAGGAGTAATTTGACAAGGAAGTACTGAATGAACGGCATGATACTAGAAAGTTCTGAGGAACAAAGGGACCTTGGTGTGTGTGTGTCCATAGATCTCTGAAGGCAGAGGGGCATGTTAATGGGGTGGTGAAAAAGGCATATGGGACACTTGCCTTTATCAATCAAGGCATAGATTACAAAAGTAGGGAGGTCATGTTGGAGTTGTATAGAACCTTGGTGAGGCCACAGCTGGAGTACTGTATACAATTCTGGTTGTCACATTATAGGAAGGATGTGATTGCACTGGAGGGGGTGCAGAGGAGATTCACCAGGGTGTTGCCTGGGATGAAACATTTAAGTTATGAAGAGAGGTTGGATAGACTTGCATTGTTTTTGTTGGAGCAGAGAAGACTGAGAGGCGACCTGATCGAGGTGTACATGATTATGAGGGGCATGGACAGGGTGGATAGGGAGCAGTTGTTCCCCTTAGTTGAAGGGTCAGTCACGAGGGGACATAAGTTCAAGGTGAGGGGCAGGAGGTTTAGGGGGGATGTGAGGAAAATCTTTTTTACCCAGAGGGTGGTGACAGTCTAGAATGCGCTGCCTGGGAGGGTGGTGGAGGTGGGTTGCCTCACATCCTTTAAAAAGTACCTGGATGAGCACTTGGCACGTCATAAATTTCAAGGCTATGGGCCAAGTGCTGGTAAATGGGATTAGGTAGGTAGGTCAGGTGCAGACTCGATGGGCCAAAGGGCCTCTTCTGCACTGTGATTTTGTGACTCAGTGATTCTCTATGACTCTCATTTTTATAATACACACATTCCCCTGAATTAAATCTTGCCTCAGATGGTCTTGTACGATGTCTCAGTGCTCTTTGAATTTTCTCCCTGACCTTAGCCTTGATGAAAGACCATCATTCTGCATGTAAAACATTCAAATGTGCAGATAAGATGGAGCTCATTAGAATTTCAGAAAGCTTTTGATAAAGTCCCACATAAGAGGTTGGCGTGCAAAATTAAAGCACATGAGATTAGGGGTAGTATCTTGGCATGAATTGAGAATTGGTTAGTAGACAGGAGACAGAGAGAGGGAATAATGGGTCTTTTTTGGAATGGCAGGCAGTGACTAGTGGGGTACCGCAGGGATTAGTGCTTAGGCCCCGCTATTCACAATATATATTAATGATTTGGATGAGGGAACCAAATGTAATATTCCCAAGTTTGCTGATGACACAAGGCTAGGTGGGAATGTGAGTGGTGAGGAGGACATTAAGAGGCTTCAAGGTAATCTAGGCAAGCTGACTGAGTGGGCAAATACATGGCAGATATAATAAAACGCAGATAAGTGTGATCCTTGTGGATAAGTTTGATTATTACCCTGGTAGTAATCTTCCAAGAATCCTTAGATTCTGGAAAAGTCCTAGAGGATTGGAGAACAGCCAATGTAACACCCTTATTCTAAAAGGGAGGGAGACAAAAAACAGGTAACTATAGGCCAGTTAGCTTAACACCTGTCATTGGAAAATGTTAGAGTCTATTATAAAGGGTGTAATAGGAGAGCATTTAGAAATACATAATCTAATCAAGCAGAGTCAGCATGGCTTCATGAAGGGGAAATCATGCCTAACAAATTTATTAGAATCTTTGAGGAGGTAACAAGCAGGATAGATAAAGCGGAACCAGTGGACGTAATATATTTGGATTTCCAAAAGGTGTTCGATAAGGTACCGCACATAAGGCTACTTAATAAGATGAAAGCCCAAGGTGTTGGGGGTAGCATATTAGCATGGATAGAGGATTGGCTGACTAATCGAAGACAGAGAGTTGGAATAAGGGGGGCATTTTCAGGATGGCAGCCTGTAACTACTGGAGTGCCACAGGGATCAGTGCTGGGGCCATAATTATTTATAATATATATTAATGACTTAGATGAGGGAAGTGAATGTATTATCACCAAGTTTGCGGATGACACAAAAACGGGTGGGAAGGTAAATGGTGAGGGTGACACGAGAGTACAGAGGGATAGAGACAGGGTAAGTGAGTGGGCAAAAACTTGGCAGTTGGAATAAATTGTGGGAAAATGTGAGATTATGCACTTTGGCAGGAAGAATAGAGGAGCTGAATATTATTTAAATGGAGAAAGACTGCAGAAGGCTGCAACACAGAGGGATTTGGGAGTCCTTGTGCATGAATCTCAAAAAGCTAACATACAAGTTCAACAGGTAATAGGGAAGGAAAATGGAATGTTGTATTTATTTCAAAGGGGATGGAGTATAAAAATAGGGAAGTCTTGCTAAAACTGTACAAGGCATTAGTTGGACCACACTTAGAATACTGTGAACATTTTGGTCCCCTTCTCACCATATTGTTCACTCATGCCCACCATGACACCTGACACCACCAGGGGTGGAAAGTTCTGGCCTTAGCCTCCTGTTGATGCATACTGCCCTGGAATTGCCCCTCCTTGGCTCAAGCTCCTCTTTCAAGTGAGTCCTTTATAGATGACCCTCTTACTGGCTCTACAGCAAACTTGACCACAAAGTAGTCACAGACCAACTTCACTGGCCTCTCCTGCAGATTGAGCTGCAGTCCCCTGCTCTTCATTGTTTTCCTGCTGTTTTTTTATCCCATTCTGGAGCTCTTTGGGGCACCCTGCATGATTCCTGCTGCCTGTGCAACCACCATGAATTCACACTGACTGCATTAAATTCCGGTGAATTAGCTACTTAATTGATGAAACAACTGCTTAATTGGCCTTTAATAGAAGGCAGGCAGACGGGTCGGCTTCTGACTTTTGGACCCGCTCACCTTCTATTATATTGGAACCATTTGTAATGATGTCAGGGACCTGCCCTGACATAATTATCCCCCAATTTCACATCAGATTGGGGGGATATCTGTCCGCCTCCTGATCATAAAACTCTGCACCTTGTGACCAGTATAATTTGCCTGGATCCTGGATTCATCATTATCTGCATCCTTTATTTGCAATTCTCTTCACCATGTGTCATTTTGAGGGCCAAGCCTCTTTGTGGTGGGCAGTTCACCACATAATGATACTTTGAGCTGCACCTGAAATACCTATTATCTATTCCTTGGGCATTCCTGGGAGTCATTTGCCTATTTCCCCCGGGAGCTAATTGCAACTGGAAGTGCCTTAACAGACTTAGGACTGGTGTAGGTCGTTCAAAGGTGTCACTAAGCAAATGGGGATATACAATCTGCCCGACAACTTGTGAATGTGGAACTGAGCCACAGATTATGCAACATCTCCTGCAATGTCTATCGCTAGAGGAACCCTGCACTGTTGCAGATCTTGCCGAATTCAACAACAAGGCGCAAAAACGTGTCCAGTTCTGGCTGGGCCATGTATAGACTGTCTGTGGACATGATAACAAGAAGAAGAATTTGCCTATTATTGCTATTCCAATTTCATCTTCTGTTGTAATAGCTAGATTTACTAAATGTGCTTTCATCTTCATTCTGCCAGCCTTTAATTCTTTAATTGTATTCGTTCCTGTGTCCAGTATCTAGACCATTTCGAAAGCTGGTAACCATTGAGTCTTCCATTCATTTCATAGTATGTCCCATTTGTTCCATAAAGGCTGAAGGTTATGACTATTTCTACAGGAACTTTTCAAGGCAGCAGACACCTGATCCAACAGGATCACCCTCTCCAAGAACCGAACTCCAGTTAGAACCAGTAGCCTGTCCATATGAGGCACCTTAGCCCAATTCAACAATTTAAACACTATTACTAATCCAGGGATCCCCAAATTGAATTTCATCAACCTTTTATACAATCTATTGAAGTCCATGATATTATTCCATGGAATGACCATGTTCTGTTTCTCTTTTCTGAAATTTGTCAAAGTCTGACCGTGCCTCATAGGCATTTAATAGATCATTTTTCCTGCAAATTTTGTCCAGGAACTCTAATACAGAGTCTAAATCTTCATTGGCATCCAGCTCACAAAATACTTTACTTTGGATTTTATTTATTGTCGGAAGCGATAAAGGCCAAAGCTTGTTTCCTCTTTAGTAGGGACGAATACCAGTGTCCACTTACGCACTTCATTCTTCCATGAGTCATATGGTTCAGATTCTAAGGATATCAGAGGGTAATCATATCCCAACAATTTATAGTTACTTTCTGTCATTTTCCACAATGGCCACTAGGATTTCAGTTTTCTACTTGAAAATTTTTTCTTAGTTCACCTTTAGGCAACCATTACCATGGTAATTATGCAGAAAGCATGTTGGCGAAGGATAAAACTAGAGCCAATCTTTACACACTTTTATAAGTATTTATTTTAATTTACTTATTGCAAGCATACATTTCCTAACCCAACAATGACAGTTTCAGTCTGTGTCTATTTATAAGGTCACAAGTAAATTGTCAATTAGTGCCCACAATTAAACACAATTAATATACAATTAACAGCTCAATTCTGTGTCAAATACAATACCAAATTTGTGAACTGTCTGGTTCAGCCTCAGACAATTGCCAGGTAGAGGGATTGAGTTTGTGACTAGGGAACAGAGCTTATGGCGGTCTACAATATGAATGGCTTTTGCCTTTTTAGTATTCAGTCAGAGGAAATTTCTGCTCATCCAGTCCTGGATGTTGGACAAGGATTGTGAAAAATCAGAGACAGTGGAGGTGTCAAGAGAGATATTGGCAAGGTCAGTGTCATCAGTATATGTGAGGATCTTGATGCGTTTTTGGATGAACTGGTCGAGGGGAGGCATGTAGCTGCGAAATTGGAGGAGGCTAAAGCCCTTGGGGGACTGCAGAGGTAATACTGTGGGAGTGGGAGAAAGCCATTGCAGATGATTGGATGGACACTTGAGGAAAATAAACTTGCAGGGCTAGGAAGATAGAGGGGAATGGGGGATAAGTGGATTGCTTTACAGAGAACCAGCATGGACTCAATGGGCTGAATAGCCTCCTTCTGTGTAGTAATGTCTCTATGGGCAGAATTCTCTGACCTGGGTTGTGGGTTGGGAGGTGAGAGACTGGGAAAATAGCAGGGAGCTGCTTTGGGTCAGCTCCCCAATACAGTTTTGTGGGCTGGGCTGGCTTCTACTGTGATTATTTTTAAACAGGCGCAAAAGTTCACGGTAAGTCAATTTGTACTTCATATTTCAGAATCTCTTGTGCTTGTTCCCCAATCTCATGTAAATTATGGCAAAAAAAAGAAACTCCATTCCTTTGTAAGTAACATTGATTATTGGGTTTATCAAATTTCAAATTTTTCACTTTGTTAAATTTCTTGCATTATAAGCAGTAATCACTTAGTGGAATGTGAATTAGTTCCATAAAATTTGCATATGAGTTTCTTCAGATTATTGTTACAAATATGTCTGATTATTTAAATAGGGGGAGATGGTAGTGTCGTGGTAGCATCACTGTACTAGTAATCTGTAGGCTCAGGCTAATGCTCTGGGGACATGGGTTCGAATTCAATTAATCTCTGGAATAAACTAGTCTCAGTAATGGTGACCGTAACAATTATCATTGATTGTTGTAAAAACCTGTTTGGTTCACTAATGTCCTTTAGGGAAGGAAATCTGCCATCCTTACCTGGTCTGGCCTACATGTGACTCCAAACCCAAAGCAATGTACTTGTCTCTTAACTGCCCTCTGAAATGGAGTTTGTAGTGGAGTTCCCCAGGGTTCAGTATTTGGACCCTTGCTTTTCCTGATATATATTAATGATTTAGATCTCAGTATGCAGGGGACAATTTCAAGGTGTGTGGATGCTACAAAATTTGGAAGTATTGTAAACTGTGAGGAGTACAGTGTTTAACTTCAAAAGGACATGGACAAGTTGGTGGAGTGGCAGATAGGTGCCAGATGAAGTTCAATATGGAGAAGTGTGAGCTGATTTATTCTGGTAGGAAGAACATGGACAGACAATATAAAATAAGGGGTACGACTTTAAAAGGTGTGCAGGAGCAGAAAGACTAGGTGTATATGTGCATAGATCATTGAAGGTGGCAGGACAGAGCGGTTAATAAAGCATATAGTATCCTAGGCTTTATTAATAGTTGCGTAGAGTATAGCAGCAAGGAGGTTATGCTAAACTTGTAAAGGACACTAATTAGATCTCAGCTGGAGTATTGTGTACAGTTCTGGGCACCACACTTTAGGAAGGATGTGATCGCATTGGAGAGAGGGCAGAAGAGGTTTACAAGAATGGCTCCAGGGATGAGAAACTTCAGTTATGACAAAAGATTGGAGAAGTTGGGATAATTCTTCTTGGAGGGGAGAAGGCTAAGAGGAGGATTGATAAAGGTGTTCAAAATCATGAGGGAGCTGGAGAGTGTAGATAGGGAGAAACTGTTCTCGCTCGTAAAAGGATCGAGAATGAGAGGGCACGGATTTAAAGTGATTTGCAAAGGAAGCGAATGTGATGTGAGAAAAATCTTTTTCACACAGTGAGTGGTTTGCGTCTGGAATGCACTGCCCGGAAGTATAGTGGAGGCAGGTTCAATCAAGGTACTCGAGGGCATTGGATGATTATTTAAATTGAAACAATGTGCAGGGTTACAGGGAAAAGGCAGGAGAATAGCACTCATTCAGCGAGCTGGTGCAGACTCAAGGGGCCAAATAGCCTCCTTCTGCACTGTGATAATTCTGTGATTCTGTGAAAGGGCCTAGCAAGTCACTCAGTTCAAGGGCCATTGGGAAAGGAAACCAAATGCTGGCCTTGCCAACGACGTCCATACCCTATTAAAAAAAATTACTTCTGTCTCAAGTGTTGTATCTGCCTGCTGCGAGAAATGTGATATTCGTCCCCTTGTATTCGCTGTCTGATAGCTGATTGATCTACTGTTCTATTTATCAAAAGCTGTTTATTCAAATATATTATACTGAACAAGATTGAAGTTGGCAATTATCAATCCTGTCAAAACGATATCTTTCACTTTCCCTTGATTCAAAGACATTACTTTCAACTTTGGTTCAGAGAATGGCTTTTTCTGATATATCTATAGTTTGTAGGGCTATTAGCATAAGCCTTTTAGGCAGTTTCATTGATTTATTTTTCATTCTTTTCAAATGTGAATACAAAGACTGTAGTCCTTGCAATTAACTTAGAAGAGAGATACTTTTTATTACTGGATATATTGTAATCACTTTCTTACAGAAGGAGCTTTTTAAATATTTCCTTTATCCAGTAATTGCTAAACAAACGATTATTAAAAGTTATGTCTGTGGAAGCTTTGATCTCTTGCCGAAGCCTTGTGATTTACTAAGATAGTTGTTTAATATTATATTATATTATGTGATGCAAATACAGCTGAGTGACCACACAGAATATGCCTGCCATTTAGGCTACTGATCATTATCTATTCATAACATGGGAATTCTTCCAAATCACCATATGGGCTTTATCTTGCATTAAATTATTTCTAATAAATAATGAAGACACTCAAATGCAATTAGGAAGTACTTTCATTTGGGAAATTGTTTCTTTATTACTTAAGGAGCCAACATTCTCCCTCTTGTTCCTGGTTAGATTGGCAATCATAACTTTTTTTGTTTGATAGTTTTGCTGTTTGACTCACAGTTTTGCTGTCAACAGTTCTCAGATAAAAAGCCAAAGCAGTTGGCAAATATTAGCTTCTGTCTGTTGTAACATCAAAATTGATAGTCATGTTAAGGACAGGGCAAGGGAAGGACAAGGGCAGCAGATAGATGGGAACACCACCACCTGGAAATTCCCCTCCAAGTCACACACCATCCTGACATAGAAATATATCGCCGTTCCTTCACCGTCACTGGGTCAAAATCCTGGAACTCCCTCCCTAACAGCACTGTGGGTGTACCTACACCACATGGACTGCCGTGGCTCAAGAAGGCAGCTCACCACCACCTTCTCAAGGGCAACTAGGGATGGGCAATAAATGCTGGCCCTGCCAGTGACGCCCATATCCCGTGAATGAATTTTTAAAAATGCAATATGTGAAATCAGGGTGGAAAGTAACTGTGGAGCAGAATGAGTGAGTAACCGTGGAGAAGAGTGAGTGAGTAACCGTGGAGCAGAGTGAGTGAGTAACCGTGGAGCAGAGTGAGTGAGTAACCGTGGAGCAGAGTGAGTGAGTAACCGTGGAGCAGAGTGAGTGTGTAACCGTGGAGCAGAGTGAGTGAGTAACCGTGGAGCAGAGTGAGTGAGTAACCGTGGAGCAGAGTGAGTGAGTAACCGTGGAGCAGAGTGAGTGAGTAACCGTGGAGCAGAGTGAGTGAGTAACCGTGGAGCAGAGTGAGTGAGTAACCGTGGAGCAGAGTGAGTGTGTAACCGTGGAGCAGAGTGAGTGAGTAACCGTGGAGCACAGTGAGTGAGTAACCGTGGAGCAGAGTGAGTGAGTAACCGTGGAGCAGAGTGAATGAGTAACCGTGGAGCAGAGTGAGTGAATAACCTTGGAGCAGAGTGAGTGAGTAACCTTGGAGCAGAGTGAGTGAGTAACCTTGGAGCAGAGTGAATGAGTAACCTTGGAGCAGAGTGAGTGAGTAACCTTGGAGCAGAGTGAGTGAGTAACCTTGGAGCAGAGTGAGTAACTGTGGAGCAGAGTGAGTGAGTAACCTTGGAGCAGAGTGAGTGAGTAACCTTGGAGCAGAGTGAATGAGTAACCTTGGAGCAGAGTGAGTGAGTAACCTTGGAGCAGAGTGAGTGAGTAACCTTGGAGCAGAGTGAGTAACTGTGGAGCAGAGTGAGTGAGTAACCTTGGAGCAGAGTGAGTGAGTAACCTTGGAGCAGAGTGAGTGAGTAACAGTGGAGCAGAGTGAGTGAGTAACCGTGGAGCAGAGTGAGTGAGTAACCGTGGAGCAGAGTGAGTGAGTAACCTTGGAACAGAGTGAGTGAGTAACTGTGTAGTAGAGTGAGTGAGTAACCTTGGAGCAGAGTGAGTAACCGTGGAGCAGAGTGAGTGAGTAACCGTGTAGCAGAGTGAGTGAGTAACCTTGGAGCAGAGTAAGTGAGTAACCTTGGAGCAGAGTGAGTGAGTAACCGTGGAGCAGAGTGAGTGAGTAACCGTGGAGCAGAGTGAGTGAGTAACCTTGGAGCAGAGTGAGTGAGTAACCGTGGAGCAGAGTGAGTGAGTAACCGTGGAGCAGAGTGAGTGAGTAACCGTGGAGCAGAGTGAGTGAGTAACCGTGGAGCAGAGTGAGTGAGTAACCGTGGAGCAGAGTGAGTGAGTAACCGTGGAGCAGAGTGAATGAGTAACCATGGAGCAGAGTGAGTGAGTAACCTTGGAGCAGAGTGAGTGAGTAACCTTGGAGCAGAGTGAGTGAGTAACCTTGGAGCAGAGTGAGTGAGTAACCTTGGAGCAGAGTGAATGTGTAATTGTGTAGCAGAGTGCGTTAGTAACCGTGGAGCAGAGTGCGTGAGTAACCGTGGAGCAGAGTGAGTGAGTAACTGTGGAGCAGAGTGAGTGAGTAACCTTGGAGCAGAGTGAGTGAGTAACCGTGGAGCAGAGTGAGTGAGTAACCGTGGAGCAGAGTCAGTGAGTAACCTTGGAGCAGAGTGAATGTGTAATTGTGTAGCAGAGTGCGTTAGTAACCGTGTAGCAGAGTGCGTGAGTAACTGTGGAGCAGAGTGTGTGAGTAACTGTGGAGCAGAGTGTGTGAGTAACCGTGTAGCAGAGTGAGTGAGTAACCTTGGAGCAGAGTGAGTGAGTAACCGTGGAGCAGAGTGAGTGAGTAACCTTGGAGCAGAGTGAGTGAGTAACCTTGGAGCAGAGTGAGTGAGTAACCTTGGAGCAGAGTGAGTGAGTAACCTTGGAACAGAGTGAGTGAGTAACCGTGGAGCAGAGTGAGTGAGTAACCTTGGAGCAGAGTGAATGTGTAATTGTGTAGCAGAGTGCGTTAGTAACCGTGTAGCAGAGTGCGTGAGTAACTGTGTAGCAGAGTGAGTGAGTAACCTTGTAGCAGAGTGAGTGAGTAACTGTGTAGTAGAATGAGTGAGTAACCTTGTAGCAGATTGAGTGAGTAACTGTGTAGTAGAGTGAGTGAGTAACTGTGTAGCAGAGTGAGTGAGTAACTGTGTAGTAGAATGAGTGAGTAACCTTGTAGCAGAGTGAGTGAGTAACTGTGTAGTAGAATGAGTGAGTAACCTTGTAGCAGAGTGAGTGAGTAACTGTGTAGTAGAATGAGTGAGTAACCTTGTAGCAGAGTGAGTGAGTAACTGTGTAGTAGAGTGAGTGAGTAACCTTGGAGCAGCGTGAATGTGTAACTGTGTAGCAGAGTGAGTGAGTAACCGTGGAGCAGAGTGAGTGAGTAACCGTGGAGCAGAGTGAGTGAGTAACCGTGGAGCAGAGTGAGTGTGTAACCGTGGAGCAGAGTGAGTGAGTAACCGTGGAGCAGAGTGAGTGAGTAACCGTGGAGCAGAGTGAGTGAGTAACCGTGGAGCAGAGTGAGTGAGTAACCGTGGAGCAGAGTGAGTGAGTAACCGTGGAGCAGAGTGAGTGTGTAACCGTGGAGCAGAGTGAGTGAGTAATCGTGGAGCACAGTGAGTGAGTAACCGTGGAGCAGAGTGAGTGAGTAACCGTGGAGCAGAGTGAATGAGTAACTGTGGAGCAGAGTGAGTGAGTAACCTTGTAGCAGAGTGAGTGAGTAACCTTGGAGCAGAGTGAGTGAGTAACCTTGGAGCAGAGTGAGTGAGTAACCGTGGAGCAGAGTGAATGAGTAACCTTGGAGCAGAGTGAGTGAATAACCTTGGAGCAGAGTGAGTGAGTAACATTGGAGCAGAGTAAGTAACTGTGGAGCAGAGTGAGTGAGTAACCTTGGAGCAGAGTGAGTGAGTAACCTTGGAGCAGAGTGAGTGAGTAACCTTGGAGCAGAGTGAATGAGTAACCTTGGAGCAGAGTGAGTGAGTAACCTTGGAGCAGAGTGAGTGAGTAACCTTGGAGCAGAGTGAGTAACTGTGGAGCAGAGTGAGTGAGTAACTGTGGAGCAGAGTGAGTGAGTAACCTTGGAGCAGAGTGAGTGAGTAACCTTGGAGCAGAGTGAGTGAGTAACAGTGGAGCAGAGTGAGTGAGTAACCGTGGAGCAGAGTGAGTGAGTAACCGTGGAGCAGAGTGAGTGAGTAACCTTGGAACAGAGTGAGTGAGTAACTGTGTAGTAGAGTGAGTGAGTAACCTTGGAGCAGAGTGAGTAACCGTGGAGCAGAGTGAGTGAGTAACCGTGTAGCAGAGTGAGTGAGTAACCTTGGAGCAGAGTGAGTGAGTAACCTTGGAGCAGAGTGAGTGAGTAACCGTGGAGCAGAGTGAGTGAGTAACCGTGGAGCAGAGTGAGTGAGTAACCTTGGAGCAGAGTGAGTGAGTAACCGTGGAGCAGAGTGAGTGAGTAACCGTGGAGCAGAGTGAGTGAGTAACCGTGGAGCAGAGTGAGTGAGTAACCGTGGAGCAGAGTGAGTGAGTAACCGTGGAGCAGAGTGAATGAGTAACCGTGGAGCAGAGTGAGTGAGTAACCTTGGAGCAGAGTGAGTGAGTAACCTTGGAGCAGAGTGAGTGAGTAACCGTGGAGCAGAGTGAGTGAGTAACCTTGGAGCAGAGTGAGTGAGTAACCTTGGAGCAGAGTGAATGAGTAACCTTGGAGCAGAGTGAGTGAGTAACCTTGGAGCAGAGTGAGTGAGTAACCTTGGAGCAGAGTGAGTAACTGTGGAGCAGAGTGAGTGAGTAACTGTGGAGCAGAGTGAGTGAGTAACCTTGGAGCAGAGTGAGTGAGTAACCTTGGAGCAGAGTGAGTCAGTAACAGTGGAGCAGAGTGAGTGAGTAACCGTGGAGCAGAGTGAGTGAGTAACCGTGGAGCAGAGTGAGTGAGTAACCTTGGAACAGAGTGAGTGAGTAACTGTGTAGTAGAGTGAGTGAGTAACCTTGGAGCAGAGTGAGTAACCGTGGAGCAGTGTGAGTGAGTAACCGTGTAGCAGAGTGAGTGAGTAACCTTGGAGCAGAGTGAGTGAGTAACCTTGGAGCAGAGTGAGTGAGTAACCGTGGAGCAGAGTGAGTGAGTAACCGTGGAGCAGAGTGAGTGAGTAACCTTGGAGCAGAGTGAGTGAGTAACCGTGGAGCAGAGTGAGTGAGTAACCGTGGAGCAGAGTGAGTGAGTAACCGTGGAGCAGAGTGAGTGAGTAACCGTGGAGCAGAGTGAGTGAGTAACCATGGAGCAGAGTGAATGAGTAACCGTGGAGCAGAGTGAGTGAGTAACCTTGGAGCAGAGTGAGTGAGTAACCTTGGAGCAGAGTGAGTGAGTAACCGTGGAGCAGAGTGAGTGAGTAACCTTGGAGCAGAGTGAATGTGTAATTGTGTAGCAGAGTGCGTTAGTAACCGTGTAGCAGAGTGCGTGAGTAACCGTGGAGCAGAGTGAGTGAGTAACTGTGGAGCAGAGTGAGTGAGTAACCTTGGAGCAGAGTGAGTGAGTAACCGTGGAGCAGAGTGAGTGAGTAACCGTGGAGCAGAGTGAGTGAGTAACCGTGGAGCAGAGTGAGTGAGTAACCGTGGAGCAGAGTGAGTGAGTAACCGTGGAGCAGAGTGAGTGTGTAACCGTGGAGCAGAGTGAGTGAGTAACCGTGGAGCACAGTGAGTGAGTAACCGTGGAGCAGAGTGAGTGAGTAACCGTGGAGCAGAGTGAATGAGTAACCGTGGAGCAGAGTGAGTGAATAACCTTGGAGCAGAGTGAGTGAGTAACCTTGGAGCAGAGTGAGTGAGTAACCTTGGAGCAGAGTGAATGAGTAACCTTGGAGCAGAGTGAGTGAGTAACCTTGGAGCAGAGTGAGTGAGTAACCTTGGAGCAGAGTGAGTAACTGTGGAGCAGAGTGAGTGAGTAACCTTGGAGCAGAGTGAGTGAGTAACCTTGGAGCAGAGTGAATGAGTAACCTTGGAGCAGAGTGAGTGAGTAACCTTGGAGCAGAGTGAGTGAGTAACCTTGGAGCAGAGTGAGTAACTGTGGAGCAGAGTGAGTGAGTAACCTTGGAGCAGAGTGAGTGAGTAACCTTGGAGCAGAGTGAGTGAGTAACAGTGGAGCAGAGTGAGTGAGTAACCGTGGAGCAGAGTGAGTGAGTAACCGTGGAGCAGAGTGAGTGAGTAACCTTGGAACAGAGTGAGTGAGTAACTGTGTAGTAGAGTGAGTGAGTAACCTTGGAGCAGAGTGAGTAACCGTGGAGCAGAGTGAGTGAGTAACCGTGTAGCAGAGTGAGTGAGTAACCTTGGAGCAGAGTAAGTGAGTAACCTTGGAGCAGAGTGAGTGAGTAACCGTGGAGCAGAGTGAGTGAGTAACCGTGGAGCAGAGTGAGTGAGTAACCTTGGAGCAGAGTGAGTGAGTAACCGTGGAGCAGAGTGAGTGAGTAACCGTGGAGCAGAGTGAGTGAGTAACCGTGGAGCAGAGTGAGTGAGTAACCGTGGAGCAGAGTGAGTGAGTAACCGTGGAGCAGAGTGAGTGAGTAACCGTGGAGCAGAGTGAATGAGTAACCATGGAGCAGAGTGAGTGAGTAACCTTGGAGCAGAGTGAGTGAGTAACCTTGGAGCAGAGTGAGTGAGTAACCTTGGAGCAGAGTGAGTGAGTAACCTTGGAGCAGAGTGAATGTGTAATTGTGTAGCAGAGTGCGTTAGTAACCGTGGAGCAGAGTGCGTGAGTAACCGTGGAGCAGAGTGAGTGAGTAACTGTGGAGCAGAGTGAGTGAGTAACCTTGGAGCAGAGTGAGTGAGTAACCGTGGAGCAGAGTGAGTGAGTAACCGTGGAGCAGAGTCAGTGAGTAACCTTGGAGCAGAGTGAATGTGTAATTGTGTAGCAGAGTGCGTTAGTAACCGTGTAGCAGAGTGCGTGAGTAACTGTGGAGCAGAGTGTGTGAGTAACTGTGGAGCAGAGTGTGTGAGTAACCGTGTAGCAGAGTGAGTGAGTAACCTTGGAGCAGAGTGAGTGAGTAACCGTGGAGCAGAGTGAGTGAGTAACCTTGGAGCAGAGTGAGTGAGTAACCTTGGAGCAGAGTGAGTGAGTAACCTTGGAGCAGAGTGAGTGAGTAACCTTGGAACAGAGTGAGTGAGTAACCGTGGAGCAGAGTGAGTGAGTAACCTTGGAGCAGAGTGAATGTGTAATTGTGTAGCAGAGTGCGTTAGTAACCGTGTAGCAGAGTGCGTGAGTAACTGTGTAGCAGAGTGAGTGAGTAACCTTGTAGCAGAGTGAGTGAGTAACTGTGTAGTAGAATGAGTGAGTAACCTTGTAGCAGATTGAGTGAGTAACTGTGTAGTAGAGTGAGTGAGTAACTGTGTAGCAGAGTGAGTGAGTAACTGTGTAGTAGAATGAGTGAGTAACCTTGTAGCAGAGTGAGTGAGTAACTGTGTAGTAGAATGAGTGAGTAACCTTGTAGCAGAGTGAGTGAGTAACTGTGTAGTAGAATGAGTGAGTAACCTTGTAGCAGAGTGAGTGAGTAACTGTGTAGTAGAGTGAGTGAGTAACCTTGGAGCAGCGTGAATGTGTAACTGTGTAGCAGAGTGAGTGAGTAACCGTGGAGCAGAGTGAGTGAGTAACCGTGGAGCAGAGTGAGTGAGTAACCGTGGAGCAGAGTGAGTGTGTAACCGTGGAGCAGAGTGAGTGAGTAACCGTGGAGCAGAGTGAGTGAGTAACCGTGGAGCAGAGTGAGTGAGTAACCGTGGAGCAGAGTGAGTGAGTAACCGTGGAGCAGAGTGAGTGAGTAACCGTGGAGCAGAGTGAGTGTGTAACCGTGGAGCAGAGTGAGTGAGTAATCGTGGAGCACAGTGAGTGAGTAACCGTGGAGCAGAGTGAGTGAGTAACCGTGGAGCAGAGTGAATGAGTAACTGTGGAGCAGAGTGAGTGAGTAACCTTGTAGCAGAGTGAGTGAGTAACCTTGGAGCAGAGTGAGTGAGTAACCTTGGAGCAGAGTGAGTGAGTAACCGTGGAGCAGAGT
Source organism: Isurus oxyrinchus (assembly GCA_026770705.1). Lineage (NCBI taxonomy): Eukaryota > Metazoa > Chordata > Chondrichthyes > Lamniformes > Lamnidae > Isurus > Isurus oxyrinchus. The sequence goes on along the minus strand of JANJGN010000015.1, from coordinate 1,798,232 downwards.
GAATGAGTAACCTTGGAGCAGAGTGAGTGAATAACCTTGGAGCAGAGTGAGTGAGTAACATTGGAGCAGAGTAAGTAACTGTGGAGCAGAGTGAGTGAGTAACCTTGGAGCAGAGTGAGTGAGTAACCTTGGAGCAGAGTGAGTGAGTAACCTTGGAGCAGAGTGAATGAGTAACCTTGGAGCAGAGTGAGTGAGTAACCTTGGAGCAGAGTGAGTGAGTAACCTTGGAGCAGAGTGAGTAACTGTGGAGCAGAGTGAGTGAGTAACTGTGGAGCAGAGTGAGTGAGTAACCTTGGAGCAGAGTGAGTGAGTAACCTTGGAGCAGAGTGAGTGAGTAACAGTGGAGCAGAGTGAGTGAGTAACCGTGGAGCAGAGTGAGTGAGTAACCGTGGAGCAGAGTGAGTGAGTAACCTTGGAACAGAGTGAGTGAGTAACTGTGTAGTAGAGTGAGTGAGTAACCTTGGAGCAGAGTGAGTAACCGTGGAGCAGAGTGAGTGAGTAACCGTGTAGCAGAGTGAGTGAGTAACCTTGGAGCAGAGTGAGTGAGTAACCTTGGAGCAGAGTGAGTGAGTAACCGTGGAGCAGAGTGAGTGAGTAACCGTGGAGCAGAGTGAGTGAGTAACCTTGGAGCAGAGTGAGTGAGTAACCGTGGAGCAGAGTGAGTGAGTAACCGTGGAGCAGAGTGAGTGAGTAACCGTGGAGCAGAGTGAGTGAGTAACCGTGGAGCAGAGTGAGTGAGTAACCGTGGAGCAGAGTGAATGAGTAACCGTGGAGCAGAGTGAGTGAGTAACCTTGGAGCAGAGTGAGTGAGTAACCTTGGAGCAGAGTGAGTGAGTAACCGTGGAGCAGAGTGAGTGAGTAACCTTGGAGCAGAGTGAGTGAGTAACCTTGGAGCAGAGTGAATGAGTAACCTTGGAGCAGAGTGAGTGAGTAACCTTGGAGCAGAGTGAGTGAGTAACCTTGGAGCAGAGTGAGTAACTGTGGAGCAGAGTGAGTGAGTAACTGTGGAGCAGAGTGAGTGAGTAACCTTGGAGCAGAGTGAGTGAGTAACCTTGGAGCAGAGTGAGTCAGTAACAGTGGAGCAGAGTGAGTGAGTAACCGTGGAGCAGAGTGAGTGAGTAACCGTGGAGCAGAGTGAGTGAGTAACCTTGGAACAGAGTGAGTGAGTAACTGTGTAGTAGAGTGAGTGAGTAACCTTGGAGCAGAGTGAGTAACCGTGGAGCAGTGTGAGTGAGTAACCGTGTAGCAGAGTGAGTGAGTAACCTTGGAGCAGAGTGAGTGAGTAACCTTGGAGCAGAGTGAGTGAGTAACCGTGGAGCAGAGTGAGTGAGTAACCGTGGAGCAGAGTGAGTGAGTAACCTTGGAGCAGAGTGAGTGAGTAACCGTGGAGCAGAGTGAGTGAGTAACCGTGGAGCAGAGTGAGTGAGTAACCGTGGAGCAGAGTGAGTGAGTAACCGTGGAGCAGAGTGAGTGAGTAACCATGGAGCAGAGTGAATGAGTAACCGTGGAGCAGAGTGAGTGAGTAACCTTGGAGCAGAGTGAGTGAGTAACCTTGGAGCAGAGTGAGTGAGTAACCGTGGAGCAGAGTGAGTGAGTAACCTTGGAGCAGAGTGAATGTGTAATTGTGTAGCAGAGTGCGTTAGTAACCGTGTAGCAGAGTGCGTGAGTAACCGTGGAGCAGAGTGAGTGAGTAACTGTGGAGCAGAGTGAGTGAGTAACCTTGGAGCAGAGTGAGTGAGTAACCGTGGAGCAGAGTGAGTGAGTAACCGTGGAGCAGAGTGAGTGAGTAACCTTGGAGCAGAGTGAATGTGTAATTGTGTAGCAGAGTGCGTTAGTAACCGTGTAGCAGAGTGCGTGAGTAACTGTGGAGCAGAGTGTGTGAGTAACCGTGTAGCAGAGTGAGTGAGTAACCTTGGAGCAGAGTGAATGAGTAACCGTGGAGCAGAGTGAGTGAGTAACCTTGGAGCAGAGTGAGTGAGTAACCTTGGAACAGAGTGAGTGAGTAACCGTGGAGCAGAGTGAGTGAGTAACCTTGGAGCAGAGTGAATGTGTAATTGTGTAGCAGAGTGCGTTAGTAACCGTGTAGCAGAGTGCGTGAGTAACTGTGGAGCAGAGTGCGTGAGTAACTGTGGAGCAGAGTGTATGAGTAACCGTGTAGCAGAGTGAGTGAGTAACCGTGTAGCAGAGTGAGTGAGTAACTGTGTAGCAGAGTGAGTGAGTAACCGTGGAGCAGAGTGAGTGAGTAACCTTGTAGCAGAGTGAGTGAGTAACTGTGTAGTAGAGTGAGTGAGTAACCTTGTAGCAGAGTGAGTGAGTAACTGTGTAGTAGAATGAGTGAGTAACCTTGTAGCAGAGTGAGTGAGTAACTGTGTAGTAGAGTGAGTGAGTAACCTTGTAGCAGAGTGAGTGAGTAACTGTGTAGTAGAATGAGTGAGTAACCTTGTAGCAGAGTGAGTGAGTAACTGTGTAGTAGAATGAGTGAGTAACCTTGTAGCAGAGTGAGTGAGTAACTGTGTAGTAGAATGAGTGAGTAACCTTGTAGCAGAGTGAGTGAGTAACTGTGTAGTAGAGTGAGTGAGTAACCTTGGAGCAGATTGAGTGAGTAACTGTGTAGTAGAATGAGTGAGTAACCTTGTAGCAGAGTGAGTGAGTAACTGTGTAGTAGAGTGAGTGAGTAACCTTGGAGCAGCGTGAATGTGTAACTGTGTAGCAGAGTGAGTGAGTAACCGTGTAGCAGAGTGAGTGAGTAACTGTGTAGCAGAGTGAGCGAGTAACCTTGTAGCAGAGTGAGTGAGTAACTGTGTAGTAGAGTGAGTGAGTAACCTTGGAGCAGATTGAGTGAGCAACATTGGAGCAGCGTGAATGTGTAACTGTGTAGCAGTGCTATGACCAATGCAGTTGGTAAAGCAGAATTAGTTTTAAAACTCCCAGAGGGAAACGTTAAACAACTGTCATAAAAATAACACTTAAAATTATTGGTTGAGATGTGACTCTAACCTCAGGAATCAGACCACTAGTTCTCGAGGTTTTACATTAATAAAATGTTTCATTTAGTTTAATTACAGAGCTTAAAATATATGTAAAAATTATATACATTAATAGCTTCATGACATCCCCCTCCTTATCAGAAAAATGAACCATTATAATTCTAAAAGACGGCTTCATTTTAATAACTCATCTCACACTATCCTCTACACTTATTACACTATTACATTACCAGGTGCATGCATTAAAATAACTATACACACATAAGTCCATGGTATGAACAGAAATCCCTCCAGTCCGGTGTCCAGGCCTTTTGTTTTTAAATGTCCCAATTTCCTTTAAGCTTCAAACTCTTGATAATGCAGAGATAAAAACAAAAAACTGCGGATGCTGGAAATCCAAAACAAAAACAGAATTACCTGGAAAAACTCAAGCAGGTCTGGCAGCATCGGTGGAGAAGAAAAGAGTTGACGTTTTGAGTTGAATTGAAGGGTCATGAGGACTCGAAACGTCAACTCTTTCCTTCTCCGCCGATGCTGCCGGACCTGCTGAATTTTTCCAGGTAATTCTGTTTTTGTTCTTGATAGTGCATCTGTGAACAGATTTTCTCTTCCAGCAATATGTATAATACGTAGATTAAATAGTTGTAACAATAGACTCCATCTGAAAAGCTTTACACTTTTGCCACAAAATTTGTTCAAAAACGTAAAGGATTATGGTCTGTATAAACAATTGTTTCTGATAAATTGTTTGCAACATAAATTTCAAAATGCTGCAACGCTAACACCAAACTCAAAGTCTCTTTTTCGATTGTTGAATATCTTCTCTGTTGTATATTCAGTGTCCATGAAAAATACCCTATCGGTTTATCAATTCCAGTGTCATCTTCTTGTAACAGTACAGCCCCAGTGCCTATATCGCTTGCATCAACAGTCAACTTGAATTGCTTGGCATAATTGGGTAATGCCAAAACTGGTGTCGTATTTAATACAGTTTTCAAACTCTCGAATGGCTTCTGACACTCCTGTGTCCATTGAAAATCCTTGTTCCTTTTTAATAGTTCAGTCACTGGAGCAACCACTTGGCTGAAGTTGGTACAAATTTTCGGTAAAACCCATTCATGCCCAGAAATCTCAAAACGTCTTGTTTTGTTGTAGGCACTGGGAAATCCACGATAGCCTTGACTTTCACATCTCTCAGAGCCACCTTACCATGTCCAATGGTGTGGCCTCGATATGTAACTTGTGCTTTTGTAAGTTCACTTGCAGCCAAGTTCATCACCAAATTAGCTCCTTGTAATCGAGTAAATAATTCTTCCAGCTGCTGTAAATGCTCCTCTCATGTCTGACTGGAAACAATTGGATCATCAATATAAGCAGCACAATTGCTTAGACCTGTAATTACTTTGTTGGTCCTTGAAAAGTCACAGGTGCATTCTTCATACCAAACGGCATGACTTTAAACTGACATAATCCACTTGCGTTATGAAAGCTGATCTCTCCTTTGCTCTCTCTGACAATGGTCCCTACCAATATCCTTTTAGCAAGTCAGTCATTTATCAGTGATAAATTTTGATTGTTCCACTTTCTCAATGCAATTCTCCAGCTATGGTATGGGATATGAATCCGCATTTGTCACCGCATTCACCTTTCGATAGTCCACACAGTCTTGTGTTCCATCTGGTTTCGGTCCCAGTACGACAGGCGAACTCCAGTTACTGCAACTAGACTCAATGATATCATTTTGAAGCATGGAATCAATTTTATTTTGTACTTGTGATAACTTGGCCGGATTTTATCTATAAGATTGTTGCCTCATTGAAGATGATATTTCTATACATAGAGAGGTTGGATAGACTTGGGTTGTTTTCGTTGGAGCAGAGAAGACTGAGGAGTGACCTGATCGAGGTGTACAAGATTATGAGGGGCATGGACAGGGTGGATAGGGAGCAGCTGTTCCCCTTAGTTGAAGGGTCAGTCACGAAGGGACACGAGTTCAAGATGAGGGCAGGAGGTTTAGGGGGGATGTGAGGAAAATCTTTTTTACCCAGAGGGTGGTGACGGTCTGGAATGCGCTGCCTGGGAGGGTGGTGGAGGCGGGTTGCCTCACATCCTTTAAAAAGTACCTGGATGAGCACTTGGCACGTCATAACATTCAAGGCTATGGGCCAAGTGCTGGTAAATGGGATTAGGTAGGTAGGTCAGGTGTTTCTCACGTGTCAGTGCAGACTCGATGGGCCGAAGGGCCTCTTCTGCTCTGTGTAATTCTGTCATTCTGTGATACATCATGAAAAGTTAAATGTGTCTTTCCTGGCTTATTTCCATTATTAGGTTTGTGTGACTGTAGTAGCTCTTCCAAATCACTGACACTTGCTTGGAAGATAACTCAATATTTCATTTAAATTTTCAAGCACCCCCTCATTATCCAATTTGATTAGAGGAAAATCTACCTTTTTCTCATCATCCACCATCACTATCACCTCTTTTTGTTCCTCTTCCCTGTCAAAGTGTTTTTCAAGCATATTTACATGACACACCCTCTGCTTCTTTCTTAAATCTAGAGTATTTATTAAATAATTTACTTCACTCAATTTCTTTTCAATCCTGTAAGGCCCACTAAATCTTGCATTTAATGAATCCCCTAGTACTGGTAACAAATCTAATACTTTCCAGAAACAAAGCTGCGAATTTTAGCCTTCTTATCTGCTTTCACTTCCATCACTTGCTGTGATTTGAAATTTGACCCCTGATCTGATTGTATTTCTTTAGGTAAAACATATTGTGAAAAATTTAATTAACTCCTCCATGACCTTCTTAGTTATAATATTTCTTAAAGGTATCGCTTCAGGAAACCTAGTAGACACATCCATTATTGTTAATAAATACCGATTTCTGCTTTTAGTCTTAGGGAGGGGTCCTACAAAATCAATCATGACCCTAGGTAAAAGGTTCTTCAAATGCTGGTATTGGGATTAAAGGCGCTGGCTTAATCACTGCTTGTGATTTTCCTGTTACTTGACATATATGACAGGTTCTACAGAATGTGACTACATCTCTCTGCAATCCTGGTCAAAAAAAAACCCTCTGTACCTTTTCCTGTGTTTTCCTAATTCCTAAATGTCCCCCCATTGGAATTTCATGAGCAATCCTCAGAATCTCATTTCTATAACCTAATGGGATAACAATCTGATGCACCTCCCTCCAGCTTTCACTTGCTGAGATATAATCCAACCACCACTTTCTCATTAATATATTCCCTCGAAGAGAATAACATATTGGAATACTTTTGGCTTCAGTTTCTGAATAAGCTTTCTGATATAACTGTTTTAATTGCAAATTATTTTTCTGTAATGCCACTAACCTCTTTAAGTTAACAACTTCAACTAAACTGCATTGCATTCCTTCCTGCTGAACAATGTTATCAAACACAGTGCCACTAATTGGATTTGAACACCTTCTTCTTGCCTTTGAACTGTCTGCTTATCTTGTTTATTTTGTTCTTCCTGTTGGGCCTTTGATCTCATTATAACACAATCTGGAAACCATCCAGGATGTTCCTTCTGTAGCACTTTGGTTGAAAACACTTCTATAGGCTGCTCAACTACCATAGGCATCACCCACATTTGCGATCCAGCTCTCTCATTACCCAGAATAAATTGAACCCCTGCAATGGGCTTTTTTTCCACTCCAACTCTAACTTCACCATCCTTCCATTTGCTCCAACCTCCAACACACTGACTTTGTGTACCCCACTTCATGACAATGAAAACCCCTCAATTTTCAAATGTCACTTCTACTTTCAGTACCTTGCTTTTTGTTTTGAGAAAAAACTTCTTGGGAATTTCCAGCTACTCCTTCTCTTCCCTTCCCCACCTTTTATCCTTTTCCAATTTGAAAGGGTGACAGAAAAAAGTTTAACTCTATGAACTAACTCATAATCATCAGCTATCTCTGCTGCTTGTCTTACAGAATCAGCCCTCTGTTCCTCCACATGAGTTCTCACTACTGAAGGGATTGAATCTTTAAATTCTTCCAAAAGAATTACTTCCCTAAGAGCTGCCTATGTTGTCTCTATTTTTAAGGCCGTATCTATCGGTCAAAATTAATTTTACTCTTTCAAACTCAATATAAATTTGCCCAGGCAAGCTCTCATATTCCTAAATTTCTACCTGTATGCTTCAGGAACCAACTCATATGCACTCATTATAGGTTTTTTCACATCATAATTCACCAATATTTCTTATGAAAGAAAAGCATATACCTCAAGCCCCCTACCTAATAACTTAGACTGCAATAATACCGTTCAGTTTCCCTGTGGCCATTTCATAGAGCCATAGAAAAGTTACAGCACAGGAGGCCATTCAGCCCATCTTGTCCATGCCAGCCCGAGGACACCCAGGTGCCCTTTCTAATCCCACCGTCCTGCACCCGGCCCATAGCCCTGCAGTTTACAGCACTTAAGGTGCAGATCCAGGTACTTTGTAAGAGTTTAGAGTTTCTGCCTCTACCACCAACTTGGGCAGCGAATTCCAGACACCCACTACCCTCTGCGTAAAAAAGTTCTTCCTCATGTTCCCCCCTACACCTTCTGCCACTTATCTTGAATCTATGTCCCCTGGTTCTAGAATTCTCCACCAAGGGAAACAATTTTATCCTGTCCACTCTATCTATTCCCCTCATAATTTTGTACACCTCAATCAAGTCACCTCTCAGCCTTCTTTGTTCTAAGGAAAATAACCCCAACCTATCCAATCTCTCCTCGTAGCTACACTTTTCTAACCCTGGCAACATTCTTGTAAACCTCCTCTGCACTCTCTCCAGAGCTATTACGCCCTTCCTGTAATGTGGTGACCAGAACTACACACAATACTCCAGTTGTGGCCTCACCAGTGTTTTATATAATTCCAACATTATATCCTTACTTTTATATTCTATACCTCTGCCAATGAAGGAGAGCATTCCATATGCCTTCTTTACAACCTTGTCTACTTGAACTGCTGCCTTCAGGGACCTGTGTACTTGTACGCCAAGATCTCTCACTTCATCTACCCCTCTTAGTATATTCCCATTTATTGTGTAATCCCTGTAACTATTTGACCTCCCTAAATATATGACCTCACACTTCTCTATGTTAAAATCCATCTGCCACTTTACCACCTACTCCACCAACCCATCTATATCATTTTGGAGATTATGGCCATCCTCTACACTATCCACAACTCGGCCAATCTTTGTGTCATCTGCAAATTTCCCAATTGTGCCCCCCATGTTCACGTCTAACTCGTTAATCTATAACACAAACAGCAAGGTCCCAACACCGAACCCTGTGGAACACCACTTGAGACAACTTTCCATTCACAAGGGCATCCATCGACCATTACCCTTTGTTTCCTGTTACAAAGCCAACCTTTTATCCAGTTTGTCACATTACCCTGAATCCCATGGGCTTTTACTTTCCTGACCAATCTGCCATGTGGGACCTTGTCAAATGCCTTGCTAAAATTCATGTACACAACATCCACTGCACTACCTTCATCAACCCTTGTCACTTCCTCAAAGAATTCAATCAAATTTGTGAGGCAAGACCTTCCTTTAACAAATCCATGCTGACCATCCCTGACTAGTCCATGCCTTTCCACATGACAGTTAATCCTATCTCTCAGGATTGATTCTACTAATTTGCTCACCACTGATGTAAGACTAACTGGCCTATAATTGTTTGGCATTTCCTTTGATCCCTTTTTAAACAATGGAACTACGTTTGCATTTCTCCAGTCCTCCGGTACCTCCCCTGTATCTAGTGAAGATTGGAAAATCATCCTCAGAGCATCTGCTATCTCCTCCCTGACTTCCTTCAGCCTCGGAAACAATCCATCTGGCCCTGGTGACTTATCAACTTTCAAGGATTTCAACCCTTCGAGTACTTCCTCTCTCTTTATGACTATCCCATCCAATATCTCGCAGTGTTCCTCCTGGACTACTATATCTACATCCTCCCTTTCCTTTGTAAACACGGAGACAAAATATTCATTCAAAACCCTTCCCACAGCCTCTTCATCTACACACAAGTTTCCATCTTCATCTCTGATAGGTCCCACTTTTCCCTTAACTAACCTTTTAGCATTAATGTATTGGTAAAACATCTTTGGGTTATCTTTAACTTTACTTGCTAATCTTTTTTCATGCCCTGTCTTTGATTTCCTTATTTCCTTTTTTACTTCATCCCTGCACTTCCTATATTCGTCTAGACTATCTGCAGTGCTTAGTTCTTTGTGCCTGTCGTACAGTTTCTTTTAATGTTTGATCTTCCCCTGTATTCCTCTAGACAACCAGTGGGGTCTGGATTTGGCAGTACCACTCTTATTTTTGTAGGGGACATGTCTACTTTGTACAATTAGGATCTCGCTTTTTAGTGCTGCCCACTGGTTTCCCACTGTTTTATCCTCCAGCAGTGCTGTCCAGCCCACCTCAGCCAAATCCCTTCTCATTTCTGCAAAATTTGCCTTCCCCCAATTCAAGACTTTTACTCCTGCCTTATCTGTCCTTTTCCATGGTAATGCTAAATCTAACTGAATTGTGATCACTGTCCCCGATATGGTCGCCAACTGTCACTTCACCCACTTGCCCTTCATCATTCCCCAAGACTAGGTCTAGAATTGCATCTCCTCTCGTTGGGTTTGTCACTAATTGGTTGAAAAAGTTTTCCTGGACACACTGCATGAATTTTTCTCCCTCAGTGCCCCTTATATTGTTTGAATCCCAGTCGATATTAGGATAGTTGAAGTCTCTAATATTATTACCCTCTTGTTCTTACAAGCAGAAATTTGCCTACATATTTGTTCTTCTATCTCCCTTTCACTATTTGGGGGTCTGTAGTATACTCCCACTAGTGTGACTGCCCCTTTTTTATTTCTGAGCTCAATCCATAAAGCCTCGTTTGTTGACCCATTTAGTGTATCATCCCTTCTCACAACTGGAATTGATTCTTTAACCATTAGTTTTTTATCTCCTTTTTTGTCTCCTACTCTATCATGTCTGAAGACTCTATAACCAGGGATATTAAGCTGCCAGTTTTGTCCCTCCTTTAGCCAAGTCTCCGTTATAGCAGTGACATCCTGCTGCCATGTGTCCACCTGTGCCCTTAACTCATCTACCTTGTTTGTAATACTCCTTGCATTGAATTATAAACAGTTTAACCCCATCAATTTCCCTTGCTGGACACTTTTTAAACTTTGCTTCTCCTGTAACTCCATGTCTATCACAATGTCCCTAGCTAATGTTCTACCTCCATTTTTCTGACCTGAATCTGACTTATCTGATCCTACTCCTGGGATCCCATCCCCCTGCCACACTAGTTTAAATACCCCCCAACATAACCAGCAAAAGCCCCCCCAAGGACACTGGTCCCAGCTCTGCCTGGGTACAGCCCGTCCGGTTTATACAGGTCCCACCTTCCCCAGAACCGGTCCCAGTGCCTCAAGAATCTGAATCTCTCCCGGCTCCACCATCTCTCCAGCCACGTGTTTGTTTGGTCTATCCTCTTATTCCTGCTCTCGCTAGCACGTGGAACTGGGAGTAATCCTGAGATTACTGAATTTGAGCTCCTGGATTTTAATTTATCTCCTAACTCCCTGTACTGAGCTTGCATCCCTTAGTTTACCTATGTTGTTGGTACCAATGTGTACCACGACTACTGGCTGTTTACCTTTCCTCTCCAGAATGTCCTGCAGCTGCTCCATGACATCTTGGACCCTGGGGCCAGGGAGGTAACATACCATCCTTGATTCACGTTTGCGGCCACAGAAGGGTCTGTCTGTGCCCTTACTATTGAATCCCCTATCACTATAGCCTTGCCACTTGTTTTCCTCCTGCCCCTCTGAGCAGCAGAGCCACCCACGGTGCCGTGAACTTGGCTGTTGCTGCTTTCCCCTGAAAGGCCATCCCCCCAACAGTATCCAAAGCGGTATATCTGTTAGAGAGGGGGATGACCACAGGGGACTCCTGCACTCTCTTCCTGAGTTTTTTCCTGTTCATGATGGTCACCCATTCCCTTTCTGCCTGTGTAATCTTCACCTGTGGTGTGACCACCTCGCTAAATGTGCTATCCATGACTTGCTCAGCATTGCGGATGCTCCACAATGAGTCCACCCGCAGCTCCAGCTCCGAAATCCGGTTAGCTAGAAGCTGCATTTGGACACACCTTCCACACACATGGTCACCAGGGACACTGGAAGCGTCTCTCATTTCCCACATCCTGCAGGAGGAGCATATCACAGGTCTGAGTTCTCCTGCCATGACATCCCTTTCGATTAAGCTAGTTACTCCGTTAAAAAATACGCTAGTTTGGGGCCTTGTTTATGTTAGCTAGGAACCTTGTTTCTTGACTAATTATACATGTACAGTACTTCTCTATACTTTTTTTATTAGCTTCTGCCTCAGTATTTAGCAATGAATAACTTTAATAGATTGAGAAAAAAAACTCACCAGGATTTATTCACCAATCAACTGCTTTTTTTAAAGATCCACTTTCAGAAGAGTGTCCCTCGCAGGTCTGGTGTACTCCTGAAGGTATTGCCTCTCCCTCTTTTTTTTGGTTTGAGGAGGAGGGAGGGATGGAAACACTACAGCAATGTAATGTTTGGGGTTATTCTGTTCTTTGACAGTGGGTCCTCCTCAATCCCATTCTGAGTCTCGGTTTCTGTGGTGACTTCTCTCAGAATGCTTCAGTCACTTCTCACTACCGCCCTCTGTTGGATGTTCTTCCTCTTGTTGAGTGCAAGAGGCCTCCTCCTCCTCCTCGATCCCCATCTGAGTCGCGGTGTCTGCAGTGACTTCTCCCGGAATGTTTGAGTCACTTCTCACTACCGCCCTCTGTTGGATGCCCTTCCTTCTGTTGAGTGCAAGAGGCCTCCTCCTCAATGCCCTTCTTAGTCGCAGTGTCTGTGGTGACTTCTCCCAGAATGCTTCAGTAACTTCTCACTACTGCCCTCTGTTGGATGCTCTTCCTCCTGTTGAGCACAAAAGTCCTCCTCCTCAATCCCCTTCTGAGTCGCGGTGTCTGTGGTGACTTCTCCCAGAATGCTTCAGTCACTTCTCACTACCGCCCTCTGTTGGATCCAGCTTCGTCTTAACTTCTCACGAGTTTGCCCTTTTCAATCCGAGCATGAGCTCCCACCCATATTCCTTTGTAGTGAACCACAGTGTCTTGCTGCCTATAAATGCTCTGTCTCTCCCGGACCCTGGCAGACTAACCCATCTGTCTGTAATATTCAGTGATATTTTAGGAAAGCCTGTAACCTGATCTTCTTAATAGCTTTCTCTGTACTCTTCTCCAATGTAAATCAAATGGGCCTTGTATCCAGTTAGAAATGTGGATTTGCTGTTCTTTAAATCTCAACTCTATCCTATCCTAGAATCAAATGTATAGTTCAAAGTATATCCTTTTGAAACTTGACATTCTTAACATTTCCTTGGGACTTGGAGACTCACAGTCTGTCCACTAGCATCACAGCTGTCTTTGCCATTGTCTGCAAGTGTGAATATGTTGCACCTTTTCCCCAGTAAAACAACCTAGGCCTTCCTTTAATCTTTAGCAGCTCCATCACCAAGATCTGCTGTCAGGCAGACTTCAGCACAGGTCACAGGACCCCCTTCATTTTACCATAAATTTAAAGACACAAAACATAATAAGCTTATAAACCTCATAATTGTAACAGTGGTAATGATTTCTGTTATCTCGTTGAGAGATCCACCATTCATATTGAATGTGTGATGTTGCTGTACTCACCTGATGAATGGAAACAAAACTCGCCAAGAGAAATTCGAACTTGTCTATTCCAGTGTCAGTGCCCTTTGAGGATTTAATAAGTCCTCATTACTGCCAAACAACCTCACTGGCAGACAAATGAACTTTTACAGCTCTGGTCCCATTCTTTCAGATTTTAATAATTGGAGTTTAAAAAAATAGTTAAATATCTTTTCCTTCTTTAATTTCTCTCTCTTAATCCAATCTTTCTTTCCTTCTCTTTATTTCACTTTTTGTAACTGACTTAACATTGAATTGAGACTTCTTGGTTCAGTCCTTAGCAAAGGACTCAGTTTCATACCCTTATGCCCTCACCTTAATGAATTTCAGGCTCGGCACGATGCTGAACTCTTCTTCCGCCGCCTTCAACTCCGTGCTCACTTCTTTGGGCAGGAGTCCTCCCGCCATTCAACAGATCCTCTCACCCGCTTCCAGTATTCTCCCTCCACCTGGACCCCTTCTTCTGGCCTCTTACCGGTTCTTGCTCCTTTCATTGAGAACTGCTGGCATGACATCGGCCATCTCAATATCTCTGCTCCCCTCACCCACTCTAACCTGAACTTGCTGCACTCCGTTCTCTCAAGTCCAACCCTGACTTTGTTATCAAACCTGCCCACAAGAGTGGTGCTGTTGTTGTCTGGCGTACTGACCTCTATTTTGCAAAGACTGAACGCCAACTCGCAGACACTTCCTCCTACCTCTCCCTGGATCATGACCCCACCACCGAACATCAAGCCATTGTTTCCAGAACTATTACTGACCTCATCTCCTTTGGAGATCTTCCCTCCACAGCTTCCAACCTCATGGTCTCCCAACCTCGGACGGCCTGCTTCTACCTCCTCCCCAAAATCCACAAACAGGACTGTCCCGGTAGGCCGATTGTGTTAGCTTGTTTCTGCCCCACGGAACTTATTTCTTCCTATCTTGACTTGTTCTCCCTCCCCTTGTCCAGTCTCTTCCCACTTACATCCGCAATTTCTCTGATGCCCTACTTCATATCAACAATTTCTAGTTCCCTGGCCCTAACCGCCTCCTCTTCACCATGGACATCCAATCCCTCTACACCTCCATCCCCCACTGGGATGGTCTGAGGGCCCTTAGCTTCTTCCTCGAACAGAGGCCCGAACAATCCCCATCCACCACCACTCTCCTCTGCCTGGCTGAACTTTTTCTCTCACTGAACAATTGCTCCTTAAAACTTATCTCACTTCCTCCAAATAAAAGGTGTGGCTATGGGTACCCACATGGGCCCCAGTTATGCCTGTCTCTTTATGGGGTTTGTGGAACATTCCTTGTTCCAGTCCTACTTAGGCCCCTCCCACAACTTCTTTTCTCGGTACATCGATGATTGTTTCGGTGCTGCTTCATGCTTTTGTCTGGATCTGGAAAAATTTATTAATTTTGCTTCCAATCTCCACCCCTCCATCATTTTCACATGGTCCATCTCTGACACTTCCCTTCCCTTCCTTGACCTCTCTGTCTCAATTTCTGGTGATAGACTGTCCGTCAATATTTATTACAAGCCTACCGACTCCCACAGCTACCTCAACTACAGCTCCTTACACCCCGCTTCCTGTAAGGACTCCATCCCATTCTCTCAGTTCCTTCGCCTCCGTCGCATCTGTTCTGATGATGCCACTTTTAAAAACAGTTCCTCTGACATGTCCTCCTTCTTCCTTAACTGAGGTTTTCCACCCATGGTGGTTGACAGGGCCCTCAACCGTGTCCGGCCCATCTCCCGTGCATCCGCCCTCACGCCTTCTCCTCCCTCCCAGAAACATGATAGCATCCCTTGTTCTCACTTCTTACCCCACGAGAGTCTGCATTCAAAGATCATCCTCCACCATTTCTGCCAAATCCAGCACTAAATGCCACCACTAAACACATCTTCCCTTCACCACCCCGTACCTGCCCTCACTCCTCCATCATCCCCAAAACCTCATCCTTCTCCCACAGCACCTTCCCATGCGATAGTTGAATTTGCAACACCTGCCCCTTTACTTCCTGCCTCGTCACTGTCTAAGGGACCAAACATTCCTTTCAGGTGAAGTAACGGTTTGTTCACTTGCACCTCCTTTGATTTGGCCTACTGTATCCGCTGCCCCTAAAGTGGTCTCCTCTACATTGGGAGAATAAACGCAGACTAGGTGACTGCTTTGCGGAACACCTTCGGTCTGTCCGCAAACATGACCCAGACCTCCCTGTCGCTTGCCATTTCAACACACCACCCTGCTCTCATGCCCACATGTCCGTACTTGGCCTGCTGCACTGTTTCAGTGAAACCCAACAGAAACTGAAGGAACAGCACCTCATCTTCCGACTAGGCACTTTACAGCCTTCTGGACTTAACACTGAGTTCAACACCTTCAGACCATGAACTCTCTCCTCTATTCTCAATCCTTTTTTAAAATCCCTTTTCCCAATATTCATTCTTATTTTTTATCCACTAATTTTTATTTATTTTCATTTTTCTTCATTTATTCATTGTTTTATCCCCACCTTGTATCCTATTTCAATCTTTTTTCCCCACCATCGTCCCCTCCCCTCCCCCCCACCCCCACAAGAACCATCTCTCACTTGTTCATGTTGTTCTTTCCAGAGTGCTGACCCTTGTCCTGCTATTTTCACATCACATCAGCATCTCCTTTAGCCAGTGCCACCACCATTAACACCTCTTTGTCCTTTTGTTCATGACATCTTTGTCAATCTCTCCTTTGCCCCCACCAATCGCTGGTCTTCTATCCCGCTTCACCTGCTCCACCCCTGTTAAATAATATAAACTTCATCACATTTTTACTTCTCTTTAGCTCTGAAGAAGAGTTCATACGTATTTGAAACGATAACTCTGTTTTTCTCTCCACAGATGCTGAGTTTTTCCAGTATTTTCTGTTTTTGCTTCAGACTCTTTGCTTTTTTTTTTAAACAATTCTTCAGTTTAATTCTTTAAGGAGATATACAGTTGTTTTGCCCAGTTCGCACTGTTCCCAGATGCTTTTTGGATGATTGGCTGTCAGGAACTTCCAGTGCAAAAGCCTATGGAAAGTCTCTGGGCAAACGCAAGCAAACAATTGGCGCCACTCATTCACCACTTACCACAAAATTTGGCCCACGTTTATCTTGTGCTCCAGAACTTGCCACGTCCCTAGCCAACCTGTTCCAGTACAGCTACAACACTGGGATCTACCCGGCAATGTGGAAAACTGCCCAGGTATGTCCAGTCCACAAAAAAAAGGACAAATCCAACCCGGCCAATTACCGCCCCATCAGTCTACTCTTGATCATCAGTAAAGTGATGGAAGGTGTCATCAACAGTGCTATCAAGCAGCACTTGCTTAGCAATAACCTGCTCACTGATGCCCAGTTTGGGTTCCGCCCGGGTCACTGAGCTCCTGACCTCATTACAGCCTTGGTTCAAACATGGGCAAAAGAATTGAACTCCAGAGGTGTGGTGAGAGTGACTGCCTTTGACATCAAAGCAGCATTTGACCAAGTGTGGTATCAAGGAGCCCCAGCAAAACTGAAGTCAATAGGAATCAGGGGGATAACTCTCCACTGGTTGGAATCATACCTAGCACAAGGCCAGATGGTTGTGGTTGTTGGAGGTCAATCATCTCAGTTCCAGGACATCACCGCAGGAGCTCCTCCATGTAGTGTCCTCGTCCCAACCATCTTCAGCTGCTTCATCAATGACCTTCCTTCTGTCACAGGGTCAGAAGTGGGGATGTTCACTGATGATTGCACAATTTTCAGCACCATTTGCAACTCCTCAGATACTGAATCAGTCTGTCTTCCAATGCAGCAAGATCTGGACAATATCCAATCTTGGGCTGACAAGTGGCAGCTAACATTCACACCACACAAGCGCCAGGCAATGACCATCTCCAACAGGAGAGAATTTAACCATCGCTCCTTGACATTCAATGGTATTACCATCACTGAGTCTCCCACTATCTATATCCTGGGGTTATTGTTGACCAGAAACAGAACTGAACCAGCCATATAAATACTGTGGCTACAAGAGCAGGTCAGAGGTTAGGAATCCTGAGACAAGTAACTCACCTCCTGACCCCCCAAAGCCTGTCCACCATCTACAAGGCACAAATCAGGAATGTGATGGAATACTCCCCACTTGCCTGGATGAGTGCAGCTCCCACAACACTCAAGAAGCTTGACACTGTCCAGGATAATGCAGCCCGCTTGATTGGCACCACATCCACAAACATTCACTCCCTGCACCACCGCCGCACAGTAGCAGCAGTGTGTACCATCTACAAGATGCACTGCACCAACTCACCAAGGGCCAGAGGGCATAATCTCAGAGTAAGAGGGCGCCCATTTAAGACAGAAATGAGGAGGAATTTCTTCTCTTAGAGGGTAGTAAATCTGTGGAATTCTTTACTGCAGAGGGCTGTAGAGCTTGGGTCGTTAATTATATTCAAGAATGAGATAGACAGATTTTTAATCGGTAAAGGAATCAAGGGTTATAGGGAAAGGGCAGGAAAGTGGAGTTGAGGATTATCAGATCAGCCATGATCTCATTGAATGGTGGAGCAGATTCAATGGGCAGAATGGCATACTTCTCCTACATCTTATGGTCTCATGGTCTTAATCAGCACCTTCCAAACTCTAGAAGGACAAAGGCAACAGATAGATGGGAACACTCACCATCCTGACTTGGAAATATATCGCTGTTCCTTCACAGTCGCTGGGTTAAAATCCTGGAACTCCCTCCCTAACAGTGCTGTTGGTGTACCGACACCACATGGACTGCAGCGGTTCAAGAAGGCAGCTCACCACCACCTTCTCAAGGGCAATTAGGGATGGGCAATAAATGCTGGCCCAGCCGGTGAAGCCCACATCAAATGAGTGAATTAAAATAAAAGGCACAAACACATCCTGTGACACCGGAAATGACAATGCAGCCACTGAAGTGTCTACAGCAGATGAGCTATATTAACTGGACAATACATGGCCTGCCGAGCTGTGCTGCCCAGACTATGACCAAAGTGCAGCACTGAAACATATGTGCAGCATATGAATGTCTAGCACCCAGCACTCATGCTTTAGATGCACTTGCTGACCAGCATCTGGTCATGGATTCAGATCAATTAGTCTCCCTTTAAAGACATGCTTAGATGGAAACTGAAGCATACAAGGAGTATCTTAGTGCTTGAACCTTTGCCCTCTGGAATCTTATATGTTACAAACAGAGAAGGAAGAAGCTCTCACATGCCTCGCCAATCAGGCCATATTATTGTTCATGGTGAAACCACGTCGAGATGCATCTCAGCGAGCCATCCTCAATGTTACTGGTAAGGAGCAACCTCACATCTTAATCATTCATTTTGAGCTCTCTGTTGTACATGCACAGACTGAGTCACATATGAGTGAAAATAAATATGTTCAACAATTGCTCAAATGTGATATGTATTATGTAATGTGAATACAGCTAACCATGGTGAATCCATCATTAGTGCTCTAGGCGAGACAGCGCCCTGCACTTGCACATATTCCTTCAAAGTGCCCCCCCAGCCTCCCTGACCTGTGTTTCCTCGGAGGATGTGTAGGCAAGCTGTTTACTTATTTGTCTAAAAGGCAATGAAGAGTGTGGTGTCTGGCCTCATTGTACAGGGCCCCTGTGGGGATCTCCTTCAGGCTGCAGCTTCTCCATCTCTGAATGGGCAGTGATGGTCAGTGACACAAGTGGGGAAGATGAGGGCTCTGGTGGAGGGGCCGGGGAGGTGGAGGAAGATGAGGGTGCTGAGGACCACTCAGCACCTTCACCCTCTTCAGAGACCTCCGCAGCCCTGGGGTCCTCTTCAGGTAGGGTTGATGGGGCTGGCTGCTGGTGTGCAGCAGTCACCCAATCCAGCAACCACTGGGCCAACAGTGCAACCGTCCTGTTAAAGGTGCTCAGCAACTCATGTACTCCGTGGATGTCAGCGCTCATACTCTGAGTGGACTGCTCCAGGCTACTGAGGGAGGCTTGCAACCTTTCCTGTTAGACTGGATGCAAGAGCAGCATCTCGGAGTGTTGCTGTATGTGCCTATCCTTGAGATTGGCCAGCGTCTCATGGTCAGAGCTCATGTGGTTGAGCCCCCGGGCAGTCCAAGAGCCCCCACCGTCTCAGGGAACTCCGTCAGATGTTCTCACATCTGCTCCTGATTCGACAAATACTGTGCCCAAATGGTGACTCCCAAGATTCCACATTCCTGCCCATTGGAGCATCATGGTGACTTTCCCTCCTCCTGTGAGGGACCGTGCACAAATATCTCTGACTCTGACACCTCCTCCTGCAAACTGGCTTTCACTCTGTGCACTACACCTCTCCGACGTGCCTGTATCTGAGTTGACAGGGTGTTGCTAGTAGGATGTAACTCTGCATCTTCAGACATCTCTTCCTTGTCCTGAGGCCCGAGGAATGAAATGGACCTGGCGGTGGGGCGGGGGGTCGGGGTGAACAGTGAGCAGAGCTGGGATTGTGTGAGACACAAAATGAGATATTTAGGTATAGCCTTTCTTATTGTGAAAACATGCTCTGATGCATGCCACTGCCTTAACCATGTCCATGCTGCCCCCATGACTTAACTCCATCATTACACTCCCTCTCATGCCAACGTCCCATTGTGCTCAGCGAAGTGACAACATGACCTCCACCATTACCACTGTGTGCCAAGGCAACCTCAACACCTCCTTCATCACCTGCTACTGGACTTTCACCATCTCCTAAAGCCAGCAGCTCTGTACTCTGGTGATCTCCATGGCCATGTGTTCCACAGGATGCATGGGCCTCAGGTAGGCTCTCTCACTCCCGGTCTGGGCCATCTCTTTTGTGTCCTTCACCCTCTT
The DNA here is from genome assembly GCA_026770705.1 of Isurus oxyrinchus. Classification (NCBI taxonomy): domain Eukaryota; kingdom Metazoa; phylum Chordata; class Chondrichthyes; order Lamniformes; family Lamnidae; genus Isurus; species Isurus oxyrinchus. The sequence continues at coordinate 1,778,593 of JANJGN010000015.1, read as the reverse complement.
GTTCTGCAACCACAAAATGAATTTATGCCACCCTCATACATGGCACATGCAAAGATTTTGATCTTCAATGTGTCTGTGCAGTATACTGCCTATTCACATCCATTTTGCGTACAGCTACATGAGCTGTATACACATACTTCTGCTTCAGCATTGAGGCTTGTATGTGCCAGATCTCACGTTTAACCTGTGGCAGATGTGACCCTTCCCTTGGACCTCTGTGTCTATGAGTCAAGTTACTCACCTTGCCAGAACGCAAAAGGTTACTGAACCTTTTAGTGGCACTGGATCCACAATCCCTGACAGTCTCTGGTGGTGCTCGCTGCTGCCGCAATCTGAACCCATACCTTCATGGTCGTAGCAGGTGGTTTGCAATTTCCAGCTGGGTGGATGATGCCTCTTCACCTTTGCATCTCGTCTACCAGGACCTCCATGTCCCGGTCAGAAAAGCTTGGGGAAGCTGGTCCCATCCTTTCAGATGTGGCTGCTCTGTGCAATATTCTATAAATTAATGAATTAATTAATTAAAATGTAAGGCGAGAAGAGTCAATTAGCAATTCAAAATACATTGCTATAATTCACTTTTTTGTGGTTACATGCACTAACCATTTACATGATCTCACTCTTAATGATGTGGTTGAGAGAAGGCTCCACACATACACATACACTTGGTGCCGTGTATGTTGCAGCCGTCACTCCAAGCTGACATGCTGTACTCAACAACAACTGACAGTCCTACTGGCTTACTCTGTCTTACTTAGACTGTTATGCCACAACACTGTGCAAATGTGAGAGACCTGGTCAAGGTTTCATAGTGTGGGCGCGCCCAGAGAGATGAGAGGCAATAGGGCAAGTGAATGGCATAATGACCATGGCAATATTGTTGATTCATCCACTATGTCTAGCCAGCTTACTAAATCAATGCATATTATCCGCATCAAGTAGTGGTGGCAAGATAATGCCATCTCCATAACAAAAACAAAAATAGCTGGAAAAACTCAGCAGGTCTGGCAGCATCTGCGAGAGGAGCACAGTTAACGATTCGAGTCCGAATGACCCTTGAACTAAGTAAAAATAGAAGAGGTGAAATATAAGCTGGTTTAATGGAGGCTGGGACAAGTCGAGCCAATACCATCTCCATGGCTGTGCCTTGAAAATTCCACTCTGTGCTTTAGTTCAGCACACTTAAGCATCAAATGACAATTCAACCAAAAGGAAAACCGTGATGGGCCATCCGTTCTAGAATAATCTAACAGCTGGACAACAGTTACAGCTTTGACATTCACCTGACAACTCAGTAATGTCTCCCCCAAGGCTCTGGATGTGCTGCATTCAGGAAGTAACACTCAGGCTTTATATATGTGCCCCACCGGCCTCCGACCCATCACCACTTCCGGGCTCACCCACTCCGACTCCGAGCCATTTTTAAAGGTTAGGTTCGCAGAGCTGGGCGTTCTCTCAGCCAGGGAGTAGGGAGTGGGGTGCGGTGGGGTGGGGTGTTGTGGGGTGCGGCGGGGTGGGGTGGGGTGCGGTGGGGTGGGGTGGGGTGGGGTGGGGTGGGGTGCGGTGGGGTGGGGTGCGATGGGGTGGAGTGGGGTGGGGTGCGGTGGGGTGGGGTGCGATGGGGTGGGGTGCAGTGCGGTGGGGTGCGGTTGGGTGGGGTGGGGTGCGATGGGGTGGGGTGGGGTGCGATGGGGTGGATTGGGGTGCGGTGGGGTGGGGTGCAATGGGGTGGGGTGCAATGGGGTGGATTGGGGTGCAGTGGGTTGGGGTGGGGTGGGGTGCGATGGGGTGGATTGGGGTGTGGTGGGGTGGGGTGCGATGGGGTGGATTGGGGTGGGGTGGGGTGCGATGGAGTGGGGTGCGGTGCGGTGGAGTGCGGTTGGGTGGGGTGCGGTTGGGTGGGGTGGGGTGTGGTGGGGTGCGGTTGGGTGGGGTGCGGTTGGGTGGGGTGGGGTTGGGTTGGGTGGGGTGGGGTGCGGTGGGGTGGGATGCGGTGGGGTGGGGTGCGTGGGGTGGGGTGGGGTGGGGTGCGATGGGGTGGGGTGCAGTGGGGTGGGGTGCGGTGCGGTGGGGTGGGGTGTGGTGGGTTGGGGTGGGGTGGAGTGCAGTGGGGTGGGGTGCAGTGCGATGGGGTGGGGTGGGGTGCAGTTGGGTGGGGTGGGTGCGGTGGGGTGGGGTGGGGTGGGATGGGGTGGGGGGGGTGGCCAAAAATCTGGACCTTTGCTTTTATATTCTATTCCTTTATTTATAAAAACTTTTTTACACCACGTTATCAACTTGCTGTGCAACTTTTTAAGGATTTATGTGTTTGATACCAAGACCTCTCTGCTCATCTACTTTTAAAATTGTACCATTTATGGTTTATGGTCTTTCTCTATTATTCCTCCCAATGTTGATGTTTTGTATGATTAAAATGGCTGATAAAGAGCTGAATGCAAATTAATTAAAGTCTAGCCTATAGTATTAGCATCATCCATTGTTTTTTTCCCCGTCTTACAAATCCAAGTGGAGACATTAGTGTGAATGGACACTGGAAATATGTTGAGAGGGACAGTCTAGGGAAAGCAATGGACACAGCACATTGTTGGTCTACAAATGTTTCAAAGTGGCTGTTAGGGGGAAATAAAGGGATACAGTAATTATTAGGGGGAATCTGGGGGTACAGTAAGAACTTATTGAAAGGGAATGAATTACTTACAATCTCCAAGCACATTGGCAGTTAAAGGTTACCAGATGAACCTTGCACAGCCTTAAGGGCTTGGAAACAACAGAAAGGCCTTGGAGCCGGTGCATGTACTTGTTACCAGAGATGTCTGTTTAATGTAAACCTATGTGTTGATGAGATCAGAATCTGGAAACTGTTCTTGTACGTGACCAATAATGTATAAATATGTTGAATACTTGTACTTTAGCAGAGTATTGTCTTAAGCTGTATTGAGATGGTACTCCCCTCGCAATTGCTCGAATAAACGATCGTGACCTGTACCTAAGTCTCTTGTGGTCCTTTTGTCAAAGTGACCACATCAGTTTGGCGTAGTTGGCAGGATACTTGGATCGGATCCTCGGGACGGCTCTGCAAAGTGGGTGAGTATATTTATTTACCACCCATAGTTAGTGCAGTAAGCCTACCAGAGAACGGTCCGGTCAAGTATCAAAGAATCAGGAGGAGGACTCAGGAGATAGGAGGCGCCAGGTGTAAGAGGTGGAGCTGTGCAGGCGGGCTAGCGGTGCCAAAGCCACACAGGGAGGGCCGGACTATTACCAGAGAGAGGAGGCAGAGCCGTGCTGGCAGGCTATGGTTTGAGATATAGCTTTAGCCAAAGCCGCGCAGGGTGGCCAGGACCCAGTAAGAGGAGGGCGGAGTGTGCTGGCGGGTTGATGTTTGAGATATAGCCTTAGTCGCGCAGGGAGGCCAGACCCCAGTGAAACCACACATACTGCAAGAAACCATGTTGTTAGGGCCATGCGAATGTACCATGCGGAGATAGACGGAAAATAGGAACAGAATGCCTCAGGGAAACAATAATGCTATGGAACTCAACTGGGGAACCACGGACTCCATTACGAGGTTCATAGTGGAACAGCAGTCAAAACTAATCACAAAAATGCAGAAGGAGGGGTGGAATCCACCGAGAATCCCCGGAGAACAAAAACAGTGATGGATAGAGCAGAAAAAGGGTAAGGAAAAGAAAGGGGTGATGGTTATTATTATCTTATACCTGCAGTCACGTAGACAGATTAATACTAAGTTCCAGTCGATTAGAGAGAGAGAGATCAGAGCAGTGGCGGCAGCAGCCTGTAGTGATACTGATCAAGAGGAGGAGAGCTCCGAAGGAGAAACCTATGATGGAGCTGGGACAAAACCACCCTCATATGAACCAACCCCCCACTGTGCCCGTTGAATCCCACGGTCCCTATGGCAGTAACTGTTAGGAAAAGTAAAGTCAGGAAAGGCGAATTAAAAAAAGGGGGGCTGAGGAATAGGGGGAGGATGAAGAGATTGAGAGGGTTACGGAGAAAGTTAAGCGCGTAGCACTCAGCCCGGGGGAGAAGCAGGTTTTGTTTAAAGAACTGCTGAGACTTAAAACTCGGCATGGCAACCCAGATTTTTGGACCAAACTGCAGGAAATGCAAGATTTCCATGCAATGCACCCCCTTGATACCCATATACTGGTGAAGGCTAAATGCCCAGGGTATATCTGGGGAAGATTACTCCTGCAGTCTAGAAGTGGAGACTGGGCAAAACCTGGGCACCTCCTAGATCAGGAGGAGGCGACAGCCCTGCACGGGGACTTTGAGGAGGCAATTAAGGAAGCCTTTGGGGGGAGGGAGAGACGAATTGGGGGTGTATAATGTCCCATGCGGGATGATGAGATTTTCCTGAAAATGTGGAAGGATGATTGGGACCCGAAAGGTCCGCTACTGAATTTTCTGTAACTTAAAAAAATGAATTGATCTAAGTTACGAGAGCTGCTTGTGCTGAAGAGGGAGAGAGAGAGAGAGAAAGAGGAAAAAGGAAATCACTGACAGGCAGTAACAGGGGAAATGTAAGTTTTCGTCAGTTTGATTGTCCCTATAGGTGGAGCCTTCAAGATCCCTTTATTTCCCCCACTGCTATTTGAAGTTTCGTTTAGAATATGAGAGTTAAATATAAGTCGTTAAACAGGGTTAGGTGAACCAGCCTTTGAACCACCCTCTTGCAGACTAGCATCACCGGCTTCCAAGCTGATTGGAATTGATACATACGAGTTACGTTAACTCAGACGAGTTAGTATTTTAAAATTCTGAGGGGGGAAAATTACCTGAAATTCAAGGCATTCTAGAAAAACCAAAAGGAATAAACACACGGTCTAGGTGGTTCCAATGGATAAAAAGGTTTTCTTTTGAAGAGATGAATTAAATAGGAAAGGAAATCTGCATCCCAACAGCACTGTTATTTGAAGATGGGACAAGGCTTGAGGTGTAAAGTTCAGTGTAGTTTCGAAAGTTACTTTTGAATCACTAGGATGCTATCTAAGATAATGAATGTGTCGATAAACATACGGGAATTATAACTTGGATACAAATCAATACACATAAGAAAGAGGTAGTTTTAATTTTGATAGCGTAAATTACATTTCTGACAAAGTTTAAAATTTGAGGTTTGGTTCCTGATAATTTCTCAAAAAGGAATTTTCATTTTAAAAGGTTTGACAACAATTGGCACTAGTTCAAATGCTGCAAGGTTTTGTATTTGTAAGTCTGTTCCCAAAATATGAAGCTAAGCTCAAGACCTTGACAAAGTTTGGCAGAAATCCAATTTTTGGCCGAGTTAATGAATCTGGGATAATTCTAAGTAACGGGTCAGACACAATTTAGTGGGTTACTTTTGAGACAATAAAATGTTGTTGGAGAAGAAAAGGAAGCAAAACATGTCAATGCCTGATTTCTGTTTTTAAAACTGTTATGAGAATATTTTATTTATTTTGAAGTCTCTCCAAGCAATCTGAACAAGATAAGATGGTAACTGTTGCATGTGTAAAATGGTATGAGGCAAGTAAGAGGAAGAGTTAGGGAAAGAGGACACAATATACAAACTTTTTTAAGGGAACTGAATTTGATAATCTGGCCATCAACTGAGGCATTGGAAAAGCACAGAGGGAGATAAGCAAAGATCTAGAGACAGAGATCCTCATTGACACGGAATAGTTAATACGGCCTAAAGAGCATGGAAACATTATAAACAAACAAGACAATAGAGAAAATGACATCAAGAGAATCTTAGGATGATCATGGTCAGGGGAAAAAAAACTTAGAGGTAAAACCATATGGAATCTGTAGTTCAGGAATTGAAATGTAAGGAGAAATAATACTTAACAACAATTTACCACAAGACGGATATAGGTAAGGGGAAAGCTGGAAAGAGGATAAATAGATGTATTACTGATTGTATTACTGTGCCTGTGAGCTACAAAAAGTAAGGCCACAGGATTAACACTAAGATGACAGACAGAGTTAAGCGGCTCGCAGAGAGAACTGTCACTGGGAGTGAAGATACTGAGACATTGAAAGATAGGATAAGAAGGTGCATTGTAGAGTTGTGTCAGCAGTTTAAGGGAACTGAGGTCCGACGTGGGACAGCAGCAAGAGACAGTAGACTGGAAGGAGTGGAGGGGGCCTATCTAGATGGATTCAGATCAGGGAACTCATTTCATAGGAAGAGTCATTAAAGAAATGTATAAATTTAAATTTAAACAGAAATTCCACATTCCCTGCCAGCCACAGAGCTCGGGGATGGTGGGAAGGATGAACCAAACTTTAAAAATAAAACATCAATAACAAAAGCAATTCCAGAGACAGGGAACAGCCCAATATTCTAATGCGCCTTAGGACTATCCCAAGCAGGACCACCAGGCTCACCCCATTTGAAATAATGACAAGGGGAGCAATGCTCTTACCCGAGGGAATCATAGTAGGAGTGGGAGATGTAGGACCACTAAAAGGAAGGATGCGAGACTATATGAGGGAAATGTTAGCAATTGCAGGAGTTAAGGAAGGAAGTCAGAGACCGACAGGTGATTAAGGATATGGAAACAAGCAAATCCAAAGAGCAACAATGGACCAAAGGGGGGAATAAGGTGATGGTCAAGGTGAGCCCGGAGCAAACAGGCATGGACCATACGAGGTAATTATGACAGGTGATACATGCGCACTTGTAGATATGAAAACGGGAAGTAAATGGAAGCATTACACACAGTTAAAGATACATGACAATTGACTAAGTGGTAACCCGGAGAACGGGAGGTGATATTAATGTCTCTGCAGATCTACGATCCTGGTCATGGGCGTATCAGTACTGGCAACAAGCTCGGGCATCATCACTGCTCATCCTGCACCAGAGGAGGAGCTTTGGTACAGCATGTACAGTGCTGAATGAGACACACAACGCAATGATAAATGTAACAGTAGGAGAACAAGTGCTTTCGAATTGTAGTAAGGATTTGCTTCAGGTCGGGCGTGGGAGTTCCGCCACTATCCAGCTACCTTCCACATCTACTTCCACAGTCTGAGTAGAGATAATTGAAGCCCCTCAAACCCCACACTGACTGACCCACCTTGTCTGGCCATGTAGCCAGGGCCGACAAATGGTCTCGTATTGATCAATCAAAATAAAGTGTTATATGATAATGTACACCATGAGCTGGTACCCGTAGTCTTGGAATGTGTCCGATGTTTCCCTGCCCCAGTGGAATGTGTCCAGCGGAGAGAGAGAGCTCCACCCCCCACACACACACCTTAAACCAGCTTATATTTCAACTCTTTCTTGGACTTGAACTCAAGTTCTGTCGAAGGGTCATGAGGACTCGAAACGTCAACTCTTTTCTTCTCCGCCGATGCTGCCAGACCCGCTGAGTTTTTCCAGGTAATTCTGTTTTTGTTTTGGATTTCCAGCATCCGCAGTTTTTTTTGTTTTTATCTCTGTGTTTAATTGACTGCCACTGCTCTTCAAGAAATGCCTACCTCCTTGAAGAAGTTCTGTTCCTCTCTGCGACAAGATTTCCGTTCCTCTCTTCTGCCCTGCTCACCTTCCTTGCTTTCCATTTCCCTCCTTGGACTCGAACTCAAGTTCTGTCGAAGGGTCATGAGGACTCGAAACGTCAACTCTTTTCTTCTCCGCCGATGCTGCCAGACCTGCTGAGTTTTTCCAGGTAATTCTGTTTTTGTTTTTGTTTTGGATTTCCAGCATCCGCAGTTTTTTTGTTTTTATATTAATGAAGGGGTAGTTCCTTTACAGGTAACTAATGAGTATTTATTGAATCTTTCACCACACAAGAATCATGACTTGACCAGTTGCCAGCTCAGAGGTTTAACACGCGTATATAGAATGAATGTCGAATGTATAGTGAAGAGTAATATGCTAATAGGCATTGTATTAGTAATACCTGTCATACCAATGATAACACTGGAAGGAAATTATATAGAGTAGAAAATATTGGGGTTATATGAGGGGATTACTATATTAAGTATCACGATATTCCACCATACGCAGTAGACTTAGAAGGAAATATAGTTAGCACCACATTAGAAAGGTGTAACATAGAAGCCACTGCAGTAGTATGTGCACATTTGATATATGAGATGGAGGAAGCGAAGTGTGGATTTAAAGCAGCAACAAACTGTACAATGGAAACTATATGAGCTGCAAAAGAACCGACCCATGTTGCATATACAGGGAATGGGAAATATTGTATCACCACCTGGCAGGAAGGAATCCAGTATGGGGGTAACTAGATATGCCCCATCTACAATCATTCAGTGTGCTTACACCCCCAGGTGCCAAGGGTGGGGAAGGTGGAACTGGTTGAAATATGCAAGAGAGGAACAGGAATGACTACAATGCAGGTCAAGGAAAGCCTTAAGAATAACCTGACACAGTATTTGATCCAGTTCTCCTATGAAATTCCCCTATTACTAGAGCACCTAACCACGATTTGGAGACAGGCTCAGCAGATATTCAGAACTTCCTATACACTGCAGCAAAAGGTTAGAGCCTTAAAGACGGATATTGAACAAATAGATGTTTCCACCTGATGGAAGGATCTGTGAAATTGGGGCTCGAACATACAGATACACCCCTGGATTCGGATTATCTCCCATGCCTTAGTCATACTTCAGCTGATATTGATTATGTATCTAATGCACTTAATATACCGCACCCAGAGGTCACAAAAAAGGTGTTGGGGGAGTTTTAGTAGGTGGAGCAGGAATCTGGTAAGCCAGAGGTTCGGATTAAAGGACCAGATGATACAGATGGTCTGACCAGTACCCGTACCCTTTATGTGCCAAAACTTGATACCTGGCCAGTATCAATGGGCGGTGGTATGTAAAGGGGGTGAATGGAATACGCCACTGTAGTTAGCTACCTTGGGCTAAGCCAAGGGCCAAAAAGGGGGACTGTTAGGGGGAAATAAAGGGATACAGTAATTATTAGGGAGAATATAGGGGTACAGTAAGAACTTATTGAAAGGGAATGAATTACTTACAATCTCCAAGCACATTGGCAGTTAAAGGTTACCAGATGAACCTTGCACAGCCTTAAGGGCCTGGAAACAACAGAAAGGCCTTGGAGCCGGTGCATGTACTTGTTACCAGAGATGTCTGTTTAATGTAAACCTATGTGTTGACGAGATCAGAATCTGGAAACTGTTCTTGTACGTGACCAATAATGTATAAATATGTTGAATACTTGTACTTTAGCAGAGTGCTGTCTTAAGTTGTATTGAGATGGTGCTCCCCTCGCAATTGCTCGAATAAACGATCGTGACCTGTACCTGAGTCTCCTGTGGTCCGTTTGTCATAGTGACAACATCAAAAATAAGCCATTTTCCAGACCGTAGAGGCAAAGAAATTCACTCTCTTAAACAACCTTATGAAAGTCCATTGTTACATTTTTTGTGTGTGTGCGTGTGTATGTGTGTGTCTGTATGTGTGTGTATGTGTGTGTCTGTATGTGTGTGTATGTGTGCGTGTGTGTGTATGTATGCGCGTGTGTATGTGTGCGCGCGTGTGTGTATGTGTGTATGCGTGCGTGTGTGTATGTGTGCGTGTGTGTGTTGCAAATGTAGCCCAGAGGCTGAGAGCTCCGGGTCTCTTGGAGTGTCTGCGCTTGCCCAGACCGGTAGTGGGTTGCACCTGTGAAATTCAGCATTTTAAGTTCTTTGAACGAGTATGGGCCCAGTGAGATTGTGTAGAAAAGGGAAACCGGCACAAAAGCCTGTGCAAAAGCAGAACATCATTGAAGACAAATGTCCCAGGCAGGGGGCAGGGAGAGGGCACAGGGAGAGGTCCCAAAGAGGAGTCCCAGCCAGGCCACAGAGACAGGTCCCAGTTAAAATAAAGAAAAAGAAAGGAGCAGAGAAAGAGACTCTGAGCAGAAAAAGGGCTGCAGTTGGTACACTTTAAGTGATGAGGGCTCCGGAGAAGCCTTAGCAATGAAAGAGGGCTCCGGAGAAGCCTTAGCAATGAAAGAGGGCTCCGGAGAAGCCTTGGCAATGAAAGAGGGCTCCGGAGAAGCCTTAGCAATAGAAGAGGGCTCTGGAGAAGCCTTAGCAATAGAAGAGGGCTCTGGAGAAGCCTTAGCAATAGAAGAGGGCTCTGGAGAAGCCTTAGCAATGAAAGAGGGCTCCGGAGAAGCCTTAGCAATGAAAGAGGGCTCCGGAGAAGCCTTAGCAATAGAAGAGGGCTCCAGAGAAGCCTTAGCAATAGAAGAGGGCTCTGGAGAAGCCTTAGCAATGAAAGAGGGCTCCGGAGAAGCCTTAGCAATAGAAGAGGGCTCTGGAGAAGCCTTAGCAATGAAAGAGGGCTCCGGAGAAGCCTTAGCAATAGAAGAGGGCTCTGGAGAAGCCTTAGCAATGAAAGAGGGCTCCGGAGAAGCCTTAGCAATAGAAGAGGGCTCTGGAGAAGCCTTAGCAATGAAAGAGGGCTCCGGAGAAGCCTTAGCAATGAAAGAGGGCTCCAGAGAAGCCTTAGCAATAGAAGAGGGCACTGCAGAAGCCTTGGCAATGAAAGAGGGCTCCGGAAAAGTTTTGGCAATGGATGAGGGCTCTGGAGAAGCCTTAGCAATAGAAGAGGGCTCTGGAGAATCCTTGGTAATGTAAGAAGGCAGCAGAAGGTTGGTGATTTCGTGCTTCAGGCCGTGGGGTGAAGATGCCCCTTTGGAGTAGTAGTATTCTGCTTGATGTGGTCAAAAAGATAAAGTTGTCCTTGTAAGTTAGTGTTTGACTGCAGACTGGGAGACAAGATTGAAACACTGTGAGATGAGCCGGTGTTGATGCCGTCCGGGATTTCGCGAATTGGAGAGGATTCTAAGGTTAGATCTTCGACAGTGAAGACTGGAATGCTTCATGAAAGAGGCAGTTTCATTGAGATTGGTTGACTCACAGTCTTTACTGGCATCTGTGTGGGTTGTTGAGAAATCCATGGGCTCTGTCTTGATCACAGCTGTCATTTATTGTGTGGTGTGTTCGACCACATTTCGCCTGTTAATTCACATGTACCTCATATTAACTCTGAATGTTAGAGTATAAGATATCTTTCTGATGATATATAGTAAAGTTTATTTTTGTTTGTTCAAAACCCATAGAATCATGTGGTTTTATTCTCTTAATAAATAGCTAGAATCTCAAACTTTGTCTACTTTAAACTAAACATTATTGTTCCCTAAACAGATCGTACCAAAGACTTGGGGGTCTGGTCTAGCATCGTAACAGAGTGTATATGGACAGAGAGTATAACATTATCAGCTCTCCTTGTCTTAGCAGAACATTGTTTTGGATCCAGGAACTATACTCACATAGTAGACTAAATATAAACTGCAGCATTAATGTCCATCATCCGAGGCATTAATTTGGATACTGAAACAAAAACAGAATTACCTGGAAAAACTCAGCAGGTCTGGCAGCATCGGCAGAGAAGAAAAGAGTTGATGTTTTGAGTCCTCATGACCCTTCGACAGAACTTGAGTTCGAGTCCAAGAAAGAGTTGAAATATAAGCTGGTTTAAGGTGTGTGTTGTGGGGGGGGGCGGAGAGAGAGAGAGAGACAGAGAGAAGTGGAGGGGGGGGTGTGGTTGTAGGGACAAACAAGCAGTGATAGAAGCAGATCATCAAAAGATGTCAACAACAATAGAACAAAAGAACACATAGGTGTTAAAGTTGGTGATATTATCTAAACGAATGTGCTAATTAAGAATGGATGATAGGGCACTCAAGGTATAGCTCTAGTGGGGGTGGGGAGAGCATAAAAGATTTTAAAATATTTAAAAATAATGGAAATAGGTGGGAAAAGAAAAATCTATATAATTTATTGGAAAAAAAAGGAAGGGGGAAACAGAAAGGGGGTGGGGATGGGGGAGGGAGCTCACGACCTAAAGTTGTTGAATTCAATATTCAGTCCGGAAGGCTGTAAATTGCCTAGTCGGAAGATGAGATGTTGTTCCTCCAGTTTGCGTTGGGCTTCACTGGAACAATGCAGCAAGCCAAGGACAGACATGTGGGCAAGAGAGCAGGGTGGAGTGTTAAAATGGCAAGCGACATGGAGGTTTGGGTCATTCTTGCGGACAGACGGCAGGTGTTCTGCAAAGCGGTCGCCCAGTTTACGTTGGTCTCTCCAATGTAGAGGAGACCACATTGGGAGCAACGAATGCAGTAGACTAAGTTGGGGGAAATGCAAGTGAAATGCTGCTTCACTTGAAAGGAGTGTTTGGGCCCTTGGACGGTGAGGAGCGAGGAAGTGAAGGGGCAGGTGTTGCATCTTTTGCGTGGGCATGGGGTGGTGCCATAGGAGGGGGTTGAGGAGTAGGGGGTGATGGAGGAGTGGACCAGGGTGTCCCGGAAGGAGCGATCCCTACGGAATGCCGAAAGGGGGGGTGAAGGGAAGATGTGTTTGGTGGTGGCATTATGCTGGAGTTGGCGGAAATGGCGGAGGATGATCCTTTGAATGCGGAGGCTGGTGGGGTGATAAGTGAGGACAAGAGGGACCCTGTCATGTTTCTGGGAGGGAGGAGAAGGCGTGAGGGTGGATGCGCGGGAGATGGGCCGTGTCAACGACCGTGGGTGGAAAACCTCGGTTAAGGAAGAAGGAGGACATGTCAGAGGAACTGTTTTTGAAGGTAGCATCATTGGAACAGATGCGACGGAGGCGAAGGAACTGAGAGAATGGGATGGAGTCCTTACAGGAAGCGGGGTGTGAGGAGCTGTAGTCGAGGTAGCTGTGGGAGTTTGTAATGGATATTGGTGGACGGTCTATCACCAGAGATTGAGACAGAGAGGTCAAGGAAGGGAAGGGAAGTGTCAGAGATGGACCACGTGAAAATGATGGAGGGGTGGAGATTTGAAGCAAAATTAATAAATTTTTCCAAGTCCCGATGAGTGCATGAAGCGGCACCGAAGTAATCATTGATGTACCGGAGAAGGAGTTGTGGAAGGGGGCCGGAGTAGGACTGGAACAAGGAATGTTCCACATACCCCATAAAGAGACAGGCATAGCTGGGGCGCATGCGGGTACCCATAGCCACACCTTTTATTTGGAGGAAGTGAGAGGAGTTGAAGGAGAAATTGTTCAGTGTGAGAACAAGTTCAGCCAGACGGAGGAGAGTAGTAGTGGATGGGGATTGTTCGGGCCTCTGTTCGAGGAAGAAGCTAAGGGCCCTCAGACCATCCTGGTGGGGGATGGAGGTGTAGAGGGATTGGACGCCCATGGTGAAGAGGAAGCGGTTGGGGCCAGGGAACTGGAAATTGTTGATGTGATGTAAGGTGTCAGAGGAATCACGGATGTAGGTGGGAAGGGACTGGACAAGGGGAGAGAGAAGGGAGTCGAGATAACGAGAAATGAGTTCTGTGGGGCAGGAGCAAGCTGAGACGATCGGTCTACCGGGGCAGTTCTGTTTGTGGAGTTTGGGTAGGAGATAGAAGCGGGCCGTCCGAGGTTGGGCGACTATCAAGTTGGAAGCTGTGGGAGGGAGATCCCCAGTGGAGATGAGGTCAGTGACAGTCCTGGAAACAATGGCTTGATGTTCAGTGGTGGGGTCATGGTCCAGGGAGAGGTAGGAGGAAGTGTCTTCACTTCCTCTCTCCTCACCGTCCAAGGGCCCAAACACTCCTTTCAAGTGAAGCAGCACTTCACTTGCATTTCCCCCAACTTAGTCTACTGCATTTGTTGCTCCCAATGTGGTCTCCTCTACATTGGAGAGACCAAATGTAAACTGGGCGACCGCTTTGCAGAACACCTGCGGTCTGTCCGCAAGAATGACCCAAACCTCCCTGTCGCTTGCCATTTTAACACTCCACCCTGCTCTCTTGCCCACATGTCTGTCCTTGGCTTGCTGCATTGTTCCAGTGAAGCCCAACGCAAACTGGAGGAACAACACCTCATCTTCCGATTAGGCAATTTACAGCCATCCGGACTGAATATTGAATTCAACAACTTTAGGTCGTGAGCTCCCTCCCCCACCCCTACCCCCTTTCTGTTTCCCCCTTCCTTTTTTTTCCAATAAATTATATAGATTTTTCTTTTCCCACCTATTTCCATTATTTTTAAATATTTTAAAATCTTTTATGCTCTCCCCACCCCCACTAGAGCTATACCTTGAGTGCCCTACCATCCATTCTTAATTAGCACATTCGTTTAGATAATATCACCAACTTTAACACCTATGTGTTCTTTTGTTCTATTGTTGTTGACATCTTTTGATGATCTGCTTCTATCACTGTTTGTTTGTCCCTACAACCACACTCCCCCTCCACTTCTCTCTCTCTCTCTCTCTCTCCGCCGCCCCCCCCCACACACACACCTTAAACCAGCTTATATTTCAACTCTTTCTTGGACTCGAACTCAAGTTCTGTCGAAGGGTCATGAGGACTCGAAACGTCAACTCTTTTCTTCTCCGCCGATGCTGCCAGACCTGCTGAGTTTTTCCAGGTAATTTTGTTTTTGTTTTGGATTTCCAGCATCCGCAGTTTTTTTGTTTTTAATTTGGATACTGACATTGTCCTGGAGGTCACACATTGTTACTCCATAATCAGATCATAATCCTGGATAGACCTTTGCAGAAGTAACAACTCTATCTTTTATTTTGTGCAACAATATTATATACTTATTTAATCAATATGATTACTGAACTGAATTACCTTGACCAGATAGAATTTATCATTGGGAGGTACTTCTTTAGCAATGCATGTTGCTTCCTGCGTGTCGTTTATAATTTACTTACAGTTAAGTAACATGTGCTACTCTGCTTAAACATGCAGAATAAAGTTCTAACCTAGTTCATTGGGGTTTTTGTGATATTTGGGGGGGTGGGAGAAGTGGGTAGTTGAAATGAACTTTTTGTTTAAATATTGGCCTATCAATAGTATAGTTTAGCATCCAATTAACCTAACTGAAGGAACATGGTCGAGTTGCTGACTATTCCTTTATTATGTGCCCCTGCTCTCAGCTGTTAATTTTGCAGTGGAATTACTGTTATCTGTACTGATCAGCAATTTTTCTGTCACTGCCAATCTTATTCAGGTCACCATGTTTATCTCAACACTGAAGTCCTTACTAACCATATGAAAACAGAAAATGCTGGGAAAATTCAGCAGGTCTAGCAGCACCTGTGGAGAGAGAAACAGAGTTAATGTTCAAATCAGCTCTGAAGAAGAGACGTGCGGACTCGAAACATTAACTCTGTTTTTCTCTCTCCACAGGCGCTGCCAGACTTGCTGCGCTTTTGCATTTTCCAGCATTTTCTGTTTTTATTTTGGATTTCCAGCATCCACAGTATTTTGCTTTTATCTTTACCAACCATGTTTAATTCAGAGCTCCTGGGCTGAATTTTCATTTTAGCATTGGGGTGTTGGTGCATATAGATCGATGCAATTTAAATGGCAAATGGCAGCTATTATTGTAGTCACAGAGTTATTGAAGGACAGGAGAGAGAGGAGAGCAGCGAGGCAGCAGCACGTCACGTTCCTATGCAAGGGGAGCGCCACAATTTTCAGATGACTCCTCTGAGGTACTTTTAGAGGCAATGGCTGCACAGTGGACTGTTCTATTTCCAAAGAATGGTAGGAGATGGTTCAGAACAGGCATGGCTGGAAGTGGCTCATGAAGTGAATAGCCGCAGCATTGTCAGCAGGTTGTGGGCACAGTGCTAGAAGCTCATCAGTGACCTTCTGAGAGCTGGAAAGGTGTGTGCAGCTTGATACCCAGATGTTGTAGTGAGTAGCACACCTATTTGCTGAGCGGCCTGAGAGCACATAATGCCACAGAACATTGAAAATCCATGTGCTCCGAAGCAATCCTGCGCTGTTGGAAAAGCTCGTATCACGAGCAAGTGGAGAAAGCAACACTGAAGGCAGTGACATCACATTGTGCTTGACCTGCTGGAAGTGGTGAAGAGGGCAACAGGGAGGCAATTCTGTTACCCTTAACCTTTCAGGAGAAGACAGCACACAACTCCAGAGAAAGGGCTCATTCAGCTGGTGGAGTGTCCCAGCTAGTATTCTACTGTCTGTGGAAGAGGAGACCCTTGACATTTCCTGGGTGGCAGCACATCAGAAAGTTGGTAATGGCAAAATGGGAGTCCTTCCTGCCAGGGTGAAATGACATTAGCATCTCCACATGATGGGGTTGGAACTCCCTCCTCCTCAATTTGTTCCTTGCCAAAACATGAGTTCTAATGGTCTGCTGCAGCTCTGCAGAAGCAGCTGCTGACAGAGGTGAGTTTTCCTGACCAAATTGAAGGAGCAAGTGCTGCTTCACCTGAAAGCACCTTCTGCGATTGCATGGGAAGGTGCCATGGGAAGGGGATGAGGAGTTGCGGGTGATAGAGGAGTGGTCCAGGGTGTCACGGAGGAATACTGATTGGGGTGGGGGGGTGAGGTGAGGCGAAAGGAAGATGTGTTTGGTGGTGGCATCATGCTGGAGTTGGCGGAGGATGATCCTTTGAATGCGGAGGCTGGTGGGTGATAAGTGAGGACAAGGAAGACCCTATCATGGTTCTGGGAGGGAGGGGAAGGGATGAGGACAGAATTGTGGGAGATGGGTCAGATATGATTGAGGGCCTTGTCAGCCACCGTGGGGGGGCGTGGAATCCCTCAGTTAAGGATAAAAGGAAGACATGTCAGAAGCACCGTTTTGGAAGTTGGAAGGTGGCCTGATACAATGCCTTTACTTAGCAACTTCATTCATTTTTTTTCTTTAGTGAGGATAATTGAGTGTGCCAGCTAATGGACCCTTCATCATACGATCTTTGTCTACTTTGTTCATCGGACAAGATGGGCGGGATTTTCCGGCCCTGTCCACCACCGGGATCCTCTGATCCTGGGGTAAGTCAATAGAGTTTTGGCTGGGCCGCCAAATCTCTTGCAGTGGGTCCCGCCATGACAGGGCCGGGAAATCTAGGCCTATATTGGTCTGTTGTCATCTGCTGCTGGCTTTACTACAAAAATTCATAAATGAAACATTTACATAGAAAAATGCTTTGTTAACAATTGATTTTCTAGACTCTTAACATTAATTAATTCCTATTATCTGAAATGCCTATTTAATCAGCCCTGATATAACGGAATCTGAAATACTGTATCAGTATTTTGCTTCTCCCCAGTTTTCTTCATTCTGCTCTCCCTGAATTTATTATCTGCTTGTGAGGGAAGGATTGCATTACACTTAAGCGTAAGACAAATGATTAATAATTTATGAATAATCACAGATTCATTTTGCTTTTCTTCCAGCCCTAGGCCACCAATTCCTCTGTCTCTCTTGTTGTCAGATGATGAAGCTGCACTTATAATTCAGTCTTTCTGGAGAGGTTACCAGGTAATATGCTGTTGCTTGTATTGTTTAATCTTTAATCTTGAGATTTTTTTTAAAGTAGATTTGTTTTCCTTGGGCCAGAATTTTTAGCTCGTTGGGTGGGATGTGCCCGACCCGACCAAACGTAAAATGATGCGCGATGATGTCGGGCGAGCGTCCTGATGTCATCGCGATATTTTGGTCAGTGGGCATGCTGCCAACAATTAAAAGGCCGTTATAGTTATAGGGCGATGCTTTCCCCCCATTGGGGATGGGAGTTGTGCAGGAGCAGGCGGATTCCCGATCGGCTCCCCCCTAGCTGGGGGCGCGCCGCCAATTTACATGGACAGGCCGATTAAAGCCCGCCCAGCGTGACGTCCGAGCAGAAGCGCTGTGCGCTCCGTGTGTGGGCGGGGTGGGGGAAGAGCCCACAGATCTCCCCGAGGCAAAGTGCTGCCTCAGGGAGATCGGTTGAACTTTAAAGAAATGTATTAAAGGTATGAAGACATTCTCCTGACATGTCCCCTCATCTGACACTATCACATGTCCATTACTTTTACTTAAAAATTTTCCGAACATTTAAAATCCCCCACGATACCTCATCCTGCCAGTGGATGAGGTTTCATGCTTTTTCAGAAGGCCGCCTGGGCTCTTTGCCTGCCCGCCAACCATAAGTTTGGACAGGCAGCCCTGACAACCACCTCAATTAGGTAATTAACAGGCCTTAATAGGCCTTTGACAGTTGGGATGCATGCCTGCTGAACTGAAAATCTAGATGACGCGGGGTGACGTTGGGAAGCACCGCCCGACATCATCCTGCGTCATTTTACACAGCTTGTAGGTCCCACCCCTGCACGCCGACCAGGAAATCCTGCCCATAATTAAAAGAAATTGAAAGCAATATTTTGCTGCTGCCCGTCCAACCTTACAGTTGGCAGACAGGCGAAAAGGCCCAAGTGGCCTTTACGTTTTTAAGGAAACCTCATTCCTCCTGTGTCCGCTCTGTGCCTCAGGAAGCTTTCCCAGTGCGCGAATGCGCTCTTGCCCTCCTCCCCCCACCCACACAGGCAGCGCTGGGCCCTGCCGTGCAACACTCACACTGGGTAGGCCTTAAATGGCCCGCCAGGGTGAAATCACAATCCGGCTTCAGGGCACTCGGACTCATCCCCGCCAATGCTTTGGATGGTGAGAGGTGAGCCCCAGCAATCCGAAAAATTCTGGCCTTAGAACCTGGTCATTATCTTATTGTTGATTGTGGACCTTCGCTGTGTGCAAATTGGATGCCTTGTTGCCTCTATTCCTACAGTGACTGCACTTCAAAAAGTACTAATAAGAT
This sequence comes from Isurus oxyrinchus, assembly GCA_026770705.1. Taxonomy (NCBI): domain Eukaryota; kingdom Metazoa; phylum Chordata; class Chondrichthyes; order Lamniformes; family Lamnidae; genus Isurus; species Isurus oxyrinchus. Next base: position 1,759,942 of record JANJGN010000015.1, on the reverse strand, counting down.
ATAAAGCCCTTTGGGATACTTCAGATACTTCCCATAGAATACTCTTGTGGTAACTGATTCCATAGTTTGCAGGGTGTGGGTCGTGTCGGTATTTTTTAAATTGTGGTTAAAATTAAACTTCCTTATAATCTGTAGTTGTTATATCGGTGCTTAGCTCAAGTGTCTACCAGTGTAAATCAAATTATTTAAAAATGAAACAATATAAAAGATGAAAAAGACATTGAATTGCTATTAGACTTGTCACCATACTGATTTAGTGACTGAATCTATGATTAGCAAAGCAAACATAAAGGTGGGCAATGTGGATAACTCAGTGTGGTTAGGAAGTTTAGGATGATGTACTAAATTGTTCAGCACTATTTGAGCTCTGCATTCCGTTTGGATACAGAGATATAAAGGATGCAATTGGGCCCAGTTTGAAGCAGAGTGGAGCTATTATACTGAGTTAGTGTTGATTTATGAAGACAAAGAGGAGAAACTTGGGGAGAATCGTAATATAAATCTATAAGCCTATAAATCTATAATGGTAAGGAAAAAGTTAATTTGGAGAACTACTTCAAATTAAAACAGGATAAAGTGACAGATTTAAACTGAAGATAGGTAAATATAGGGCTAACTTTGGGAAGTTATTCACACATAGTGATGAATACTAGATAGACTGGGGTTGTTTTACTTAGAGTGGAGAAGGCTGAGGGGGGACCTGATTGAGGTGTACAAAATTATGAGGGGAGTAGATAGTGTAGGTAGGAAGACATTTTTCCCCTTAGTGGAGGGGTCAATAAGCAAGAGGTCGGGGGGGGGGCGGGGCATAGATTTAAGGTAAGGGGCAGGAGTTTAGAGAGGATTTGAGAAAAAAAAAATTCACCCAGAGGGTGGGGGGTATCTGGAACTCACTGTATGAAAGGGTGGTAGAGGCGGGGATCTTCACAACGTTTAAGAAGTAAAATGAACAAGGTGAACATTTGAAACGCTACAGCATACAAGGCTACGGGTCAAGTGCTGGAAAATGGGATTAGAATAGATAGGAGCTTGATGACCAGCATGCACACGATGGGCCGATAGGCCTCTTCCCATGCTGTAAAATTCTAGGACTCTATGACTAATACCTGAAGTGGACTTCAAGATAATTAGTGAAAGCGATACAGGTAATTAGGAACCAGATACCATCTAAGCACATACTCATCATCATTCTATGGAGTAAGTTTTACCAGCTTTAATCATTGGATGACTTGATGCTTTATTTGCCTGGGGCATTTGGATTGGATAAATTCTCTGTCCTTAATTTGGAAGGAAATCATAACACTATGAACTGAGGCAAAAATAGGGTCGTTAACATCAGCGCAAGAGAGCCAAAACGAAAGCTCCACAATTTATGTAAACAAGCATCCTTAGACATAATTTTTATTTTACCTAAGGGAGAAATAGGTGTACATCAGGACAAGTAAACTTGAGATAGATAACTATTTTACTAGCTTCAAATGACTTTCTGTAAATTCCTTGTTTTTAATCGAAGAAAAAAGATTGTTCTTTTAGCTCCTTTGTATATTGTTAAAACCAGATTGAAACAACATTCCCCATTATTTTGTCTATTTTTGGCGAGGGAAAGTAACAAGGTAAGCTGTTAATAAGAAAGGTATGGTATCATTAGATCTGTAATGTTTTCACCCTGAAATTAACTCTAGTTAACGAACAAAGATGCATGAAGGTCACACACTTGCATACAGGCAAAGATTAACCCAAGGTCACTTTATTTTTAAAGGCTAGATTTTAACACCTGTATTAACTATACAAGTTTAAAAATATAAAGCAAATATACAGAATGACTCAAAGGCTACACAGATACACAAAGGCGAAATCTTCCTGAAAAGGCAGTGGAAGCAGAGTCTTTGAGTATTTTTAAGGCAGAGATGGATAGATTCTTGGCAAGCAGGGGGTGATAGGTTATCGGGAGTAGACGGGATGCATATTTAAGGTTACTATCAGATCAGCCATTGTCTTATTAAATGGCAGAGCAGGCTCGAGGGGCTGAATGGCCCACTCCTCTTTGTTCATATGTTCATATCATTCTGAACAAACCTTAATTTAAAAATGTGAAAAATATTAACCATCATTTATTTTCATGTGGAGATAGAACAAAAGCTAGGTTTTTAGTTTCTTGTCTTTAATAGAAAGAAAGAAAATATTTGGTGTAAATATGAATAATTCTTCTTCTCCGGGTAGCATCCTTGATTATTTAAGGGTTGCTGATTTTGCTGTGGGGCAGGATGAGGAGGCAGGCCCGAAGTTTACTTCATGCTGTTGGTGTTATTCTGAAACACATGCTGTCTAGGTAACTGAGCTCACTGTCCCCCAGCCATGAATAATTAGGATAATTTTATTGTTGTCTCAGAGCAAATATTTAACGATTTATTCATCAATCACAAATTTTGCAGTGGGAATGATCTGAATGACTTACACATCAAATATGCTATTTTCCAGTAGGAAATCATGTGGAGCTGATCATATTACATTTAAAAAATCTTGGTCTGCTTAAAATAAGTTAAACACTAACCAGATTGAATCAATATTTCAGTCTTGATGAGGAAAATGGAATTTGAATCTCAGACTCAACATATTTTTGCATTTGGGCTTCTCCATGTTGTTCAAATGCGTCTCCAAATAATCAAATGAATGGACTGGATTTTACTGTGTGCTGCAGTCCCCGACCCCACTGAAACAATGGGAACGAGGGAGTCAGCCTATAATCCTGGCGGCTACCCCACAGCAATTTAACGCTGGGACCAGCATTAATTTCTTTAAGGTGAGACATCTGCCCCTTTCTCGGGGGGATGGCCGGCAGCTCTCTAGGCCCAGCCAGCAGCGATGGCCACAGCTGGGATTATAGCCATTTTGACCACGCCGAGAAGCCCAGGTAAGTCCAGGGTCAGGGGTCTTGGCGAGAGCGTTGGGGGACCAGGTTCAAGAGGCCATGGGCAGGGAAGAGATTTGACCTGGCGGGGGCGGGCTGTACCATAGGCCGCTCAGCGTGGGCCACCACCGCCATAGATTAATTAATTAATTGGCAACTTAGTGGCCTCAGTAAGCCCAAAGGTGGACAGGCCGCTTGATATCCTCCAAACCCCTTCCCACCCCCTGTAAAATTTCACACAGGTTGGGGAGGGTGGGGAGTGCAGGAAGGTGGCAGGAAGGCCACCCAATGTTTGTGGATAAATAAAGGAGTCAAGGGGGCAGACAGGAAAGTGGGGCTGAGACTAAGATCAGATCAGCCATGGAATGGTGGGATGGAAGGGCTGAACGGTCTACTCCTGCTCCTATGTCCTATGTTCCTATCTCTGCAACCACTTCTTTTAAGACCCTAGGATGCAGCCCATCAGGTCCTGGGGACTTATCAGCCTTTAGGTCCAATAGTTTTCCCAGTACCTTTTCCCTGGTGATGGTGACTGTTTTAAGTTTTTCCCTCCCTTTCACCTCTTGATTTTTGAGTATCTTTGGGAAGTTTTCTAAGTCTTCCACAGTGAAAACAAACATAAAATACCTGGTCAATGCCTCCACCATTTCCTTGTTTTCCATTAATTCCCCAGAATCACTCTCTAGAGGACCAACACTAACTTTAGTTATTCTTTTCCTATTTAAATTCTTGTAGAAATTCTTAGTATTTATTTTTATATTCCTAGTTAGCTATCTCTCATAACATCTTCAGCTGCTTCATCAATGACCTTTCTTCCATCATAACGTCAGAAGTGGGATGTTCACTGATGATTGCACAATGTTCAGCACCATTCACAACTCCTCAGATACTGAAGCAGTCCATGTCCAAATGCAGTAAGACCTGGACAATATCCAGGCTTGGGCTGACAAGTGGCAAGTAACATTCACACCACACAAGTGCCAGGCAATGAGCATCTCCAGCAAGAGAGAATCCAACCATCACTCCTTGATGTTCAAAGGCATCACCATCACTGAATCCCTCACTATCAACATCCTGGGGCTTACCATTGACCAGAAACTGAACTGGACTAGCCATATAAACACTGTGGCTACAAGAGCAGGTCGGAGGCTAGGAATTGTGCAATTAGTAACTCACCTCCTGACTCCCCAAAGCTTGTCCACCATCTACAAGGCACAAGTCAGGATTGTGATGGAATACTCTCCATTTGCCTGAATGTGTGCAGCTCCCATAACACTCAAGAAGCTTGACACCATCCAGGACAAAGCAGCCTGCTTGCTTGGCACCACATTCACAAACATTCACTCCCTCCACCACCAATGCACAGTAGCAGCAGTGTGTACCATCTACAAGATGCACAGCAGGAATTCACCAAGGCTCCTTCGACAGCACCTTCCAAACCCATGACCACTATCGCCTAGAAGGTCAAGGGCAGCAGATAGATGGGAACACCACCACCTGGAAGTTCCCCTGCAAATCATTCACCATCCTGACTTGGAAATATATCACCGTTCCTTCACTGTCGCTGGGTCAAAATCCTGGAACTCCCTTCCTAACAGCACTGTGGGTGTACCTACACCACATGGACTGCAGCGGTTCAAGAAGGCAGCTCACCACCACCTTCTCAAGGGGAACTAGGGATGGGCAATAAATGCTGGCCCAGCCAGCGAAGCCCACATCCCGTGGATGAATATTAAAAAAAACTCTACTTTCTCTCCCTTTTTTAGTCATTCTTTGCTGGTTCATAAAATCGCACATTCTAAAAAACTAACTATCTTGATGATATGCCTTAACTGTATTACTGAATGAACATTTTTATTACATTAAAAATAGAATGTTATTATGCAAGATTGTTAAGGCAACATTACGGTCCAGTGATACTGACTGCCTCTAATCTTTAAACAGAGAACATAATTGCAATTAAATTGTCATTGTTAGGAAAGAACAGTTTAATAACTCCAGTTTAGTTATTATATATATTAGGAAAAGCAGAGAAATGAAATGTGACACATTTTAGTTGTAAATAAAATATACACAAAATAAGTGGAAATGTACAAATAATTTAAGCAATGCAGTAAGCCATAGAATGCAGTGTGTGAAACATAAAAAAAAACAGGCTGCTTAAAATGAAAATCATGTGCAAGAGTGAATAATACAGTGTGATACAGAATGCATGGCTGTGTCTTCAGGGCAGCTTGAAACTAACCTAAGTCTGGCAGTCTCCCTGTGCAGAGTATTACATAACTGGACTGTGACATTGAAGTAACTGCAGTGTACTGAATGTCCTTTCTGCATTGAGCTTTCTGTTTGAACTTCACCTGAGGGTCTTTACAATTTATCCTGTTTCAATTCTCAGGGGTTGTGTTTTTATCGAAGGGATTTTTGAAGTCAAATATTGTGTTTCACAAATTGTTATCTTTGGAAAAAAAAGCAGTCACTTTCCAAGATTCATAAATTGTCTTAAATTAAAACTTGATGTACAGCATTCATGTTTTGTTAAAGATTAGACATTAGAGCAGATTTCCTTGGCCCTAGAAGCAAAGTCAATTGGAAATATGGGCAGAGATCCACAATGCATTATCTATGCTCCAATAGCATTCCCACAAGCTTGGCCCCATGAGTGGCAAATGCCCATCTAGTGCCGTCCCTTAGGAAAGTGCACTGATGTAAATTCAGTTTTGTTTTTGTTTGTATAGGATATTACAGGAAGCTGTGCTCCAGCAGTGCCAGTTCGATGGTTAGTTGTATAGGATATTGCATTATTATAGTTAGTTGTATAGGATATTATAGTTGTATAGGATATTACAGGAAGCTGTGCTCCAGCAGTGCCAGTTCGATGGTTAGTTGTATAGGATATTGCATTATTATAGTTAGTTGTATAGGATATTATAGTTGTATAGGATATTACAGGAAGCTGTGCTCCAGCAGTGCCAGATGCCTTCACAAAAAAAAAGGCTTTTGTGAAAACTTGAAGTTGTTAGTCCTGAGGTCTGAGTTATGTGTAAGTGTTCCAGGTGATTGAGCTCTGGTTTTTCTCTGCTCAGAAGAAATGCCGAGTCTCCATCCAGTGACTGTTCAACACCTCGTGATTATTTTACCAATCTATAAAATAGCCCATTTAGAATACCACACCATTGTGCTGCCTCTTACATCATAATTGAAAATAATGTTGCACATCAGGGATCAAATACTGAATTAAAAACAGAAATTGCTGGAAAAACTCTGCAGGTCTGGCTGCATTTGTGGAGAGAGAAACCAAATTAACATTTCAAGTCCGTAGCTTCATTTTTGTCTACTTCACTTATAAGCCATTATTTGGGCAGTTGGCTTTGTTTCTTACACTAATAGATGGCTGAATATTCACTGGAATTAATTATGCTCATTATCATGGGTATAAGACATCATTGGAACCTGAGGAGGCTCTTCGAGCAGGCCATTCAGTCCCTTGAGTTTGTTCTACCATTCAGTTAGATCATAGCTGATCTATATCCTAACTCTATTTAATAGCCTTTGTTGTGTAACCTTAATACCTTTTCCAAAAAAAACTTATTAACCATAGTTTTGAAGTCCCTCACAAGATGCAATAGATGCCAGTGGTTGTATAGCCATAGCACGCATTAGGTAGGAGTAACCTTCCATCCCCTTCAGCTGAAGATTGAGCTATTAAATGACTCTCCTTTCGAGGACCTCCCATCTCGCCATTGCCACTGCCTGATGTGATGGCAGCCTCATGATCTCCAGTGTTTCCTACTTCATTGGGGTCAGAGTGTGGAGCTTCAGCACACCTCCAGCCATCCAAGATATTTCCCTGGAATTATGTGCACTATTTTCCTACAGGATGGAGAGGGAAAGATTTATGAGTAGACTGCCCTCATTCACCTATTTCAGTATAACATCCACATGAAATGTTGTGCTCCTCAGTAATGCTCCCTGGCAGAGCAGACCATTGGGATGCCTGGACCAGTCTGGTGGAGCCCTGCAATACAGTCCACAGAGGGTGTCACGCATCTTCATTGTCTGCTGCGCCCTTTACAATCTGGCGCACCAATGGGGAGAGGAGCTGGCTGAGGAGGAGATGGAGGAGCTGCACATCTCCTCCAATGAGGAGGACGCTGATGGGGATGGGGGTGAGGAAGTCCTCGGAGGCAACGATGACAGGGAGGAGGCCCTTGCACTGGCTAGACAAGGCAGGCGTGCTCAGGAGGCCCTCATAGCTGCTAGATTTGCAGATGCTGATGATGACATGCAATGAAGTGACCCCATAGATCCTCAGCTGAGAACATCTGACTCCAGTCTGGCTTATGGCAGCGCCAATACCCTCTGTGAGAATGCTCCTGTCATGGAGAAACAGTGGAGGCCCTAATGGTCACTCGATTGCTGGAGGAGGATGAAGATGAAATGCAGTGAGGACACTCCATAAATCTTCACATAGCTTCTGAGAATGTTTGACTCCTGTGTGGCTGAGGGCGTTCCATGATCAAGGTCATATCAGAGAGACGTGGGGAGGTGCTGGTGTAGTGGTATTGGCGCTAGACTAGTAATCCAGAGATCCGGGGTAATGCTCTGGAGACCCGGGTTCGAATCCCACCACAACAGATGGTGGAATTTAAAATCAATGAAAATCTAGAAATAAAAGTAATGAAGACCATGAAACCACTGTCAATTGTTGAACTCTTCTGGTTCACTAATGTCCTTTAACGAAGGAAATCTGCTGTCCTTACCTGAGTCTGACTCCAGACCCACAGCAATGTGGTTGACTCTTAACTGCCCTCTGAAGAAGGGCAATTAGGGATGGGCATTAAATGCTGGCTTAGCCAGTGATATCCACATCCCATGAATGAAAAACAAAAATGCAGCCATGAAACTTTCAAAGTTCTGATGCTTTGTCCACTTTCAGCCCCTGACAGCCCTTCAGGAGCTGGAGCACAGTTTCAGTGGTCACAGATGCTGGTGTGATGGGGACCAGCCCCCCAGCTTTGAAGGTTCTGAGAGCACACAGAGAGTATGAGAGAACTCTGTCGCGCCTGCCCACTACATTTTGGCAGCAATGACCAGCACTGCCAAGGCGCATGCATCAGTAATGTTTCCAGGGAGTACAAGGACCAACACTTTGATCTGAAGGCTGCACATAGAACAGGCAAGAGGCCCTGGACTCAGGCACCTTTATCTTGTGCAGAAAGGTTTCACACCTGAGTGACAAGAATGCTGCTCATCAGAACAAGGAGCTACAGACAGAGAGACATTCTTTGGAGTTTATTGACAATAGTGAACAATATATACAAGTGATTAACACCCGTGCCCAGGCTGTGCAACTAATTCTCCTTAACTGCCCTAACCCTGCCGCTACATCTTGGTGCTCCCTGGACATCCACAGTGGAGGAGGAGGCAGCCTGCTGACTGCGACACCCTGTCTGTGATGACTTTGATGGGCATCCTCTGGAGGGCTGAGACTTGGAGGGCCCCGGCCTGCTTTCGGGGTCCTGCTGTGTGGCAGTGGCACCCCCCTCGGCCTGGGGAGCTGGAGCTGCTGAGGTCAAAGGAAGAGGGGATTCGGTTGGGCCGGACGTTCCCAGAGTCATCTGGCTGGATGGCCCTGGGGTGTGCACCTGCTGATCCTCCTCCCTATGGGTGCCTGAGGGCCCCTGGCTGACTCCTTGACGAGCTGGGGTAACTGGAGTGAGATTGAGCTGCCCGGTACTCCTCTCGCTTACACGCTGTTGGAGGCCAGCTTTGGCATCAGTGATGGAGTTGAGCCCGCACAGCAGTGCAGGAGTGATGTCCTGGACCAGGGTCTCCATGTTGGCCACCATCCTACCATTGTGGACCTTGGTGCGTGACATGCCGGCGCTATCACCCCAGCTTGAAGGTGGACAGACCCCTCCATCGTGCCTTGCAATCTGAGGAGTGCAGCAGACATAGAGGTGTGTTTGGGATGATACGGCATGAAAACCCGTTATTGTGGCCAGTGGGTAAAACGTCATTTTACCAGCCTGCCACTGCACTTAGTGCAAATCTGGGAAAATTCCGCCCATTGTTAACAAAAGGCATTAAGGATATGGGGCAGAAGTGGGTATATGGAGTTAGGTTGCAAATCAGCCATGATTACATTGAATGATGGAACAGGCTTGAGGAGTTAAATGGCCTCTTCCTGTTCCTATAATGTGCTACATCTTCTTCTATTGAAGAACATGTTCTAAGTTGAAACAGCATTAAAAAAAACAAAGCAACAGAACATCAGAGCTGCTTTTTAATCAGTTTTGTTTCATTTAGCCCTGAAATAAGACAGTTGATGATAAAAAGTACTTGAACTAATTTTCCCTTGTATCTGTGTTGTTGCAGGTTCGCTGTGATCCAGAAATACAAGAGCTGCGGCAGTGGCAAAAAGCACTGAGAGAAGAAAAAAGAGGTTTTAAGAAAAAAGTAATTACATTTTGGGCCGAACAAGAATCTAAAGGTAACATGAGCTTTTATCAAGACTTGAATTAAATCATTGTATAAGATACCCTTACAGATTTTCAGAAGGTAATATTCCAAGACAAATCGGCAATGAAATGATCAGTCCATCGGTTTGTCGCAACGCTAATTAGTCCCAGTCAAACTGAGTCAGTTAGTCACTGTTGCATAGTACTTTTCAGTTGAAAATAACTGGACTAATAATCCAGAAACCTGGACTAATAATCCAGAAACAAGAGTTCAAATCTTACCCCGGCAGCTGGGGGAGGTAACTCAATTAATAAAACTGGAATAAAAAGCTAGCCTCAGTAATAGTGACCATGTAACTACCTGATTGTTGTAAAAAGCTATCTGGTTCATTAATGTCCTTCAGTGAAAGAAATCTGCAGTCCTTAACAGGTCTGGCCTTCATGTGACTCCAGACCCAGAGCAATGCGTTGGACTCCACTGCCCTCTGAAATGGCCTAGTAAGTCACTCAGTTGTATCAAATAGTTAATAAAATAACATAAGAACTAGGAGCAGGAGTAGGCAATTCAGCCCCTCGAGCCTGCCCCGCCATTCATTACGATCATGGCTGATCTCATTTTGGCCTGAACTCCAATTTCCCGCCTTCTCCCCATAACCTTTCAACCCTTTACTAATTAAAAATCTGTCTATCTCCTCCTTAAATTCATTCAGCGTCCCGGCATCCACTGCGCTCTGAGGTAGTGAATTCCACAGATTCACGACCCTTTGAGAAAAGTAATTCCTCCTTATCTCTGATTTAAATCTACCACCCCTTAGCCTTAAACTATGCCCTCTCATTCTAGAATGTCCCACAAGGAGAAACATCCGCTCCACGTCTACTTTGTCCATCCCCTTTAGCATCTTATATACCTCAATTAGATCTCCTCTCATCCTTCTAAACTCTAGCGAGTATAGGCTTGAACTGCTCAATCTCTCCTCATAAGACAAGCCCTGCATCTCTGGAATCAATCTAGTGAACCTCCTCTGAACCGCCTCCAATGCAACTACATCCTTCCTCAAGTAAGGGGACCAGAACTGTGCACAGTACTCCAGGTACGGCCTCACCAATGCCTTGTACAGTTGCAACAACGCTTTCCTATTTTTATACTCTATTCCTTTAGCAATAAATGCCAAAATTCCATTTGCCTTCCTTATTACCTGCTGTACCTGCATACTAGCTTTCAGCGATTCATGCACGAGGACACCCAGATCCCTCTGCACTGAAGCATTCTGAAATTTCTCTCCATTAAATAATAAGTCGCCTTTTTATTCTTCCAACCAAAATGGATAACCTCACACTTATCCACGTTAAACTCCATCTGCCAAATCTTGGCCCATTCACCTAACCTGTCCATATCCATTTGTAAATTTCTTATTTCTTCATTGCAACTTACTTTCCCTCCTATCTTGGTGTCATCTGAAAAGTTAGCTATAGTACCTTCTACCCCTGAATCCAATCATTAACATAGATTCTAAGTAGTTGGGGCCCAAGGACCAAACCCTGTGGCACCCCACTAGTTACAGCTTGCCACCCAGAAAAAGACCCATTTACCCCAGCTCTCTGCTTTCTGTTGGTTAGCCAGTTCTCCATCCAAGCTAATATATTACCCCTAACTCTGTGTGACCTTATCTTGTGTATTACTCGGATTGTTCTCACTAGAGTAATGGAGATTGAGAGGCGACTTGATAGAAGTTTACAAAATTATGAGTGGCCTGGACAGAGTAGATAGTCAGGAGCTTTTTCCCAGGGTGGAAGAGTCAATTACTAGGGGACATGGATTTAAGGTGAGAGGAGAAAACTATAGAGGAGATGTGCGGGGCAAGTTTTATACGCAGAGGGTAGTGATTGTCTGGAATTCACTGCCAGAGGAGGTGGTGGAAGCAGGTACGACAGTGGTGTTTAAGAGTTCTGTCGAAGGGTCATGAGGACTCGAAACGTCAACTCTTTTCTTCTCCGCCGATGCTGCCAGACCTGCTGAGTTTTTCCAGGTAATTCTGTTTTTGTGTTTAAGAGGCAGCTTGACAAACACATGAATAGGATGGGAATAGAGGGATACGGACCCCGGAAGTGTAAAGTAATTTAGTTGACGGGCAATATGATCAGCGCAGGCTTGGAGGGCCGAGGGGCCTGTTCCTGTGCTGTACTTTTCTTTGCTCTTTGTTCTTTTTTCTTTGTATTAATCTTTTGTGTGGCACCTTATCAAAGGCCTTCTGGAAGTCCAGATATACTACACCTACAGGATCCCATTATCCACTTTGCTTGTCACATCTTAAAAGGACTGTAGCAAATTAGTCAAACATGATTTACTCTTCATAAAACCATGCTGACTCTGATGGATTGCATTTTGACTTTCCAAATGTCCCATTACTACTTCCTTAATAATGGATTCCAACAATTTCCCAACGACAGATGTTAAACTAACTGGTCTACAGTTTTCTACCTTCTGCCTCCCCCCCTTTTTGAATAAGGACAAATAAGAATTAAACTGGACAGACCACCCATCACCACACTGGACTGCAGTAGTTCAAAGAAGGCAGCTCAACATCACCCTTTCAAGGGGCATTATGGATGGGCAATAAATGTTGGCCTTGCCAGCGACACCCACATTCCATAAACAAAGTTTTAAAAATCTCATTCAAATTAATGTTCTGAAAATAAGGCAGCTTTCACAATGGGCAGGTAATCTACTCCACCAAATTATCCTTTGACCTTGACCTGCAGTCGAGATCACAGCATACTACAGAACAGATCCCGGGAGCACCAGTGATTGGAAAATCCTGGTGACCATGTTAAAATCAGAGCCAGAATTTTACGTCCCATGGTTGGACGCGTGCCCAACCCGAACGGGCGTGAAATCGTGCAGGATGATGTCGGGCGAATGTCCTGAGGTCATTGCGCACTCGCGTGATATTTTGCTTGGCGGGCGTGCACAAAAATCGGAAGAGCGCACGTCGACAACTAAGAGGGCAATTAAGCCCATTAATGGCCCAATTGGCAGCAATTTTTCGTGCCCTGTCCAACCTTACAGTTGATGCACGGGCCGATCAGCCAGGCAGGCTTTACATTTTTGATGATGCCTCGTCCAAAGGCAGGATGAAAACTCAGTTAGGATTTAAAATCGAAATAAATATCTCGGGACTGTTTTTTTGCACGGGGTCTGCTTTCAGGTGCTCGATTGTGCCCCATGGACATTTTTCACAGCATTTCTGGGCTTTCTTTTATTATTTGGAAATCTGAAGCTCCCCGAGGCACCTGTCTGCCTTCATGGAAAAATTCAGGCCCAGGAATAGGACTGAGAACAGAAATTCACTTCCATAAATCTGCATTGGCTAAACATATTATGATTTTCCAAGTGCCCTGTTACCTCGACCCTAATAACATATTGTAGTATTTCCCTACCACTGATGTCAGGCTAACTGGCCTTTAGCTCGCCTCTCTCTCCGTCCTTTCTTGAATAATAAGTTACATTTGCTACCTTGCAATCCACAGGTACCATTCTAGGAATTAGGGAATTCTAGAAGATCAAAGCCAATGCATCCATTATCTCTGCAGCCATCTCTTTTAAAATCTCAAGATGTAGGCTATCAGGTCCAGGAGATCTGTTGGCTCTCAGTCCTATTAATTTCTCCAGTATTTCCTTTACAAATATTAATCTCTTTAAGTTCCTTATTCTCAATAGACCCTTGGTTGTGTCTTCTACCTTGAAGGCAGATGCAAAGTATTTGTCTCTGCCATTTTCTTATTCACCATCATAATTTCCCTTCTCAGTGCCCGTAAGGGACCCACACTTACTTTTGCTAATCTCTTCCTTTTACATATCTATGGAATATTTTACGTGGTTGGGATCTGGAAGGCACTGCCTCAGGATGATGGAGACAGGATCAATTGAGGCTTTCAGAAGGGAAATAGATCGTTATCTGAAAAGGAAATAATTTGCAGGGCTACAGGTTAAAGGCAGGGGAGTGGCACTAGGGGAATTGTTCCTTCAAAGAACCAGCACAGGCAAAACTGGATGAATGGCCCCCTTCAGTGTTGTAACCATTCTATGTTTCTATTCTATAAAAGTTTTTATGTTATTTACTAGGTTACTCTCCTTCTATTTTCTATTTATTAATTTCTTGCTCAACCCGTAGCTGAATTCTAAAATCTTTCCAATCCCCAGCCTTACTGTACTGTACAGCCTTAGAACCATAGAAAAGTTACAGCGCAGAGAGAGACCATTCAGTCCATCGTGTCTGCTCCGACCAAAAATAGAGAAAAAAAGAAGCTAGCCACTTAAGTTTAATCCTATTTCCCAACACCTGGTCCGTAGCTTTGCAGGTTACAGCACTTCAGGTGCAGTTCCACGTACTCTTTAAATGAATTAAAGGTTTCAGCCTCAACCACCAATTTAGTCAGTGCCCACCACCATCTAGGTGAAAACATTTTTTCTCATGTCCCATCCAATCCTTCTACCAATCATCTTCCCAAGGGCAATAGGGATGGCAATAAATGCTGGCCTAGCCAGCAACACCTACATCCCATGAATGAATTTTTAAAAATGCCCCCTAGTAATTGACCCCACAGCTAGGGGAACCAGGTCTTTCCTGTCTACCCTTTCTAGGCCCCTCATAATTTTGTACACCTCAATTAGGTCACCCCTTAGCCTCCTCTGTTCTAACAAAAACAACCCTAGCCTATCCAATCTCTCCCCATAGCTGCAATTTTCAAGACCTGGCAACATTCTTGTAAATCTCCTCTGTACTGTCTCCAAAGCAATGTGATGTGGTGACCAGAACTGTACACAAATTCCAGCTGTGGCCTAACCAGGCTTTTATACAGTTCCATCACTACATCCCTGCCTTTGTATTCAATATCTACCCCAATAAAGGAAAACATTCCATAACATGCAGTCCAAGGCCTCTCACTTCCTCAACCCCTCTCAATATCCTCCCATTTATTGAGTATCCACTTGTTTTGTTTGCCCTCCCCAAATGTGTTACTTCACACTTTTCCAGATTGAATTCCATTTGCCACTTTTCCACCCACAACCAAACCATTGATATTATTCTGGAGCCAACAAGCTCTCCTCTTCACTATCAATTATGTGGCCAATTTTTGTGTCGTCTGCAAATTTCCCGATCACACCTCCCACATTTATAAGTGTGAGGTGATGCACTTGGGCAGGACAAACAAAGCACAGGAATACATAATGAATGGTAGGACCCTGGGAAGTACTGAGGATCAGAGGGACCTTGGTGTACATGTCCACCGATCCCTTAAGGTAGCGGGACAGGAAGATAAGGTGGTTAAGAAGGCATATGAGATACTTGCCCTTATTAGCCAAGGCATAGAATGTAAGAGCAGGGAGGTTATGCTGGAACTGTATAAAGCACTGGTTAGGCCACAGCTAGAGAATTGCATGCAGTTCTGGAATCCACATTATAGGAAGGATGTGATTGCACTAGACAGAGTGCAGAAGAGATTTACCAGGATGTTGCCTGGGCTGGTGAGTTTTAGTTATGAGGAGAGATTGGATAGACCGGGGTTATTTTCCCTGGGGCAGAGGAGATTGAGGGGGGACATGATTGAGGTGTATAAAATTATGAGGGGCATAGATAGGGTAGACAGGAAGGAACTTTTCCCCTTGGTGGAGGGATCAATAACCAGGGGCATAGATTTAAGGTAAGGGGCAGGAGGTTTAGAGGGGATGTGAGGAAGAATGTTTTCACCCAGAGGGTGGTGGGAATCTGGAACTCACTGCCTGAAAGGGTGGTAGAGGCAAAAACCCTCATAACATTTAAGAACTATTTGGATGTGCACTTGCGATGCCATGGCATACAAGGCTATGGGCCTAGTGCTGGAAAATGGGATTAGAATAGTTAGGTATTTGTTTGACTGGCGCAGACTTGATGGGCCAAAGGGTCTTTTTCTGTGCTGTAGACCTGTATGTCATTTAAGTCCAAATCATTAATATATACAACAAACAGCAAGGGCGCTAACACTTGACAACATTATAAGCCTCTTCCTTTAATCTATTAATAACCTCTCTCTCTTGTTAGCCACCGTTAGACCATTTTTCCCATGAGTTTTTTGTTTCTTTTTCTTCAGGAGTGTTCATCCAGTGTAGGATGTAGCCCTCATGAAAATGCTTTTAATTTCCTGGATGGCTGTCAGTGAGAATGCTTTAGTGTGATTTGCTGCTCGGACAGCTTGATGACATCGTTGCAGCTTGTCACTGGGAATCCCTAATAAAGAACGCTACAAGAATACAAGGGGTAGGATTAGGAGTGGACCATACGGTCTGTCAAACCTGCTCTGCCATTCAATATAATCTCTGATTGCTGATCTCAATATGGCTGATCTTGGGCTTCAACTCCACTTTCCCACGCACTCCCCATATCCCTCAATTCCCTGAGTCAATAAAAATCTGCTTATCTCAGCCTTAAAAATAATAAACAATGGAGCATCCACAACCCTTTGGGGTAGAGAATGCCAAAGATTTACAGTCCTTTGAGTGAACAAATTTCTCCTCAACTCAGTCCTGAATGCTTGGCCCTTTCCTGAGCCTGTATCCCCATGTTTTAGATTCCCCAGCCTGTGCAACCTCTCAGTATCTACCCTGTCTGTCAAGCCCCTTCAGAATCTTGTACGTTTTAATGAGGTCGCCTCTCATTCTTCTAAACTCCATCTACAATTAATTGCCTGTTGAGGGGTAAAGTTCCCTCCACAGAAATTACTCGAGCTCTCAGCACAGTTTTCTTGCAGGTTATTGGGGGGCACCTTTGCGTTGCCACAAAGTCCAGGCCATTATTTGATCCAGAAAGAAAAGTACAAGTTCTTAAGAGGCAGCTATACAGGCATCTGTAGATTGGCTTCACAGAATACTAATGGATAAATCATCCATCAGCATCATCATAAAACACAACAGAGATATGTTAAATCAGAAATGCAGCTGCCTATAATTAAAACAGAAAATGCTGGGAAAACTCAGCGGGTCTGGCAGCGCCTGTGGAGAGAGAAACAGAGTAAACGTTTCGAGTCCATGTGACTCTATATCCTGGACTGTTTGGGGGTATTCTACAGTAGGGGTTGACAGTAATCTGCTGCATGCAGTGTTCTCACAACACCCTACAATGCATCAATACAGTATGGAGTATCTAGAGGAGGAAACAATGAACAGCACAAAAGAAATGACTTTGAGCTCAAAAAGGCTGAAGATGCGTCTTTGCCAGCCACTAGTATTGTGTATGAGACTCTGATAATTCCTCTCCCTATATCTGCATAAACAATTCTCCCTATATCTCCATCATGCTCTCAACAAATATTATTTTACTTACATTGCCTTGATGTATTACTGAAGAGCAAAAGATATACCCTTATCATCTGCTGATATATTGTCCAACATCATACAAAAAAATTCTCCAAACACAGCACTATATTCAATATAAATTTTAATTCTTCCAAGTATGAAAGGTGTGTGTATGTGTATCGCTGCTGTTTTGCACCATGCTGCTTCTCTTTTGTGAGAGTGCATAACTGATGTGCTCTATAACATAATCTGGTGACTGCTCAATGTGCTTCCGTAAAGGTAGGATTGAGATGCCAGTGGCCTCTGTAAGCCAGGGCCTAATATGGCCCTGTTACCAGTTCAGCCACTTCTCCAATTTTGAATTTGTCCTGAAACAGAAAATGCTGGAAGAACTCAACAGGTCTAGCAGCATCTGTGGAGAGAGAAAGAGAGTTGACATTTTATAAATTTCATCACTTCCCTCTAGCTCTGAAGAACGGTCATATGGATTCTGTTTCTCTCTCCACAGGTGCTGCTGAGTTCTTCCAGCATTTTCTGTTTTTGTTTCAGATTTCCAGCATCCGCAGTATTTTGATGTTTTATTTTATTGAATTTGTCCTGACTTGGTCTACTTTTTGGCACATTTGCAGTAATAGAATAAGGCTGTCTGGAAGTACATATTTTGGCATTCTGCGAAGTAGTACTATCAGTCATTTGGAGTACAGAACTTGAGAATTGCTGAAGAAAGAGACGTCGAAGCTTTTCTTCTTGCTCTCATCAGGACACTTCGCAAGAATACCAATGTAAGGGGAAAACAGCAATTTATACTGTATGAGAAGAGAGTGCTGATTTGTTGGCAAGTGGACTCTAATTGGTAGAGGTATTGCCATGGGGAATGCACCAGTGATGGTGACTGACAGTTAACTAACGAGCAGGTGTGAAATTTAAACCAGGCAGCTTGACCCTGATTGGTCAAGGCATTGCCCTGAGTCATTTATCTTGTTTAGCTGAAATAAGCGTAATGTGTGTACATGTTCTTTCTATCTGTATAGAACAGGGCCCTGTGTATTAATATATGTAGCTTCCTGTACACACAGTGTGCCACACTGCGAGTCCAACTGATTGATTGTCAGCGTAATTCCTAGCACTGTGAGGTTTCTTTAGCAAATGTTGTCCAATCGGGTAATCTCAGCTAATGTTGGACACTGTGTTTCGAGTTTTGCCAGCACGGGCTGGTTGGGTACGCTCTGTACCCTGCCCGTGCTAATAGTGGCTGGGACATGCTGTTTTTTTACAATCTACCAGTCTTTGGGAGGTACGGCCTACATACCTAGCATCACACTAGCACTGAAATTCATACACATTAGTCCTTTGGGTGATAGGCAGAATATCTTTTTGGCTTGAGGGCAGCATCCTGTTAGTGGCAAATAGTAGCAGCGTGAAACAGGTAGCTTCACCTGTTGCTCAAATGTTTGAGGTATCTTGCCTTTCCAGGATATTCTGAGATAGACTGGGCACTTTTCAGGGCTGAAATTGACAGCCTTAGGCCTGTTCATGAGTTTGTGTGATCAGGGTAGCCAACTGGCCCATGCTTGCAAAACTCAAAACACAGTGGCCAAAATTAGATGTGATTCCATGATTGAACAACATTTGCTGAAGAATTCTCACAGTGCTAAGAATTACGCTGACAATCAATCAGTTGGACTGGCAACCAATTTAAGATTGTCAGTCAGGGTCACAATTTGGCACATTTGCATGTACTGGAAGCTGCATATATTAATGCATGGGGCCCTGTTCTTTGCAGGCAGAAAGAACATGTACACACATTACGCCTGTTTCAGCTAAACAAAATAAGTGACAGCCATTTGCTGACTCATTCCTCAGGGTAATGGCTTGACCAATCAGGGTCAAGCTGCCTGGTTTAAATTTCAAACAATGCTTGACAGTTAACTGTCAATCACCATCACTGGTGCATTCTCCATGGCAGTGCCTCTACCAATCAGAGTCCACTTGCTATCCAATCAGCACTCTCATCTCATGCAGTATAAATTGTTGTTTTCCCCTTATATTGGTATTCTTGCAGTGTCCTGATGAGTGTAAGATGAAAAGCTTCGACATGTTTATTTTTTCAGAAATAGTACAATCATCCATGCCTATTCCATTCATACGCTGCTGCTAGATACCAACTCATCATGCCCACTGAGATGCATGGCAGAAATTCTGATGGAAACATTGAGCTAGTCAATGTCCCTATCAAAAGTTCTATACGTGTGACCCCCATCGTGTTGCAAATAAATATCCAAACTATTGCAGCAGTTTGAGTATTCTCATGATGGACTTAATAACCTTGCCTAGGGGTATTGGATGGAGCCAGGGCGGGTATTGCTTTAAGTGGAGCTGGCTATGTGTAGATGCACATAGCACATGCTTTATTGTGGACTGAGGTTTTTTGGTTCCGCAAACTAATTCAGTGTTTATGTGGGTGATGGACTTTTCAATGCTGTTATGATCCAAGCTGATGTACCCAGCTTGATAGATCCTAACTTTTATTTGTTTGTTTGCATATGTGGAGAGTGGCTACTGAACAGAGTCTCTGGAGTCAGCTGATGAACTTTTAACAAAAGAATAAAACATTTACTAAATGAGAAAAGATGAGCTATTTTACAATAGCCCTTCACCCACACCTATACCTTTTCAGATATACATACAGATTTGTAAGGATAACACAAGTTACACAAGCTGCCTTGTACGCTAATGTTCACAGTAAATACATAGTCCATATAAACCAATTAGCGACCTGTGGTCAGACACACCACACTCTGAAACCAAGTGACAGATGCTACCCCAAAAAGATGCTATGAATCCTTCCTCAACTCCCCCCAGACGCTTGTCACACCGTGAACCAACCAGTCTCACTGTACTCCGTCTTTCACATGAGGGTTTCCAATCTCCACTTTCCAAGAACTCGCTTTGGTTTCGTCTCCCAAACCGACGCTTTCTCTCAGACACCTTCCTCAAGGGTCCACCTCCAGGGTTTTGAACTCTCCTTCCAGTGTTCCTCTCTCCTGGGTCACCACATACATTCAAGCTTTCTTCCATACACTCTTTTTCACCCACTCAACTGTCAACAGTACACCACCGCTTCACAGACCCATAGCAAAGAGTTACCGACCTTCAGTTGCCTCTTTGGACCTTCTGACTTTTCAGAAGCCTTTCTATTGCTTTGACTCTGATTCCTGCAGCTTGGAGCTTTAAGCAGGACCTTTTCCAGGTTCCTGTCCTTTCTTTGATTAGAAGATCTGGTTGGGAATTTCTCCTTCAGCTTGGGACTTGCTATCTGTCCCCTTCGCTCCAGTCTCTCCCTGGCAGCTTCTTCCAATCAACTTCAGCTTGGAACTGGCTATCTGAGCCTTCTGGTTTCCTTCTGCTTGGCAGCTGTTTTCAAACCTGAAGTCAAAAACAGCTGTTTCTAGTTTCTTGTGTGTGTGTCTATGGGAAGGACCTGCCTCTCTGGATCCTTGTTGCTCAGCAACAGCCCAGCCTTTCTATTCTTGTTTGCCTAACGCCTCCTACAATCATAAACTCTCATTAGAAATGCAGGCACCTTTTAAAGTGAAACTAAAACTCAACTTGACATTTTCTTAACACACATATAGAAATACAAATCAAACTTAAACATTAAAGCTAAAACTCATTCCTAACACTCACAAATACCAGTTTAATTTACTTGAATTATCTCTATTTCCTAACAATGCTTGCTGTCATCTGTTGAAAGTTGCTTAGAACAACCTCATTTTTTAAAACCAATTCCCCTAAGGCCTGCATCCATTACCTCACTAACTAAGGATGGATTAAAGCTGGCTACCAAAGAGCAGATTCCTGCTCCTCTGCTACCGTAACCATCTCCTGCCTGTTCCTGCCCTGTGTATCACCCAAGTCACCTCCTTCAACTTCAGTCTTGAAATTCCCCAAGTTAGATGTGCCTAAGTTGGTGCTTTGGTGATTAGGAATGATGCTACGTCATGTGAATTGTTGCTTTGCTCAGAATCGCAAGGCCCAGACTTTTTCTGACACAGCTTTGCAAAACTAGCAGGTATAGCTTTTAGTAAAGTGCATGACGTTATATTGTGCTTCAGTCTCTCTTTTGATGTCAGTTAAAGAATGAGTAAATTCAATGAGGAGTAGACTAATATGAATAATAACCCAGAGCTGCACCAGGCCTCATTTTCCATTTGCTGTGTCAGTGTTGTCTCTTCTCAGTATTTCCATGGTCACTTCCTCAACAAGGCTACATTATGGTGTCCCCTTCCTGTGCAGGTTCCTTTTTAATTGGGCCAGAATTTTCTGTTAAAAGACAAGGGTAAAGGCACACTCCATTATTTCTGGGTAAATGGTACAGCAACTTCAAGCGAGGAGCAGATGCACATTTAAATGTGAACATCCAAAAATTGCACGGAGAGTTGTGCACTTGCTGTTGCTTTGCAAAAGTGGAATCTCGGCCTCAGCTACATTTTTCTTTAGGATCTTGCTCATTAAATTCTCAACGAGAGGTTGTCTGGTCATTATGAGCTTAAGCTTCCTTTTAGCAACATGATAATTGTTAGCAACTGCCAAGCAACCTATCTGGCACCAATAAACTAATCAGTATATGAACTGAGGTTCATTCCTTCAGGTTTTGCATTTTTAAATGTCATTTTAAACTATTTAAGTTATGTTGCTCTTCTCCTTGGTCCCCTTTCTCTCTCAATCCAATCTTTCTTTCCCTCTTGCTATTTCTTTTTCTGCAACTGATTTGATATTGAACTCACCACATTTAATACACCCTCCTTCTCATTGCTTCCGCTGTTTATTTCCTAATCTTTAAATCTCATTGGTTAAGGAGAAAGCCTGTTGGTTACACTGTTCATTTAAGCCTCAAATGCCTTATTTTCCTGCCTGTGCTTTGTCAGCTCATAGTTTCAGCAACTTTGTGGGCAAAATTTCATGGGTAGATGGTGGCATAGTGATAATATCACTGGACTAGTAATTTAGAGCAAAAACAGAATTACCTGGAAAAACTCAGCAGGTCTGGCAGCATCGGCGGAGAAGAAAAGAGTTGACGTTTCGAGTCCTCATGACCCTTCGACAGAACAGGCTAATACTTTGGGGGCATTAATAAATCTGGAATATAAAGCTAGTCTCAGTAATGTTAACCATTAAATTATCATCAGTTGTTGTAACAATCCATCTGGTTCACCCATGCTCTTTACGGAAGGAAATCTGCTGTCCTTATCTGGCCTGGTTTACACGTGACTCCAGATTCACAGCAATATTTTGATTCTTAATTGCCTTCTGAAATGGCCTAGCAAGCCACTCAGTTCAAGGGCAATTAGGAATGGGTAACAAATAGCCTACACCCCTTGAAAGAATAAAATAAATTGTTTTGCAGTGGAGATACAAGCCTAATGACAGATGGTGTTAAATGCCCCGCCAAAGCAAATTCTGGCCCATTATATCCTGTCTTCCTACCCACAAAGAGACATGTTGTCACTAACTGCTGTTATTTGTGCTGGGAGCTCAGCCACAGAATAAGAATGAGTAAACTCTCTTGATACTTTGACAGTTGGACATATGCTAATATGTACCACCTTAAGGGTGGCCTTAGCAGAAATTGGGGCCAACTTGGTTATACATGGCCCAGAGGGAAGATTTCTGCTGTTTTTATTCTGCAACTTGAAACAGGATAAAGAATACATTAATAATATTGCCAAAAATAATGAACAGTGGAAATCCCTCCCCTCCAGAATTGTAAATATTTTATTGCAGTGAATATAAAAGTAATCATGGGCACAAAACATTTTTCCTTTGCCTTTGTCTTTCTCCATGAGTGATGATCTGTTCATTACTATATTCCCAAAACTGCATTTGATAAAGTCCAGACATTTCTTCCTAACTGTGGAAAACCTGGCTGCCATGGTGTTTGTATTTATGAGGTGCTGTGCTCTGTTAGCAGAAAGTGTGCACTTTGACTTTATGCCTTTTTTATGTTGTGTGTGTATGTTGCGTAGCTGCAAGAAGCCACTGCAGTATCAGTGAGGAGCGGCATCTGCTGCTATTTTCAGCTGTTGTATTAAATTTCCAGTGAAAGTCAGAGTTCAGATTTCACTGAGTCAGACTATACAAAATCCATGTATAAATGATTTTTCAAGGACAGAACATGGTTTTGTGTTGCCATGGTTGCATCCATTTAACTGTTAAAGCTGCAGAAATGCCCTGACAAGACATTTTTAAAAAATGTTCATTCTTGGGATCTGGGAATCACTAGCAAGGCCAGTATTTCTTGTCCCTCCCTTGTTACCCTTGCGAAAGTGGTGGTGAACCATCTTCTTGGTCTGTTGCAGTCTGTGTTATGTAAGTGTTCGTGGTATTTATGTAGCTGAACCAGTTGAACTTCTGGTCATTAATGGCCGTCATTGCTGATAGTTGGGAAGTTAATGATGATAATACGGATATGACTAGAAGAGGTAAAGAATGGGGGGCAGAGAATGGAGCATTTACAATGTTTGCAGGATTCTTTCCTTATCTAATATGAATAAAGTCTAACGTGCGAGGGAGCACTGCTGAATCTAGTGATGGGAAATGAATCAGTTCTGATAAGAAAAGTAAGCATAGGAGAACATTTAGGTAATAGCAATCACAACATCATAGGGTTTAAGACAAAGATTGGGAAGAACAATGATTGTAAGACAAAGACCAAAGTAATAAATTGGGGAAAGCGCTGATTTTAAGGGGATGAGAATGGACCTAGGGAAAAGAAATTGGAAAGTTTTACAAATGAAGAAATAGAACAGCAGTGAAGAATATTTGAAATGGTAACTAGAGTCCACTAAAAAGCAAGCCAGTAATGACCCATGGTGGATGATTAATGAAATAAAGTCAAAATTAAAACTGAAGAGAAAAGCACAAACTAAGTACATAGACAACAAAGTAGAGAGGATGATGAAAGGGAATACAAAAAGTCTAGGAAAGTACAGCTATCCTTTGCTAGCATTCTTAATGTGTTCCTGAAAAATGGCATGCTAAATAAAAATTACTTTTCCACAGCAAAAATGAAATAAGGATGGGTTATGATCTTGACCTGTAATTTTTTGATTAAGTTTGGTTAAGTTGATTAAGCTGACTGATTCCAGGTGTGAACTGGATGACTCCTGCTCCTCCTGTTAGAAACAGGAATCTGCTGTCTGTTCGTTTCCTGGTGGAGAATGGGAAATGGCGGAAAAGTATTGGCCTCTACCTCAGCTGCAGCAACATGCTGCTGGCTAGTGGCAACACGGGCACAGAGAAGTCACAGAGGTCTACGGCACAGAAAAAGGCCCAGTCAAACAAGTGCCTAACTATTCTAATCTCATTTTCCGGCACTAGGCCCATAGCCCTGTGTGTCATGGCATCGCAAGTACGCATCCAAATACTTCTTAAATGTTACGAGGGTTTCTACCTCTACCACTCTTTCAGGCAGTGAGTTCCAGATTCCCACCACCCTCTGGGTGAAAAACATTCTTCCTCACATCCCCTCTAAACCTCCTGCCCCTTACCTTAAATCTATGCCCCCTGATTATTGATCCCTCCACCAAGGGGAAAAGCTCCTTCCTGTCTACCCTATCTATGCACCTCATAATTTTATACACCTCAATCATGTCCCTCCTCAATCTCCTCTGCTCCAGGGAAAATAACCCCAGTCTATCCAATCTCTCCTCATAACTAAAACTCTCCAGCCCAGGCAACATCCTGGTAAATCTCCTCTGCACTCTCTCTAGTGCAATCACATCCTTCCTATAATGCAGATTCCAGAACTGCATGTAATACTCTAGCTGTGGCCTAACCAGCATTTTATACAGTTCCAGCATAACCTCCCTGCTTTTACATTCTATGCCTCGGCTAATAAAGGCAAGTATCCCATATGCCTTCTTAACCACCTTATCTACCTGTCCCGCTACCATAAGGGGCCTGTGGACATGTACACCAAGGTCCCTCTGATCCTCGGTACTTCCCAGGGTCCTACCATTCATCATGTATTCCCATGCTTTGTTTGTTCTGCCCATGTGCAAACCTCACACTTAAATGTGGGAGGTGTGATTGGGAAATTTGCAGATGACACAAAAATTGGCCACATAATTGATAGTGAAGAAGAGAGCTTGTTGTCTCCAGAATAATATCGATGGTTTGGTTGTGGGTGGAAAAATGGCAAATGGAATTCAATCCAGAAAATTGTGAAGTAACACATTTGGGGAGGGCAAACAAAGCAAGGGGATACTCACTAAATGGGAGGATATTGAGAGGGGTTGAGGAAGTGAGAGGCCTTGGATTGCATGTTCAGAGGTTCCTGAAGCTTATGGAGTGCTTTCCTTTACTGGTGGAGATATTGAATACAAAAGCAGGGATGCAGTGATGGAACTGTATAAAACGCTGGTTAGGCCACAGCTGGAATTTGTGTACAGTTCTGGTCACCACATCACAGGAAGGACATAATTGCTTTGGAGACAGTACAGAGGAGATTTACAAGAATGTTGCCAGGTCTTGAAAATTGCAGCTATGAGGAGAGATTGGATAGGCTGGGGTTGTTTTCGTTAGAACAGAGGAGGCTAAGGGGTGATCTAATTGAGGTGTACACAGTTACGAAAGGATTTGTTAGGGTAGACATAGAGAAGATATTTCCATTTGTGGGGGAGACCAGAACCAGGGCTATTATTATAAGATGATCACCAATAAATCTAATAGGGAACAGTGAGAATGTGGTACTCGCTACCACAAGGAATAGTTAGGCAAATAGCATAGGTGCATTTAAGGGAAAGCTAGATGACCATATGAGGGAGAAAGGAATAGTAGGGTATGTTGATCAGATTAGATGAATAAGAATGAGAAAGGTAAATGGCGATTTGGACCTGATGGGCCAAACAGCCTGTTTCTGTGCAGTAAATACCATTAAAAACTATGTAATGATGCCATTGAAATGCCATGGGAAAGTGGTTAGACCCACCCTTGTTGGGGGAGAATGTGAGAGGAGGACAGTGGGAGAAGGAGAGTGCGAGAGGAGGACCCTGAGTCAGGCAGTCAGCAGAACCTAGAGGAGAGTGTGAGAGGAGGATCCTGAGCCAGGCAGTCAGCAGCACCTAGAGGAGAGTGTGAGAGGAGGATCATGAGCCAAGCAGTCAGCAGCACCAAGCACCTAACATCACAGGAGAAACGTCTCCCGGCTCACTTCTTTGGGCAGGAGTCCTCTCCCTGTTCAATGGATCCTTTCACCCACCTCCAATATTCTCCCTCCACCTGGACTCCTCCCTCTGGATTCTTACCTTCTCTTGATCTTTTCATTGAGAACTGTCGACACGACATTAGTCGTCTCAATTTCTCTGCTCCTCTCACCCATTCTAATCTCTCTCTCTCTGAACTTACTGCACTACATTCTCTCAGGTCCAACTCTGACATTGTCATCAAACCCGCTGACAAGGGTGGTGCTGTTGTTGTCTGGCGCCTCCTCTACCTCGCGGAGGCTGAGCGTCAACTGGCAGACACTTCCTCCTACCTCTCCCTGGACCATGACCCCACCACTGAACATCAAGCCATTGTTTCCAGGACTGTCACTGACCTCATCTCCTCTGGGGATCTTCCTCCCACAGCTTCCAACCTGATGGTCGCCCAACCTCGGATGGCCCGCTTCTATCTCCTACCCAAAATCCACAAACAGAACTGCCCCGTCAGACCGATCGTCTCAGCTTGCTCCTGCCCCACAGAACTCATTTCTCGTTATCTTGACTCCCTTCTCGCTCCCCTTGTCCAGTCCCTTCCCACCTACATCCGTGATTCCTCTGACACCTTACGTCACATCAACAATTTCCAGTTCCCTGGCCCCAACCGCTTCCTCTTCACCATGGACGTCCAATCCCTCTACACCTCCATCCCCCACCAGGATGGTCTGAGGGCCCTTAGCTTCTTCCTCGAACAGAGGCCTGAACAATCCCCATCCACCACTACTCTCCTCCGTCTGGCTGAACTTGTTCTCACACTGAACAATTTCTCCTTCAACTCCTCTCACTTCCTCCAATAAAAGGTGTGGCTATGGGTACCCGCA
This sequence comes from Isurus oxyrinchus, assembly GCA_026770705.1. NCBI lineage: Eukaryota > Metazoa > Chordata > Chondrichthyes > Lamniformes > Lamnidae > Isurus > Isurus oxyrinchus. The sequence goes on along the minus strand of JANJGN010000015.1, from coordinate 1,733,159 downwards.
TGCGCCCCAGCTATGCCTGTCTCTTTATGGGGTATGTGGAACCTTCCTTGTTCCAGTCCTACTCTGGCCCCCTTCCACAATTCTTTCTCCGGTACATTGATGATTACTTCGGTGCTGCTTCATGCTCTCGTCGGGACTTGGAAAAATTTATTAATTTTGCTTCCAATCTCCACCCCTCCATCATTTTCACATGGTCCATCTCTGACACTTCCCTTCCCTTCCTTGACCTCTCTGTCTCAATCTCTGGTGATAGACTGTCCACCAATATCCATTACAAGCCTACCGACTCCCACAGCTACCTCGACTACAGCTCCTCACACCCCGCTTCCTGTAAGGAGTCCATTGCCTCCGTCGATGATGCTACCTCTGACATGTCCTCCTTCTTCCTTAACTGAGGTTTTCCACCCACGGTCGTTGACAGGGCCCTCAACCGTGTCCGGCCCATCTCCCGCGCATCTGCCCTCACGCCTTCTCCTCCCTCCCAGAAACATGATAGGGTCCCCCTTGTCCTCACTTATTACCCCACCAGCCTCCGCATTCAAAGGATCATCCTCCGCCATTTCCGCCAACTCCAGCATGATGCCACCACCAAATACATCTTCCCTTCACCCCCCCTTTCGGCATTCCATAGGGATCGTTCCCTCCGGGACACCCTGGTCCACTCCTCCATCACCCCCAACTCCTCAACCCCCTCCTATGGCACCACCCCATGCCCACACAAAAGATGCAACACCTGCCCCTTCACTTCCTCTCTCCTCACTGTCCAAGGGCCCAAACACTCCTTTCAAGTGAAGCAGCATTTCACTTGCATTTCCCCCAACTTAGTCTACTGCATTTGTTGCTCCCAATGTGGTCTCCTCTACATTGGAGAGACCAAACGTAAACTGGGCGACCACTTTGCACAACACCTGCGGTCTGTCTGCAAGAATGACCCAAACCTCCCTGTCGCTTGCCATTTTAACACTCCACCCTGCTCTCTTGCCCACATGTCTGTCCTTGGCTTGCTGCATTGTTCCAGTGAAGCCCAACGCAAACTGGAGGAACAACACCTCATCTTCCGACTAGACACTTTACAGCCTTCCGGACTGAATATTGAATTCAACAACTTTAGGTCTTGAACTCTCTCCTCCATCCCCACCCCCTTTCTGTTTCCCCCTTCCTTTTGTTTTTTCCAACAAATTATATAGATTTTTCTTTTCCCACCTATTTCCATTATCTTTAAATATTTTTAAATCTTTTATGCTCCCCCCACCCCCACTAGAGCTGTACCTTGAGTGTCCTACCATCCATTCTTAATTAGCACATTCGTTTAGATAATATCACCAACTTTAACACCTCTGTGTTCTTTTGTTCTGTTGTTTGTGACATCTTTTGATGATCTGCTTCTTTCACTGCTTGTTTGTCCCTACAACCACACCCCCACTCCACTTCTCTCTCTCTCTCCCCCCCCCCCCACCCCAAACCCCCCCCCCCCCACACTCACACACACACACACACACACACACACACACACACACACACACACACACACACACACACACACACACACACACACACACACACACACACACACACACACACACACACTAAACCAGTTTATATTTCACCCCTTTCTTGGACTCACTCAAGTTCTGTCGAAGGGTCATGAGGACTCGAAACGTCAACTCTTCTTCTCCGCCGATGCTGCCAGACCTGCTGAGTTTTTCCAGGTAATTCTGTTTTTGTTTTAGAAACATAAGTTCATTGGTTGGTGAGAAATTGCTGTTAGGGATTGTCATCAAGTAGCTCAGAATTAGAAAAACACATTCTTTTTAAAGGTAGGGGCTACTTACATTTAAGTAAGAAACACAAACAATAGGGAAATGAAGTTTAAGTCAAGGCCAGATAAAATAAAGTTGCATAACTAAACCAAAGTAAAATAAAGCTAACGCAAAGGAAGTAACTTGCAGCCGTGGCAGGACATCTCGGTTGTGTGGAACGCATGTCTTGTAATATGTGGGAAGTTGTGGATGCTACTAGTGTCCCAGATTACCACAGGTGCAGGAAGTGTCAACAGTTGCAGTTCCAGGTTTTGGAGCTCAAGCAGCAGCTGGAGTCACTGTGGCGCATCCACGAGTCGGAGAGCTATGTGGATAGCATACTCAGAGAGGTGGTCACACCGCAGATTAGGAGCTTGGAGGCAGATAGGGAATGGGTGACCACAAGGCAGTCCAAGAAAATTAGTTCAGGAGTCCCCTGGGGTCCTGCTCACCAATCAGTTTTCTGTTTTGGATTCCGGAGAAGGCGTTGGTTCTTCGGAGGAGTGCAGTCAGAGCCAGGTTTGCAGCACCACAGGCAGGTCTGCTGGACAGGAGGGGAGAAGGAAGAGGAAAGAGCAGTGGTAATAGGGGATTTGATAGTTAGGGGAACAGACAGGCATTTTCTATGGCTGTAGATGTTACTGCAGGATGATATGCTGCCTCCCTGGTGCCAGGGTCAAGGATGTCACAGAGTGGCTGTAGGACATTCTTCTGGGGGAGGGTGATCAGCCAGAGGCCATAGTCCATGTTGGTACCAATGACTGAGGGAGGAAAGGGGATGAGGTCCTGAAAGCAGACTACAGGGAGCTATGAAGGAGATTGAAAAGCAAGACCTCGAAAGCAGTAATCTCAGGATTACTCCCAGTCCCACGTGCAAGTGAGTATAGAAAAAGGAGAACTGAGTGATTAAACATGTGGCTGGAAAGCTGGTGTAGGAGGGAGGGTATCAGATTTCTGAGGCATTGGGACCGGTTCTGGGGAAGGTGGGATCTGTACAAGCTGGATGGTCTACACCTGAACAGGACTGGGACAAGTATCCTCACAGGGAGATTTGCTAGTGCTGTTGTGGGGGGGTTTAAACTAGATTGGCAGGGCGGGGGTGGGGGGGGGGGGGGGGGGGGTGGGGGGGTGGGGGTGGTGGTGGTGGTTGGGAACCTGAGGGCAAATTCAGAGCAGGGAATGGGAGAGGGAGAGTTAGTGAGTGACTCTGAAGGACAGAAGCAGCACAGGTTAAAAAGTGTACAGCACAGGAATTTGGCAGTGTCAGAAGCTATATATGTAAATGCAAGGAGTATAGTAAATAAAACCGATGAGCTGAGGGCATAGACAGACACATGGCAACATGATATTGTTGCTATAATGGAACTTGGCTTAAAAAGGTGCAAAAATGACAGCTCAACATCCCTGGATATAGAGTTTTAGGCAGGATAGGGAAGGGCATACAAAAAGTGGGGTTGTAGCATTGCTGGTTAAAGAATCAGTTACAGCTGTGAGGAGGGATGATATACTCAATGAAGCATCAAATGAAGCCAAGTGTGTTGAGCTCAGAAATAAAAAAGGGGCAGCCATGTTTCTATAAGTTTACTATAGACCTCTAAATAGTGGAAGGGAGTTAGAAGAGCAAATATGTAGACAGATTTCTAAGTGCAAAAACAATAGGGCAGTAATCGTTGGGGACTTCAACTACCCTAATATCAACTGGGATACGAACAATGTGAAGGGCACAGAGGGTGCAAAATTCTTTGAACTGCATTCAAGAGAACTTTTTCAGCCATCATGTAACAAGCCCAATGAAAGAGGGTGCAATTCTAAATTTAGTTTTAGGAATTGAAGCTGGGGAAGTGGATGAAGGTACAGTGGGGACCATTTTGGAGACAGTGCCCATAATGTCGTTTAATTTAGCATCACTATGGAAAAGGACAAAGATAGAACAGGAGTGAAAGTTCTAAATTGGGAGAAGACAAATTTTGCAAAGCTGAGAGGTGAGCAGGTGAAAGTGGACTGGATACAGCTACTAGAAGGAAAAACTGTCAAATCAGTGGGAGGCATTGAAAGGCGAGATTCTACAGGCACAGTGTAGACATGTCCCCGCAAAGAAAAAGGGTGGTACTGCCAAATCTAGAGGGCAAGATAAAGCAGAAAAAGAAAGCTTATGATAATCACAAAGGACTTAATACTGCAGAAAGCCTAGAGGAATATAGAAAGTACAGGGTGAAGTAAATATAAATTGGGAAAGCAAAGAGAGGATGCAAAAAAATATTGGCAGATAAAATCAAAGAAAATCTTAAAATGTTTTACAAGTACATTAAGAGCAAGAGAATAACTCAGGAAAGGGTAGGGCCTATCAGAGATGTACATAGTAACTTGTGGGTTGATGCTGAAGATGTGGACAGGGCTCTCAGTGAGGACTTTGTCTCTGTCTTCACTCAGGAGAGGGATGATGCAGACAATCTAATTGGAGGAGGAGTGTGAAACATTAGATACAATAAGCATAGTGAGAGAGGAAGTACTGGGGGGACTGGCACCTTTGAAGGTGGAGAAAACACCAGAGCCAGATGGATTGCACACCAGGCTGTAAACGAAGTCTGGGAGGAAATAGTGGATGCTTTGAGGATCACTTTCCAATCCTGACTAGATACAGATGAGGTCCCAGAGGATTGGAGGTCTGCGAATGTTGCACCATTATTTAAAAAGGGTGCGAGGGATAGGCCAGAAAATTATAGGCCGGTCAGTCTGATTTCGGTGCTGGGCAAATTATTGGAAACAATTCTGAGAGACAGGATAACCTGTCACTTAAAAAGGCACAGATTGATCGGGGATAGTCAGCATGGTTTTGTTAGGGGAAGATCGTGTCTTACAAATTTAATAGTACTTTTGAGAAAGTAACAGGGAGAATTGATGAGGGTAGTACAGATGATGTTGTCTACATGGATTTCAGTAAGGTATTTGAGAAGGTTCCACATGGCGGACTGGTCAGGAAAGTGAAATTCCATGGGATACAGGGGAAGGTGGCAGGTTGGATCCAAAATTGGCTCAGTGACAGGAAACAAAGGATAATGGTCGATGGATGTTTTTGTGAATGGAAAACAGTTTCCAGTGGTGTTCTACAGGGCTCAGTGTTGGCGTTCTTGCTGTTTGCTATATATATTAATAATTTGGTCTTAAATGTGGGAGACATGATTGAAAAATTTGCAGATGACACAAAAAATGGCCATGTAGTTGATAGTGAAGAGGATAGCTGTCGACTCCAGAATTATATCAGTTGTTTGGATGAGTGGGCGGAAAAGTGACAAATGGAATTCAATCCAGAAAAGTGTGAGGTAATGCAATTGGGGAGGGAAAACAAAGCAAGGGAATAGTCAATAAACGGGAAGTTATTGAGAGGGGGAGAGGAAGTGAGAGACCTTGGAATGGATGTCCACAAGTTCTTGAAGGCGGCAGGACCCGTGGACAAAGTGGTCAAGAAAGTATATGGAATCCTTTCCTTTATTGGGCGAGGTATTGAATACAATAGCAGGGATGTAATGATGGAACTGTATAAAACGCTGGTTAGGTCATAGCTGGAATTTTGTGTCCAGTTTTTTTTTATTCATTCAAGGGTTGTGGGCTTCGCTGGCTAGGCCAGCATTTATTGCCCATCGCTAGTTGCCTTTGAGAAGGTGGTGGTGAGCTGCCTTCTTGAACCGCTGCAGTCCATGTGGTGTAGGTACACGCACAGTGCTGTTAGGGAGGGAGTTCCAGGATTTTGACCCAGCGACAGTGAAGGAACGGTGATATATTTCCAAGTCAGGATGGTGAGTGGCTTGGAGGGGATGTTCCAGGTGGTGGTGTCCCCTTCTATCTGCTGCCCTTGTCCTTCTAGATGGTAATGGTTGTGGATTAGGAAGGTGCTGTCAAAGAAGCCTTGGTGAATTCCAGCAGTGTATCTTGTAGATGGTGTACACTGCTACTGTGCGTCAGTGGTGGAGGGAGTGAATGTTTGTGGATGTGGTGCCAATCAAGCGGGAACCTTTGCCCTGGATGGTGTCAAGCTTCTTGAGTGTTGTGGGAGGTGCACTCATGCAGGGAAGTGGGGAGTATTCCATCACACTCCTGACTTGTGCCTTGCAGATGGTGGACAGGCTTTGGGGAATCAAGAGGTGTGTTACTTGTCGCACAATTCCTAACCTCTGACCTGCTTTTGCAACCACAGTATTTATATGGCTAGACCAGCTCTGTTTCTGGTCAATGGTAACCCCCAGGATGTGCTAGGAGGGATTCAGTGTTGCTAATGCCATTAAACATCAAGGACTAATGGTTGAATCTCATCTGTTGGAGATGGTCATTGCCTGACACTTGTGTGGTGCAAATGTTACTTGCCACTTGTCAGCCCAAGCCTGGATATTGTCCAGGTCTTGCTGCATTTGGACATGGACTGCTTCAGTATCTGAGGAGTCACAAATGGTGCTGAATATTGTGCAATCATCAGTGAACAGCCCCACTTCTGACCTTATGATGGAAGGAAGGTCATTGAAACAGCTGAAGATGGTTGGGCTGAGGACACTACCCTGAGGCACTCCTGCAGTGATGTCCTGGGGCTGAGATGACTGACCTCCAACAACTACAGCATCCCGTTTAGCAAGGTGGTAGTACCCAACAACTTGCGGAGAGTTTTCTCCCTGATTCCCATTGACTCCAGTTTTGCTAGGGCTCCTTGATGCCACACTCGGTCAAATGCAACCTTGATGTCAAGGGCAGTCACTCTCACCTCACCTCGTGCGTTCAGCTCTTTTGTTCATGTTTGAACCAAGACTGTAATGAGATCAGGAGCTGGCGGAACCCAAACTGAGTGTCACTAAGCAGGTTATTGCTAAGCAAGTGCCGTTTGATCGCACTGTTGATGACCCCTTCCATTGCTTTACTGATGATCGAGAGTAGACTGATGGGGTGGTAATTGGCTGGGTTGGATTTTTCCTGCTTTTTGTGTGCAGGACGTACCACTTGCTGCTTCTGCTGTTTGGTACCCAAGTAGTCCTGTGTTATAGCTTCACCAGGTTGACACCTCATTTTTAGGTATGTCTTGTGCTGCTCCTGGAATCCCTGGCTTGATGGTAATGGTAGAGTGGGGGATATGCTGGGCCATGAGGTTACAGATTGTGTTCGAGTACAATTCTGCTGCTGCTGATGGCTCACAGTGCTTCATGGATGTCCAGTCTTGAGTTGCTAGATCTGTTTGAAATCTATCCCATTTAGCAAGGTGGTAGTACCACATAACACGATGGAGGGTATCCTCAATGTGAAGGCAGGACTTTGTCTCCACAACGACTGTGTGGTGGTCACTCCTACTGAAACTATCATGGACAGATGCATCTGCGGCAGGCAGGTTGGTGGGGATGAGGTCAAGTATGTTTTTCCCTCTTGCTGGTTCCCTCACCAACTGCCGCAGACCCAGTCTAGTAGCTATGTCCTTTAGGACTCGGCCAGTAGTGGTGCTACATTGAAGTCCCCCACCCAGAGTACATTCTGTGCCCTTGCCACCCTCAGTGCTTCCTCCAAGTGGTGTTCAACATGGAGGAGGCACTGATTCATCAGCTGAGGAAGGGTGGTATGTGGTAATCAGCAGGAGGTTTCCTTGCCCATGTTTGACCTCATGACAGGAGACATCATGGTGTCGGGAGTCGATGTTGAGAACTCCCAGGGCAACTCCCTCCTGACTGTATATCACTGTGCAGCCACCTCTGCGGGGTCTGTTCTGCCGGTGGGACAGGACATACCCAGGGATGTTGATAGTGGTGGACATAACCTGTAAGATATGATTTCGTGAGGATGACTGTGTCAGGCTGTTGCTTGACTAGTCTGTGAGACAGCTCTCCCAATTTTGGCACTAGCCCCCAGATGTTCGTAAGGAGGACTTTGCAGGGTTGACAGGGCTGAGATTGCTGTTGTCATTTCCGGTGCCTAGATCAATGCCGGGTGGTCCGTCCGGTTTCATTCCTTTTTTCTGACTTTGTAGTGGTTTGTTATACCTGAGTGGCTTGCTAGGCCCATTTCAGAGGACATTTAAGAGTTAACCACATTGCTGTGGGTATGGAGTCACATTTGGGCCAGACCAGGAGCATTACTCTGGGTCTCTTGATTACTAGTCCAGCAACAATACCACTACGCCATCACCTCCCCTTGGTCATCACATTACAGGAAGGACATAATTGCTCTGGACAGAGTGCAGAATGTTGCCGGAACCTGAAAATTGCAGCTATGATGAGAGATTGGAGAGGCTAGGGCCGTTTTCCTTAGGACAGAGGAGGCTGAGGGGTGACCTAATTGAGGTGTACAAAATTGTGACAGGCCTAGATAGGGTAGACAGGAAAGACCCGTTTCCCCTAGCTGGGGGCGGGCGGGGGGTCAATTACCAGGAAGCATAGATTTAAGGCGATCGGTAGAAGGATTAATGGGGACATGAGGAAAAACCATTTCACCCAGCGAGTTGTGGGTGTCTGGAATTCACTGCCTAAGTTGGAAGTTGAGGTTGAAATGCTCAACTCATTTAAGTGGTACCTGGATCTGCATCTGACTTGCTGTAACCTGCAAGGCTACAGACCAGCGGCTGGAACGTGGGATTAAAATGAGTGGCTAGTTTCTTTTTCCTCATTTTGTTGGGCGCAGACATGAAGGGTTAAATGGCCTCTTTCTGCACCGTAACTTTTCTTCATTCTATGGTTCCATGGAGATGCTCATTGTTTGGTAGTTATACAATGTGACTGTTTCCTGTTGTGTATCAGCCCAAACCTGGATATTATCTATCATCAGGGACAGCGTGGCTAAAATTCAGACAAGTATGAACTGTTGAAAAGAGAGCCAACGTGGATTTGTGAGGATCGACCGCATCTGATTAATCTGATTGAATTTTTGAGAAGTAAAATGACATGGTGGATTTGGTGATCTCTATAGATGTTGTTAATATGGACTTTCAGATGGCATTTGATATGGTTCTGAACAAAAGAGTATTAGAAAAAACAGAAGTGCATAGAACTGAAGGTAACTTTACAATGCGGGTCTGTAATTTGTTGGGAGGCAACAGACAATGGTAGCGGAACTAGGGGATTTGCATGCCCAGGTACAAAAATCACTAAAAGCTAGCAATTTTAAAATTAGAGCTAGGTTATTCAGGAAACAATTTTTCACATAGAAGGTTAGTGGAAATCTAGAACTCTGTTTCCCAAAAGGATAGCCTGTTATTGGCCCTCATGTCTAATAAAGGTTTGCTCATGCTTTCTATTAATAACTTACAACCATCAAAAGAAGTTGTTGGTTTTGCTTGTTCTTCTATGTCGTTCCATTCCAAGTGGATAGAATTCCACATTCACAATGCTGTTGTCATGGGTTAGGTGCATCACTTCAGATTCCATCTGATGGCAGCTGCTCGCAGCAGTCATTACCCAGAAAGAATATACAAAAATTCCAGAGGTTTGCGAATACAAAGTATTCTAATAAATAATAGAATGCTGATTCCTTGTTGAGAAAGCCTACCTGTTTTTGTCTCCACTTTAAATAACAAAGAATATGCAAAGGGATATAAATAAGTTAAATAGGCTGGCAAAAATTTGGCAGAGGGAATATAATGTGGGAAAATGTGAGCTTGTCCACTTTGGCAGGAAGAATAGAAAAGCAGCATATTATTTAAATAGAGACAGAATACAGAATGCTGCAGTAGAGGGATCTGGGTGTCTTTGTACATGAATCATAAAAAGTTAGCATGCAGGTACAGCAAGTAATTAGGAAGGCAAATGGAATGTTGGCCTTTATTGTTAGGAGGGTGGAATATAAAAGTAGGGAAGTCTTGCTACAACTGTATAGGGCAATGGTGAGACCACCAGAGTACTGCATATAATTTTGGTCTCCCTATTTACAGAGGAATATATTTACTTTGTAAGTAGCTCAGAGAAGGTTCACTGGGCTGATTCCTGAGATGAAAGGATTATCTTATGAGGAAAGGTTGAGCAGGTTGCACCTATACTCATTGGAGTTTAGAAGAATGAGAGGTGATCTTATTGAAACAAGTAGGATTCTGAGGGGGCTGTTCAGGGTAGATGCTGAGAGGAGTTTCCCCTTGTGAGGGAATCTAAAACTAGGGGGCACTGAAAATAAGAGTCCCTTATTTAAGATGGAGATGAAAAAGAATTTATTTTCTTAGAGGGTCATTAGTCTTTGGAATTCTCTTCCCCAGAGAACAGTGGAAGCTGGGTCATTGAATATATTCAAAGTAGGGTTAGACAGATTTTTGATCAACAAAGGAGTCAAGGGTTATGGGGGATGGGCAGGAAAGTGGGGTTAAGGCCACATTCAAATCGGCCATGATCTTATTGAATGGGTGCAGCAGCTTTGAGGAAACGACTGGTCTATTTCCGTTCCTATTTGATCTTAGTACGAATATCTTCAGGCAAGAATGGATAAATGGTTGAAGACAAATAAAGGGTTGTGGTTGGTGGGAAGTAACGGTTTTTATCAGAAAGGATATTCCTGGCTACCAACTATTCTAAACCTGTTCCAATTTGAGCCTATCCTGTGACATTTCAGGAGGTGACAACTCTATACTAGCCCCTTGGAGAAGCACAGCCTACTTATGCACTGCTCCTGGGCCTATGTTACAACGCTGTCTGATGTTAATATTGGATAATTCCAGTTCCCAGAGTGAAACCTAGTTTGTTAGTTCCTAACCTTTTTTTAAAAGCTATGAAAGAAAGTTACTGAACAAATTCACAGGAGTCTGCTGATGAACTTTTAACATGAAGAATGAAATATTTATTAAAGAAGAAAAATTGAACTATATTACACCAGACAAAATGGTTGGAAAGGTCCCAATATAAACACAAGAAGATGATTCAAATTCCCACTATTCCTTTACCCCAGCAATATCTTTACAGTGAAATGTTCTCACTATCTTGACACATAGGCTTCTCGCTTGGGACTGGCACAGTTGTAGATGGTTTGCTTCTGGTGCATTCTTGAGCATTCACTCGATGCTTTTCACCCAACTTATATCTCACCCTGAGATACCCAAACTGCACTCCAAACTCCGTTTTTTTAAATGCAGAGCAAACACATGAGTTCCCTAAACTCATTCTCCCTGTAGCACCTCTGTTAAACTGATCATTTTACTGAGTTCTATAACTGACTATTCAATCAACTGTTGTCCTCAATATCCTTGTAGTCTTTCTTAACAGAGAGCTTGAAGTTCCTGTCCTCTCTCTCTGACACACACTGACTCTCTTCTCTGTCTTTCTCTGTGTCACTTGATCACTGTCGCTAAGCAATGGTAAAGTTTTTCTACTTTGTGTTTTTTCCACCTATAATCACTAAACTTCTAACCCTTTTTAACCCATCTCTTTACCTTGAGGTTGTAAAACCTCATTAAAAATGTATATATACAAACAAACCCAAAAGACCTGACTCTTTAGTCAGGAGTCTATTCAGACTCCCACACAATAAGGCTCATAAACAACCTAAATGAAACTGAAACCATTTTACCTTTCTTAACAGATAAATATTTATATATATATTCAACTTAAAAATTATACTTTGTTCATAACCGTCTAGAAATTATGTTAGAAGGATAAGGATTCCTGTGAGCTCATGCCCATTATGCTGATCCTCCTGTACATGTGCAGCTCCAGTTCAAAGTGCTCCTTTTACTTGTTGCTGCTACTCTTCCTCTAGCCATAATTGCCAATTTAAAAAAGTATGTTGCTAGTCCCCCTTTAAGATTTCAGAAGGGTGTCCAGCCACCACAAGCACTTTAAAACCAAGTAATTTTTCAAGAACTGCTATGAACCAACACAAAATTCCCACCAAACCTTTGCAGTATTTTATTTGAGTGCAAGTGAATATACCTTTAAATAACATTAGAAACGTTCACTCCCCACTTGTAGGAGTTGTGACTGATTGACATGAAAATGGCTTTGGGGCTTTAACTGTAACACTTGAGTTTTGTTTAAATAATTTAATTAGCTCTCTGCATGGCTGGAAGAGTCATACATTCAGCGGCAAGTTAGCATTTTTACTTTGTTGTTCCTATTTTCATTCTGCTATTCCCCTGTTTAAAAACTATATAATTTCTTTAAGCCTTAAAAATGATCCAAGGAAGAGATTTATTCATTGATTCTTCAACAGGTCAATTAGCAAGTTATCATCAAAAAATTCTTATTTCTATAAACAATCCATTTACTTTTCTAACTGTCGTTCAAGAAATGGTGATCATAGATGCTGTTGTTTACAGTTATATGTTATGATCCTAGACCAACCCCCAAGTTGTTGATAAGTTCCAGTTTGGGACTAATAACATTTTGTTTAAAATAGACAAAGTTTGAGATTCAGGACACTTGCCGAGAGAAAAAAGCCACAAGATTCCATGGGTTTTGAACAAACAAAAATAAGCTTTACTGTACAAGGTCAGAAAGATAAATCAAGTTACAATATCTTTCTTATGCTCTAAACATTCAGGGTATGTATGAGGTACATGTGAATTAACAGGCAAACTGTGGTCAAACACACCATACTGCACAATAAATGACAGAGGTGACCAAAACAGAGTCCATGGATTTCTCAACAATCCACCCAGATATCAGTAAACACTATGAGTCAACCAATCTTACTGAAACTCTGTCTCTCTCACGAAGGATTCCCACCTTCACCTTCGAAGATCTTGGCTTGGAATTCTTTCCACAAATCGCTCCAATTCAGATGGCCTCAATGATGGCCCACCTCGCAAGGTTTCAATCTTGTCTCCCGAGATTCTGTTTCACTGGATTCCCGAGTATGCACTCAAGCATCAACTCACAAGCACAATTTCAGCTCTACAGCCGGGCAGAGCAGAACCCCGCTGTTCCAAAGTGGCTTGCAGCATGGAGTCACTGACCTTTGGCCGCCTTTTTGGATCTTCAGAGCTTCTCCTGAGCTCACTTCACTTAAATCCTGCTACCCACAGGCCTTTTCCTGTTTTTAACTTAACTGGGAGATCTTCCTGTCCCTGCCCCTTGTCTGGGATGTTTTGGGACCTCTCCCTGTTCTCTCTCCCTTTGGGACCTCTTCCTGTCCCCTGCCTGGGACACTTATCTTCACTCCCCGTCACCTGACCCAGGTTTTCGCATCATTTTTCTTCATACACAGGCCCGCTGGACCGTTCTTTGGCCCAAAGAATTTAAAAATGCAGAACTACCCATGTGCAGCCCGCTACTGGTCTGTACGTGCCTGGAAACTCGGAGGTCTATCAGAACTTGAGAGTTCCTGACCTCCTGCTCTCTGACGAGGCGAATGTAGCTTTCATAACAGGTTCTATATCTGAATAATTCATAATATAATTTGTTAATTAATTTAAATCAATGCCAGCCTTTCCTGAAATCCAACTTGGAGAATTTAATCTTTTTGAAAAATATACGACTGAACATACAAATATACGAAATGGGCGCAGAAGTAGGCCATTCAGCCCCTTGAGCCTGCTCTGCCATTCATTAAGATCATAGCTGATCTGTTTGTGTTTCGAATTCCACATTCCCATCTACCCTTGATAACCTTTGATCCCCTTGCCTAACAAGAATCTATTTTACTCCATCTTAAAAATATTCAATGGCCCCGCCTCCACCACCTTCTGAGGCAGAGAGTTCCAAAGCTGCGCAACCCTCTGAGACAAAAAAATTCCCCCCATCTCTGTCCTAAAAGAATGACCCCAAATTTAAAGATGTGCCTCCAGTTCTGGACTCACCCACAAGAGGAAACGTCCTTTCCATGTCCACCTTGTCAAGACCATTCAGGATCTTGTATACTTCAATCAAATCACCCATCAGTCTACTGAACTCCAGTGGAAACAAGCCCAGTCTGTCTAACCCGAACTGAAACTCAAATTATTACAGGATAAGGGTGTAGACCCACTCTTCGACTCCTGTTGATGTACAGAATGTATGCTGAGAAATTCTGCAAACCGTGCAGGTTGATTTTAACTGATCCCACCCGGCAGAAGCATGGAGCTCACCACACCTTTCTGGCTGTGATCTGGCCAACTGTAGCTTTAAATTGCAGGCGGCAAAGACACTTTCCCCAAAGTGTCCTTCTCCTTAAATCTTTCCCCAAAGTCACAGCTAATGTGTTTAAGAAGCTATAAAAGTGCCACCAACTTCCCTCTCCTCTGCTATTCATAAATGCAAGTTAGCTTATTTGATTAAACACAACTTAGAGGATAAAAAAACTATTCAGCTATGCTGAGGTATGTACAATGGAAGATATTGCATCGTCAATAAAGCAGTCTATTTATACAATTGAATTTTTAATCAAATCATGCAGCTATCTGAATTTGTAAAAGCGACTAACCTTCATGCATTGGTGTTCAATAGATATTGAATGCAGATTTGCAAGAATAGGATTCCTATAACATTTACATCCTGAAGTCCTGATAATTTGAATTCCCTGTTAATTATGAGATTGGACTCTGATGATGGTCTCAGAGCCCTATCTACCATGTTAATCCAAGGCCTTGGGGTGAGGGGAGGGTGGGGTCAGTAGGGTTCCCCATCAGGTAAAACCTGCCTGAAACTTCAGCCAGATCCAAAAGAGGCCCAGCAAGAAAGTTTACTTTTGTTTCTCATGGGCCCCAGAGCAAAGCCTTTGGCCACACCTGCCCCTCCCCCAATATGGATTTCCCTTCTGGAACTTACCTCTTTACAGGGACCATTCCCATGGATCCCCAATAATTGCTTCCTGCAATCCCAACAGCAACTTCCCATCAATCGTCTTGGACCCTTAGCAACCGGTATGCTATTGAGGTCCAGCCATTAAAATCTGTCTAACCTACCAGCTGCTGGTCCCAGATACCGTATCTCACTCTGCTGTATTCCTGCCTGGGAGTTAAAATTGAGAGCTACTTTCCCAGAATTTGCCCCTGTGATTGAAAGATGTCTCCAGCTACTGTAAGTAAAATTACAGAGTTAAAGCTCAGTATTTTGAGAGAGGCTGAGGTCTTGAAGCAGATATCTTAGTGAGTTTATTTAGTGAATTTATTAAACAACATAAAAAGCAATTCAGTGGGAAATGTTAATGTTATTGTGAAATAAGTAATCTTCTGGCTTTTAAAACTTGTATAAAACCTTAGTTTGGCCATTAGAAATTAGAAAAGAATGTTTTTTTAAATTGAGCTATTTGATTGGTTCTCAGAACCGTTAATATTTGAAACACAGAACGAGGGTTCTGGGCTCTTGGAGTGATCAATCCAAAATAAATCTAACAGTTCTCTTCACAAAGCTCCTCTCATTTAAATATTATTCTATTCTTCCTTAAAAGGTGCAAATGGTGTCTACATCCATCACTCCTGTGGTAAAGTTTTTCACGTCTCATTCTCAGTGACAATTTTAAAATTATTATTCCCACATCACTCTCCAACCAGAGGAAATAATCTTTCCCTGTCCACTCTATCAAAAACCTTCAAAATTTAAAAAAAATCTTTACCTATTTTCCCTAGTCTCTGTCTTTTCTGCTCCAGTGGAAATAGTGCAAAGATCTCCTCATAACCATAGTTCCCATTCCTCCTACCATCCTGGTGAATCTCCACTGAATGTAACCTTTATATGACTCTATGATTTTTTGAACTCAATGGGCTGTATTTTATGGCTGTGCCAGGGCAGAAGCAGGGCATAAAATTGTACGCCATAGTAGTGGTGCCATTGCCAGTTCCCACCTGCCCACCCCTGCTGCAGTTTTACCAGTGAAAAAGGTGGTGTTGGGAGGCTACTCACCCGTGGGGCCAGTTGAGGCTTTTGAGTGGTCAATTAATGGTCATTTAAGGGCCTCCTTTGGCTGCTCCTTGAATTTTATCCACAGCCGAGGAAGGCCAGTCCCAAGTGTCCAGTCACCCACTGAAACCTGGTGGATTGGTGGCAGGCAAGGCAGGACTTGTTTGCAGGGTCCCTGTGCCCATGAGAGCCTCCACCCCCTGTGTTTACCCTCCCTCCTGCCCTGTCCACCCTGAGCTGCCATCCCTCCCCCTCTAACCACACCCCCCCCCCTTTCATCAGGACCTGCCAGCCTGACCCCCCCCCCCCCCCCACCCCCCGTGTACTCTGGACATATCTTCAGGTCCTGTCCATCGTAACATGCTTCCCCCGGGACTCACTGCTGTCCCAGCAGTGGCCACCATCCCTGGCAATGCTGCTGGGATCATTTGATTGGCCAGCTGCTCTCTGAGAACTTCCTCCCCACTGGGGACAAAAGTCTTGCATCAAGCCAATTAGCCGTTAAATGGCTGTGGAGCAAGCCAGCCAGGTGTGGACTTGCCCCAACTTTTCTGCACAGCAGAGAGGTGGGAGTGGGAACCCCACCCCCAGTGTAAAATTTAGCCCTATAGTCTATAACAGGATACCTAAAACTGCTCACAACACACTGTGCACAACCTTACTAATACTCTGTAGAAATTTAACATTGCCTTTTTTTACTCCTGTTCTTTTGAAGACCCAAAATGCCATTGGCCTTTTTTTATGGCTTTATCTGCACTTACACTTTCAAGAAGAACCACACAAGCAAAATGCTTACATTTCCAATTATAGATACTTTAGGTTCTCCAATTCAGGTACATTTTCTGAACACACTTCATAAAAGTAAAATAATTCTAACTATAAGAAATAATTTACCATTTTCACTTCACAGCATGTAGGAGAGAAACTATCAAATGAAACATCAACAGATGCCATATTCTTTGAATTTGAGTATGAAAAATTCTACTGAAGATCAAACACTCACTTTTAAACGTTCACTACCCATTCAGCAATATAAAGAAAACATGGTCAAATTTACATCTTTCTTACCGTACATCTATGCAACAGTATTTGGTGTATTGAGGCAAAATGATTTGTTAATAAAATAAATATAACATTTTATTATTCAGAATCTCCTTCCAGAAGTCACCAGTTCATGAAAAACTTGACTTTCCAGTATGAACATATAAAAGACAACTTGTGATTATTTAGACTGTACTACAAAATATAAAAATTCTGCTCTGTAATTTCCTATTGTTCATATTCGTCACACTATACCCAAACAATCAATATGAGAAGTTGTGTTGCTTTTTTTAGGAAAATTGCTTCATGTGTTACCTTATCATTGATGATTTGAACAAAAGATAATTCTGACTACTTTCACTGCCCTAAGATAGGGTTTCCCTGGAGGTTAGCACAGCTAACTCAGATTATTTGAATTGTACATGTTACGTAAATATGCTGTGTTGCCAAGATTGCTTGTAGAAGGATCAGTAACCATAAACACTCAAACTGCAAAGCATGCATTTATTAAAAAAATCCTAATTTCTCTGTCACATGATCCCTTTTGCAGTTTTTAGAGATTAACTTGTGTATTACGATCTCTCTAAAAAAAGCAATTCAAATTCCCAGTATTCAATTTAAAGGATCACATGACAAGATTGCAAGCTTTAAGACTTTTACAGCAACAAACAAACAGCAACACTAACTAATCATGACTTTTGGTGGGCAATCTATATTTTAAACTACAGAGCAGAATTTTCTCCTTTTATTTTTAACACAACCCAAAATCCCACAGCATGGTTATACCTTTTACTATACCTTAAGTCGACATTTAATTCTCCAGGAACCAGTCCAAACGGATTCTTAGCTCTGGAGAGTTTGCTTCCGTTCTTTTCTTTCTCTAGCCAAATAACTTTGAAACTCAGAACTTTCTTTCACAGTGAGTTCACAGTGAGGGTTTTCCTGGATATTCTCCCTCCAACTCAAGCTAGGCAAATCTTCCAGCCTCGTTTTGAATCGTTTTGAAAAAAGCAAATTTGCTTTTTTCAATCCTCTCCCCACATTCCTGCGCAGTAAATCGTAGACACTTGCTGCCTTTATCTGTTCTCTTGTTTTCGGATTCTGGTAGACTGACATGTCTGTGAAATTCAGCGATATCTTTTAGGAGAACCTTGTAATCCAATGCTACAACGGCTTCCTATACACTCTAGCCCTCTCAAAGCCCATCTCCATGGTAACATGAATCACAAAGGCCTAGTATCCAAGGAAACATGCTAATCAGCTATCCTTTAGACTCCCAACTTCATTCTATCTTGAAATTCAAAAGACAGTTAAAGTATAACCGTTTACCAAATCTGATATTCTTAACACCTCCTTGGGACTTTGGAAATTAACAACCAATCCACTATCAGCACAGATGCTTCTGCCATTGGCCAGAAGTATGAACACCTTGCATCTGCTTCCCAGTAAGACAACCTGGGGCAGGTCACATGACTCCCTTCATTCCGCCATCTTACCCTAAATTAAAAACACAGTCCCAAAACATAACAACCTCATAAAACCTCACATTTGTAACACTTAATACTGCTGTACTTTATACAGTAATATTTCTATAGTTTTGATGCATTGCTGTTTATTAATATTTATTTATTTGTACATACATTCATTGTACATTATTTATTTGTACATTCTTAACACAGGCTTTGCATTTTCTTCAATTAAAAAGGGTATGCCCTCCAGCACTTTCAGATATTTAATGGTGTAAATAGAGTAAATTAGGAAGTGACTTTTTCCCAGTGTTACCTTTTCCACAAGGTTAGCTTACCCATGTAAAATAGACAGAATTTTGACAAGTTGGTAACGGTTTCTACTTTATGATCTGGGAAAACAGTCACTAACAATTTTCTGCTGGTGTGTCAGAAATCCCAGAATGGTTTCAGCACAGAGAGAGACCATTCGTCTTGTCACGTCTGCACTGGCACTCCATAGGAGCAATTCACCGAGTGTCATTCCCCCACCTTCTCCCCGTGACCCTGTAGATTCTTCCTTCTCAGATAACACCCAATTCCTTCTTGAATGCTTCGATTGAACTTGCCTCCACCACACTCTCAGGCAATGCATTCCAGACCTGAACCACTCGGTGTGTGAAAAATTTCTCATGTCACCACTGCTTCTTTTGCCAATTATCTAAAATCCGTGTCCTCTTGCTCTTGATCCTTCCACCAATGGGAACAGTTTCTCACTGTCAACTCTCTCCAGATCCCCAATCATTTTGAATACCTCTATCAAATCTCCCCTCAACCTTCTCTTCTCTAAGAACAGTCCCAACTTCTCCAGTCTACCTACATAACTGAACTTTCTCCTCACTGGAACCATTCTCGTGATTCTTTTCTGAGCTCTCTTTAATGCCTTCTTAGAACTGGACACAATGCTCCAATTAAGGTCGAACCAGTGTTTTATACAAGTTTAACATAACCTCCTTGCTGTTATATTCTATGCCCCTATTAATAAAGCCTAGAATACTGTATACTTTATTAACCGTTCTCTCAACCTGTCCTAGCACCTTCAGTGATTTATACACACATACACACAGAGGTCCCTCTGCTCCTGCGCCCCCTTTAGAGTTGTACTCTTAACTTTGTATTGTCTCTCTGCGTTCATTCTACCAAAATGAGTCATTTCAAACTTCGCTGCATTAAATTTCATCTTCCACTTGTCTGCTCATACCACCAACTTGTCTATGTCCTTTTGAAGTTCTGCACTATCCTCCTCACAGTTCACAATGCTTCCAAGTTTAGTATCACTGCAAATTTTAAAATTGTGCCCTGTATTCTTAAGATTTAGGTCATTAACATCAGGAAGAGCAGGGGTCCATACACTGACCCCTGGGGAACTCCACTACAAACCTTCCTCCAATTCAAAAAATACCCATTAACCACTAGTCTGTTTCCTGTCACTCAGCCAATTTCATACCCATGTTGCTATTGCCCCTTTTATTTCCAGGAGTTTATCAACTTTAAGTTCAGATAGCCAAGCAAATACCACCGCCCCCCCCCCCCCCCCACAACTTATCAATTTTAAACTCTTCAAGTGACTGAATTGCCTCCTTTTGCACCATGACCTGAATAACATCTTCTTCCTTGGCAAAGACAGCTGCAAAGTATTCAATTAATTCCTCACCCTTGTCCCCTGCCTCCATGTGTAAATCCCCTTTTTGGTCCCTAATCGGTTCTGCACTCCTTTTTACCAACCCTTTTCTACTTATATGCTAATAGAAAACTTTTGGATTTGTTTTTCTTACTCTTTGCTTCGCTTTTTGCATTTTAACCTTTGATATTCAGATTGGTTCTCGGTTGTCCATCTGACATAAGCACACTTTATCTTTTTTATTTTAATCTCTTTTGTCATCTGGAGCTCTGGATTTGTTGGCACTGCCTTTCCCCTTTGTGCGAATATACCTTGACTGTGCCTGAACTCTCTCTTCCATAACAGCAGCCCATTGTTCTGCTTACCAACCTTTGATTCCAGCCCATCTGGGTCAGATCCATTCTCACTCCATTGAAGATGGCTTTCCCCAGTTAATTATTCTTAATCCAGATTGTTCCTTGCCATTTTCCAAAACCAACCTAAACCTTATGATACAGTGATCACTGTCCCCTAAATGTTCCCCTGCTGACACTATTCCCTAACTGTTCCCCTGCTGACACTATTCCCTAATTGTTCTCCTGCTGATGCTGGATCCACTACAATCGAAAGATGATCATTTTTTTCACATTCATTTACAGGATGTGGGCTTCACTAGCTGGGCCAGCATTTATTACCCATCCCTAATTGCCCTTGAGAAGATGGTGGTGAGCTGCCTTCTTGAACCGCTGCAGTCCATGTTGTGTAGGTACACCCACGGTGCTGTTAGGAAGGGAGTTCCAGGATTTTGACCCAGTGACAGTGAGGAATGGCGATATATTTCCAAGTCAAGATGATGAGTGACTTGGAGGGGAACTTCCAGGTGGTGGTGTTTCCATGTATTTACTGCCCTTGGGTTTTGAAGGTGCTGTCTAAGGAGCCTTGGTGAATTCCTACAGTGCATCCTGTATATGGTACACACTGCTGCTACTGTGCATCGGTGGTGGAGGGAGTGAATGTTTGTCCTGGATGGTGTTGAGCTTCTTGAGTGTTGTGGGAGCTGCACTGATCCAGGCAAGTGGGAGTATTCCATCACACTCCTGACATGTGTCTTGTAGATGATGAGGACAGGCTTTTGGGGGGGCGGGGGGGGTGGTGGAAGAAGGGGAGTCTGGAGCTGAATTAGAACACACCAAAGTGCTTCATAGTATATGAACTGCAGTCTGTTGTCACATAGGCAAACAGAACAATAAATTAACGCATACAAAGTTCCACAGAGTCCTGCTGCCAAACATGGTGGATGTGGTTGCGTTCATGTGCTGAAAATTGCTACCCTCTAACAGCATCTGCTTTGTGATGAGATCGTAACAGGAGTAGGCCATTCAGGCCCTTATGCCCGTTTTACCATTTAATTTGACCATGACTGCTTTGTGTCTTACCTCCATCTCCTTGTCTTAGCTCCATGTCCCTTAATACCCTTGCTTGGAAAAAAAATCAGTCCCAGTTTTGAAACTTGAAAATGGACCTAACCTCAAAAGCTTTTTGCAGAAGAGACTTTCGCATTCCCACTATCCTTTGTGTGAAGTGCTTTCTGACATTACTTCCGAACAACCTAGCTCTCATTAGAAGGTTACGACCTTTTGTTCCAGGCACCCCACATAGCTCCAAAAATGCATTATTTTCTCCAAGTCCACCCACCACTCTAATTGCATACTACAGTGAGCAAGAGATTCTTCATGCCAGCTAAGGTGCTAACCTGTAATCATTTTAGCTTAGCTTTCATTGTGTGCCTAACATTTTGCTGCTGTGAGTCATGCAATTCTGAATTTTTAAGAAGTATCTCATTCCCCAATTATGTTCTGCACATTTGTCAAAGTTAAAAGTCATCCCTTCTGATGTGCCTATGAAAAATATTCAATTATCCTCAGTAAACATCTAAGCAATATATTTTAAAACTTAAGATAATGATATTAATTTGTTACTGTGTAAGTGGTTAAAAACTGTCCTAGATTTCAAGTACCTGCAGCAGAAAAGTTGCCAATTTTAATTTCTAGCATCATTGAAACGTACTGAGATGAGAGATGAAAATATATATTTAGAACCTGCAATTAATGAAAAGAGACAAAGATCAGAGGGATATCTTCTGGAGTGTCCCCTAACATTCAGTACATGCTGTGATTGTTAAAGGGAAGCAGTGACATTTATACATTGTTTAAACAAGGCCCTTGGTGGTATTAGGCATCATGTAACAGCTGTTATTCCAACTGGCATTAGGATTATCAAATGCAGCAGATAGGTACAGTAATTAAAGTTAAGTATACATTTAATTTACACATTCTACTCTAATGCATTCATAGTTTATATGCAAAATACTGAACACCAAACACTTGTAGAATTTGCTGTTTTTAAAAAAAATGCACAGCTGAAAAGCTTTGCATTGCATTGGCTGCACAAATGTATGATAGCATATAAGTAATTTATGGGCATAGAAACAGGAGTTTCATGTGGTTAGACAGTCTGGAATTACAATCTCACATGTGTTCCAATTTTAATAATGTGTGTTAGGACCTAGCTGATTCACTACTACACTTGCAGGCCAGGTGTAAACTTCAGATGAGAAGTTCAAAAGCACTTAGCGTGTTCCAGGAATTTTCTAATAAGAGAACATATTCTACTAACGACTTTCCTTCCTGCTGAACTTTATGCAGCTGTATTTGGTGTATTGAAGCAGTTATGTTCACAGTCTCTCTCCAAAGTTTAAAAATGGTTATATCCTCCTGTTCATACAAAGATTGTTTTTGAGCTCAGTATAAATAAAAGACAACGTGACCATTTATTTATTTCAGCTCACACAATCTGAAAGCTAAGAAATCATAGTAGAAAGCAACCATCCTTTATCATCATCTATGCAGGCCTGACCACTGTCTTGTATAGCTGAGTGAAGTTTCAGTTTGAGTAAAAACAGAGCTGCAGCCAATTATCTGTCAATGAGATACACTTCAAGATTGAAACACAGTTTGCTCCACTATCTGATAACCTCCTCCTGCTCCAAATTAGTTCAAAAATCAGCTAGGTGGAATGATGTTCAGATTCAGGATTTAAACTTACAGCTAAACCAGTGAACAATTCTCTACTGAATTAAAAATGTTAAACAAATGCATAAATCATAATCTTTAGTAAAGTCAGTGTTTGATACAGTACAAAAAACGTTATTCAACAAAAAATTAACTTTTGGTTATTTGATTAATCCACTTTTATTTTATATATAGTTGGACAGAAAATGGAAGAAACTGAAGAGTCAGTGCCCTCTCCTTCTGAAGAAGTGTCTGTTAAAGTGCTCCCACCCATCCCCCAAGAGATTATGCTGAGCATCAGAGAAGCTTGTGATTAATGGCACGAATTATCTTTTCTCCTCCAATAATATTCCTCTGTATTAAATTTTGTTCTGCATTTCAAAAACAATAGGAGATTTGACACTAAGTAAATATAATTGTTATTTATTTAATAGCATTTTGAAAATAAAACTTTTGCACATGCTCGATATTGTCAACATGTGATGTGTCTATATTATATGTATGCACTGCTGCAAGTGTACACACACGCACACACACACACACACTCTGGAATATGCACAGATTGATTGTCTTCATTGGATATCTTGTAAAAACAGTGCATATGTGCAAAATTTTATAGTATGGTAGAAAAAGCACAATGTTTAATAGACTTGTCAATAGACCGAGCAGCAGTTTAGTTATAAATAAAATTTGCTGTACCAAAGACAGGTTTTGAGCTAAAATATTAGGCTTCGTAGTATTAATGCAAAAGAGCAAACCACCAAAACCTACTTGGTTTCTGTGAATCATCTATAAATCTGTGCTTAATTTTTTTTAAACTTACAATATACACTATAAAGTGGTTTTGTAATTTAATGAGCCAAATGGAACTTTCAACTTGTAGCTACAAGGATTTTGGCATTTTACAAAATAATTTTTTTTTGTTAAAAGGTGGATAAATGTAGTAATTGAGGATGAGGTTTATACAAGCTTTAAAAATCTGCACTTTACTAATAATCTTTTGTTCACTATTTTAACAAGTATGGCATTAACAAAAAACTTATTGCATACAAAGCATACTAGTGTTTTAATTATTAAAACTCTCAGATCTCACTTACTTTCAGTATACAGTACACATGCACCAGACTGAATCTTCATTGCAAAAGGAAATATTACTGTTTAAGTCATGTCTAGAACAAACTACACTGCAGATTGCCACACCAATTTACAATACAGCTTTTCTATCAGATAATATGGAATGCTCAATCAATTTAAAATACCAAAGTTACTACTCTGTTTCAATTAACTCACCTCCACTAGTGACATACATTAGTCTTCAAGTAGCAGCATCAGTAAAGATAAACAACTTATCCCCATCTCCTCCAGGGAGTCTCAGTGAAGTATTGGTTTTACAGAAATGAAGCAGTATTGAAAGTTACACATTGCCACAATTTATTAAATGTAATGCAATCCCTATATACATCAACACAAAAAAACTGCAGAGCCAAGGTTTCCTTCAGCATCACTCTGGTGCTGCTTTCAACTACAGTCTTGAGGCTTTAAAAGAAAGAAAAAGTACTTTGTATGTACACCCTACAAGCTTCACTGTACATCCTATAAAAAGTTATCAGTTTAGAATAAATTCCCATTTAATTGGGCTTTCAACAGCTCCTACTTGTGTTACTATCACAGTCTTCATTGCTTGTATTGAATTTTGTCCATTGAGCTGCTGGAATTTGCTTATAACTTGAATAGTTTAGCCTTCACCAAAGGTGCCTTCCTGCATAACTCGGAGGAGCAGTTGGGATCTGAAAGATAATTTTAAAAAATTATAGGTACTTGTTGGAAGTTAATTTTGAGAAGTCTTGCAGCCAACTTATAGTTACAATGTGCAATAGGTGGTTGAAAACCTGAATTTAGCAAAATTATTTTTTGTGTTCAATTTTAATAAAATGTAATTTCATTAGGAGTTGAATATCTACAGTTACATAAATGTAGATAAAAGATAAAATCTGCAACAAATATTGAACAGCACTGGGGCAGATTTTCTGTCAAAACAACAGTGAGACTAATCAGACTATTATTTCTACATAAATGGCACAGTGACTTCAGGCAAGGAACAAATGTGCAATTAAATGAAAATATCCTAAAGTTGTGCCATTCTGCTGTTAGCTTTGTAACAATGGCATTTTGTTGTCACCATTGATCTGCATTAAGTGTCAGAATATGTGCTGTATATGTACGATAGGTCAGAACTAAACCCACCAGAGATTTAGGGCTAGTAATTACAAGTGCAAGTGCAGTAAGAATATGATAAATGTTAATTACTGCCAATCAACATCTCTGGCACTGAAAGTTAATTATTACAAGTGTGGAGTCTCATTCCTTCAGGTTTTGAATTTTTTGGGGACATTTTACAAATATCAAGTTTTAAATTTCATATTTCTCATTTTTTCTTTGGGTCTTGTTTTGCTTTTTTAATCCAATCCTTCTCTCCTTCACTATTTCTCTTTCTGTATCTGATTCGTCATTGAATTCATCCCCTTTAATTCACCCTCCTTCTCAATCCTACCACTGTTTATTTCTCAATCCTTAAATCTCATTTATTAAGGAGATGCCCTGTTGGGTTGCCTTGTTCACTCAGATCCAAGATATCCTATTTCCCCTACTACATCACTATCAGCTTGCACTTTCAGCAATTCAGGGGCAAAGTTCTTTTGAGTTAATAGGTGCAGGGCCAAGTCTAACTGGCCATTAGATACTGTATTACATCAACACCTGGCCAAATATATTGGTTACACACAATTCAAAAGAAAGACAGCCTATGAAAAACATTCTTTGACTATCATACCGAAAAGTAGGTATGGGTTGGATTTTACGCTCCCCCACTGACAGGTGTTTCTCATGTGTTGGTGCAGACTCGATGGGCCAAAGGGCCTCTTCTGCACTCTGTGATTCTGTGACAGGGTTGAAGGTGGGAGGGGGCTCATAAAATCCAGTCGATGACCTTCCCACCGCCTACCTGAGTGCTCTCGACATGTCTGACTTTTTTTTAAAAAGCAGGGGGCAGGGGAGTCATCAGGTGGCCCACCCACCCCTGGACCAAATGAGGCCCTTACGTGATCAATTAATGCCAACTTAAGGGCCTTAATCCGACCCCACTGGTATTTTACCCACAGTTGGGGGAGACTTATGCTAAGCAACAAGTCCGGCAACTTTGGCTGTGTGGACTGGTGTTGGGCAAGGTCAGAAGTGGGGATGTTCGCTGATGGTTGCACAATGTTCAGCAGCATTCACAGCTCCTCAGAGACTGAAGCAGTCCATGTCCAAATGCAGCAAGACCTGGATAATATCCAGGCTTGGGCTGACAAGTGGCAAGTAACATTCACGCCACACAAGTGTCAGGCAATGATCATCTCCAGTAAAGGAGAATTCAACCATTGCCTCTTGACATTCAATGGCATTACCATCACTGAATCCCCCATCATCAACATCTTGGGGGTTACCATTGACCAGAAACTGAACTGGACCAGCCATATAAATATTGTGGCTACAAGAGCAGGTCAGAGGCTAGGAATTTTGTGGTGAGTAACTCACCTCCTGACTCCCCAAAGCCTGTCCGCCATCTACAAGGCACAAGTCAGAAGTGTGATGGAATACTCCCCACTTGCCTGGATGAGTGCAGCTCCAACAACACCCAAGAAGCTTGACACTGTCCAGGACAAAGCAGCCCACTTGACTGGCACCCCATTCATTATCTTAAACATTCGGTCCCTTCGCCACCACCACAGTAGCAGCAGTGTGTACCATCTACAAGATGCACTGCAGGAATTCACCAAGGCTCCTTAGACAGCATCTTCCAAATCCACAACCACCACCATCTAGAAGGACAAGGGCAGCAGACAGATAGGAACACCACCACCTGGAAGTTCCCCTCCAAGTCATGCACCATCCTGACTTGGAAATATATTGCCGTTCCTTCACTGTCGCTGGGTCAAAATCCTGGGACTCCCTCCCTAACAGCACTGTGGGTGTACCTACACCACATGGACTGCAGTGGTTCCAGAAGGCAGCTCACCACCATCTACTCAAGGACAACTAGGGGTGGGCAATATATGCTGGCCCAGCCAGCGAAGCCCACATCTCATGAATGAATAAAACAAAAGGCAGCCACCCCCACTCTCTACCCCAGCTGCGCAACAAATTCATCCATCCCTTTAACCCCCTCCCTTGAACTCGGCTCCCATACCCACCCCCAACCCTGGACTTACCTGTCAATCCAGGTTCCTCAGCCTTGGGAATTGCTTGTAATTCAGTGGCTTTCACTGCTGGGAGTATAAAGTTGCTGGCCAATCCAATTGGCTGGCAGCTAAGGTGGGCCTTCCTCCCGAAAAAAGAGGAAGTCTCACCTTGAAGCAATGAATGCTGGTCCCAGCGTTAAATAACTGTGGGGCAGGCATTTGGATTGTGAGGATGCCGCCCTCCCACCTTTTAACCAGGGGGGTGACGGTAGGGAAACGACAGTGAGCGTAGCACCCCAGCACCATAGGTAAAGGATACAAACAAACTACTAGAACTTGCATATCACAATCCAAATAATTCCAAACTGTCTAAAAAAATTATAGTTTCAGTTAGTTTACTCACTTTATCCCCTTTAAATAAAACAATACTCTGAAGAGGAAACTAAATTCTTAATGGTACAGAGGTTTAGTCCAATTGAGTAAATCACCTTTAATCTTTCAAAATCAAAGAATTTTCTTTATGTGCTTGTCAATTTTTTTTAAAATGATTATAAAATTAAGCAGTCAACTTTATCTTACAAAAAAAAAATTAGGATATGAGGGAAGAAGCTGAGCTCAGTGTAGAATAAAGGTAAGATTTAATGCCTGACTCAGATCGAGTTGGCAGTTAGATAAGATGGTGATTTAAGGCCAGAGACTTTACAGTAATATCTATACGAGTGGCTGCAAAATTGTTGCTTATTTTAACTCCCTCTCTGACATTGAAGGCTCAAATGATCCATCTGTTGAAATACATTGGAGTTTTAAAAAGTTAACATCTGAAAATTTGATGAGATTAAAACTACCATTAAAAAATTGTATTACTATATTATGTAGATCCAAAGGGTCACTTTTTATTTTAAATAATTTGCTTTTACTCAATAATTATCCATATATTGGAATTACAAAAAATACTTCTGCAGCAATTTAATTTCAAAAGATGATCTTGATATCCTTTCATCATCAACATCAATTAATTTCTCCACCTTTAGACTTTAAGTTGAAACACCAGACGTAAAATTCAAAGTTCAGCAAATTGATTTTTTAAAAACTTACGTTTCCACCATTAAGGACAACTGCCATTTCAGTAGGTTGATAAACATTGCTCCGAAGCTGAATGTTGGGTCTATGTCCCAGACTCCCATTGCGAAATCCGGATTTATAGGCTATGTGGTGGAGGCAAGAAAATACAGGAGACACACAAATTTGCACAGCACATAAAAGCAGCATAACAATCCTACTAAATTTCAAACTTCAACATTTCCTATTTTTGTTTTATGCTTTGAAGTAGGAAAGTATAACTGAATTTTTTTTTTTAGCCAAAATCCCACTGAATCAATATGAACCAGATATATTAGCTTATGTTATTGTTTAACAATACAGTAGCAAAAACATTTTCTGGTTAATAAGCCTATACAGTCCCTCCTAGCTGTTACTATCTTTAAAAACATTCAATCGGACCCAGACCTCTCCATTTTTTGCAGTAATAATGGACTGAGTTAACTCCTGTTGTCTATATGTGTCACACAGAAAACCATGCATTTCCTTCTGGCTGGGAAAGAAAGGTGGAGGAAGGGACATGGGGAAAATAATGCAGCAAGGACAAGCCCCCAGCTTAACAATATTTATCAACAAATCAAACATAGCTTTTGCTTACCTGCCCCAGATTCATCCAAAGAGAAAGCTTTATTCTCCATGTAAGTACGTGGAAGTTGCAAATCTTCTTCAAAGTTAGTCTCACGTATTCTGGGCTGAACTGCATCAAAGTAATCTGGTGTGTTGTGTTTTGATGGGATAATTGAACAATGGACTTCTGGGATGGCATGAAAAATAAGAAACACCCATCCGTTGGTGACTAGTGCAATGGCGAGAGCAGGGTCATCCCACAAGGGTTGTTTTTTCAGTTCTCGGTTGCCGTACAGGTACATGGCCATCCACGCGACCCATATCAAGATGGAGAAGAACATGGTTAGAATAACGCAGGCTCCATTCTTCTTCCATTTCTTGAACTTTCCGCAGAGGGTTAAGAAAGAAAGCAACAAGGTGACAGCCATCAGGAACATAACATAAATCGATGCCATGACAAAGTCCATCTGCTCGTAGTTGCAAGCAGGTTTTTGATCTCTGACAACAGTTAGGATCAACCATTCCACTGCAATTATAACTTGAACTAGCATGAGGCAGATTGCAATGCCAGCTAGCAGCCATCCAGATGGGCCTTTGCCGTGATGAACCAACTGACGCAGTCTCCATGCCTGCGCCAACAGGCATGAAAAGCAAAGTGCAAACAGAACTCCCCATAAGAATCTTCTTGTGGGACATGTTCTTTTGTCTTCTGGTATAATGAATGCAAATGATAGTCCAAACAGCCCGAGTGTGCCAAACAAGAACAGGAACTGGATTCCCAAAGGACTTTTCTTTTCTTTGTCTTTAATAAATGGTAACTTCACCAGAAGAATCAGCATCAGTAAGAATGCAGTTAGTACTCCTGCACCTGCCACTGCCTCCACAACTATTCCCCAGATTACATCCAGGCTGCACAGGTTCAGGTAGTGAGGAAGGAGGTTTAACCCGCAGCCTCTGTCCGGAAGAGGATTGCTCGAGTTCTGGGAGGATCCATAATTAATCACCGAGAGAAGAATAAGTGAAGCAGCCGGAAGTATTTTCATATTGAAGTCAATGCTGGAAAAGAAATGGGGGTGGGGGCAGGGGAGGCAAAGAGTAAAGCACATGTTAGCTCTAAGCAGACTGCATTGCACACTATTATCTTTTACCTATGCTGCTTTCAGAACGATAAGTTTTTGCTGGTTTGAACACACGTTATTTGTAAAGAGGCCAACATTCAAATTAGACAACACTTCAGTTCCATAGTTGTTGAAACAGAATGAAACAAACAATTCTCATCTCCATTTGTGTCATAGAAATGAAATTAGTTATACTGAAAGTTGTACAACAGGGAGTTTAATACCTTTAGTTTTATAGTGACATCTTGTAGAATGGTAACAGTCAATTTCAGAAAACAGAAAGAAAAGGTGAGCAAGGGGAGATATTTTAAAATTCAAGGTAGGAACCTCTACTTGATCAATGTTCTACAGAAAGCCTGGGACCCTGGGCTGTAAGATCAAGTCTTATTTGTGCACCAAGTGTTGTACACACTAGAAAGTAATTGCCCTATCCATGAAATTGCTTCTTTCAATTGATCAAAAAGTGGTGGTCTTAAAAAGGTAGACTTGCTTCATTATGACTGGGTGCAGAAGATCAGCAGGGAAGAACAGGGAGGACAGCAGTCTGCACACCTGCCATTCCACTCATTTCATGTGCAGATATCCAGCAGCAATCACTACCAACCGCGAGATCCTGCCATCCAACAGCTTCCTTCTGAAGCAATCCTTTCACACGCAAGGAGGAGGAATTAAGTCTTATACCTCTAATTTACATCTAACATTGATACATCCGTTTAAAGCCGGAAATAAATTGTATGGTTTCCTTTTTTTGCAGAGGAAGCTGTTTACCTTTTTAATCACTTTAATTCTGCATAGATTAGCAAGTTGATCAGAAGTGGAGAAGTTTACAATTTAAACCAGTAAAGCCATTTGTAAACTATTGTAATTATTCTATAAGTATCTTTAATATAATCAAACATTTAACAAGAAAAAAATGACTATTTAGTTGCATTATATTCTAAACTTATAAAATGTTTTGCTGCACAAAATGACCTTCATTAATTTCCATTTCCAAATACTTGCACCCTAAATTTCTTAAAAATCTGATGCAATATAAATATAGGACAAGGTATGGTACTGAATAATAATCAGGAAGAAGCTTCTAATTATCTGTACTACTGAAGCCCATCAACATAATGGAGAAAGGAGGAAAGATAAAATAAAGTGCAAGATCTAATAAGGGAGAATAAGTCAGGCTTGTGACTACTATCCTTGGAATGATTACATGTGTCAAACTGAAGGCAATTGGTTTCCACAGCACAGAGATTTGATAAACATAGCAATAAATGTGCGTCTGATCTGAAGTACAGATGGTTATATGAAATAATTTTCAATGGAGAGGAGGTTTGAGAGGTTTAAACACTTGAAAACTAACTTGTGGTTGCCCGAGAGCCACAGTTTAAATAGTGATGTGTTTTTGAGAATCTGAGTACAAAAGCCTCTTTCAGCAATATAAGGCTGGAAGCCTATAATTAATATATCACATATACTGGTTTCCATGGTTACTAAATCAAACAAACATTTCATGGAATCTCTAACATTCCTGCATTTATTTCAAAGTAATTCTTTCCAAAATGTTTACAATAGAAATAGAGATGATGCAAAAGCTGAACTCAAAACAATTCTGTGATCTGTACCCTTAATGTACAGGTAACAAGGTGGTTACACTGTCATTTCAGTACATATATTAACATGTATACCCAAAACAATCCATTGTGATTGTGTACTAATCAACCCAATCTATAGCCCATTTTAACTTTGTGGTTTTATTTTTTACCAATACAAGAACCCGGTTTTTGTCACAAACCATCATTCTATTCTGTCCAATTTGCTCGCATATCCAATTTTCAAAAAACATGCATTTTAGGTCTACTTTCAATACTTACAACCTTCAAAACAAAGTCAAAATGAAAAAGGTCTAATCTAGAGCTTGCTAAAGGCTATGCTGAAAGCCTCGACATGAGGAACTCTGCCGCTCTGAAAGGATACTGAAGAAAAGTTTTAAAAACTTCATGTCATCGTGACTTAATTCTCCTCACCACTGCCAATGGGTTTAAGAAACAGGAAAGCAGTAACGGCACAGCAAGCTAAAAAATTAAATGGAATTGGAAAGTTGGCCCTTATCTCAAGAGGGCTCGGATACAAAAGGCTAAAGAATGATTTGATGGAAGTTGAAGGCATTAAGGGAAATGGATTTCCACTGCTTGGGGAAACTAGAACTAGGGGGTGGAGTCTAAAAATCAGAGCCAAACTTTTCAGGAGTGAAATTTAAAAAACACTTCCACACACGAAAGAGATGGGTAGGAGTTTGGAACTCTCTTCCACAAATGGTGATTGTTCCTAGATCAAATCTAAGATTGATAGATCGTTACCCCAAGGGTAAGGGATATAGGGCAAGCCAGATTTATGGAGTTAGGTCACAGATCAGCCATGACCTCACTGCATTACAGAACAGGCTTGAGGAGCTAACTGTCCTACTCCTGTTCCTATAGATAGCTTACTCCTTGGTGATATGTGGGCTAGGGTAATCATGGCCCCTTCGTCTGCAAACTCCCAAGACCTTGTAGAGAACTAGCACTGAGCAGAAAGTCTGGCTCCGGGAACAACATCATGTTCTCCAGATTCCCCCTCCAAGTCACACTCCATCCTAAATTGTTGTTCATTCATTGTCAATGAGTCAACACCCTGCCTCACTCTACTTACCAGCACTATGGGTATACCATCACCACATAAACTGACACAGTTTGAGGCAGCTCACCACCACCTTCTAAATGGGAACAAGGGTAGCCACTAAATGTTGGCCTTGATAGCATTACTCACATCCAGGAAGGTGGTGATGTTTTTTAAAAACAGATCTGAGATTCTAAAATGGGACTGGTCGGGAGAGGGACAGATGATACATTACAACATCTTGCTGAGAACTTATTTACAAAATGGTGATGGAAATCTGTACCATCCAATCAGAGGCTTCACCAGGAGTAGCAGCTACAGCCATGGAGACGAGTGGTCAGCAGAGATTACTGCACTAGACCAGGCACTGTGTACAGGAAAGTAGATCCACAACATTCTCGTTACCCAGTTCTCCAACGCTGCTCTACAACTGAATAGGATTGTTATTTACTATCCCCATTTAGTTAATGCTGCATGTGCAGCTTTGCTTTCGAACAACAGATGCTTTATCTGCTGAACAAAGAAGGAACAGTAGACTAAATGATCCTGAAGTTATTTTGTGCAGTATTAGCAGTGTATGCGGTTAGAGGTAAATGCAGAATCAGAACCTGCTAAGTTGTTATGAACGGCTGTGATGGTTTTGTGTTTCGAATGTGCTCAAAGTCATTCTCCAAATTTAGGACTGGTATTGACTGATAAGCAGCTGCAGGGAAGCAGGCTGTCCAGAACGTCCTGCATGAAACTGCATGAACCTGCACCATGCCAGAGGTTTCTGATGCCATACACTTTGTGGGCTCAGTACGTTCAGAGCCAGCACCAATTGTCATTTGTGCAAAACGACTTAATGGCATAGAACAGGCATGAGAGTACTTACACTACATGTATAACATGGTCTGAGGGCATTTCAATGTCCAATCTGCAGAACTATAGCAAAGTTGGCATCTGTCATCATCATGCGTGCTCTGCCCAGAGGCAGCTCCTTGGTTTATAGTCTTTCCATTTCTCTCTATCCTGTGCCAGTTTTTAAATTTGCCAATGACTTTCTTCAACGTTCGAGGCATTTGTTCTTCTTCCCTCTTTTCCCCTGAAATCTTCTCTCCATGATGTCTCTTACAAGGCCATCTGCTCTGAAGATGTGTCCCACCCAGACTCTGTCTTTTCCTAATTACATTCAGCAAATGTCTTTGTTCATTCATATCCTGAGTACTCAATGTCTTATTTTTATCTGTCCAGCTGATACTTTTTATTCTCCTCCAAATCCACATTTCAGTTATTTAGCAAATTGGTTGCCTGTTTCCATAAGGTCCAAGTCTCCCACCCAGACAAAACAGCGCTCCAAATCAAACTCTTTACAGATCGCTTCTCGAGTTGTTTATTCAGCTTTCCAGTTCGCAACCTCTTACCCCAAATACAACCTTTTCCATTGCTATCCTCCTCCTCCTCCTCCTCTTTTCTTTTCTTGTTGCATCTGCAGATATGACGCTTCTAAATACTTCAATTCTGGCACCGGTTCTAGTTCTCTATGAATATATAAATACTTCTTGGCATCTGCAAGGTTTCAGAATCCCCAAACTCTCACACAGCTTCAGCTCCTCTGCCACTCCACCCAGGCTGCCTGCCCCATGTTACCACGGGCAATAATGCTCAATGCAAGTGCCTTTTGTGAGCTGTGCTCAGCATTCAGGGTAGTGACCCGCACACTCGGAACATATTCCTGCACAGAGATGCTTCTCCTGTGCCATTGTAGCTCCTCATGATGTTCCTATGTATTTCTGACAGGTCCTGAGCATTATGCTCATATTGTTGTGATAATGTTCATATTACCATATTTCATTCTTTGTGAGCAGAGAGGGGGCTGTTTGTGACCCTCCCCCGCTGATTCTTCTGTCCATCCTAAAACATGAATTGACATAGCACCTTCCATATCCTCAGCTCATCCCAAAGTGCATCACAGCCCAACAAAAACAGAAAATATTGGGAAAATGCTGTCAGACCTGCTGAGGTTTTCTAGCATTTTCTGTTTTTGTTTCAGATTTCCAGCATTCACAGAATTTTGCGTTCATGCTTGCATCACAGCCTATTTGTTTCAGTTGACTGCATTTCTGTAAAACACACTAATAGCCAACGTGCACACAAGGTCCCATGAACAGCACGAAGATCAAAGACCAGCTGCTGTTTTGGTGGAGGAGACACTTTGGTTTAAGCGCTAATAGTGCTCTGAACTTCAAAATGGGCCTCTGCATTTCCTATCTTACTAGATATTAACAACTTGTGTTTATAAAGCATCTTTAATATTAAGAACTTGTGTTTATAAAGCATCTTTATGTCCTGTAGCACTTTACAGCTGGCATATTCAGCAAAGACAATTGATACTCAGCTGAAAGGGGAGACATTAGGATGTGTGAACAAACTCTTGGTCAGAGAGATAGGTTTAAGCAGTGTCTTAAAAGGAGGTAGAGGCATGGAGCTGTGAATGTTTAGGCTTAGGGCTGAGGTGGATGAAAGCACAGCTGCCAGTGGTGAAACAAAGGGAAGGGGGGATGCACAGGAGATCAGAGTATGAGCAGTGAAGAGTTCTTGGACAGAAATAGGGAGGGTTAGAGCATAGAGCAATTTGAACAAGAAGGTGTGAATTTTTAACTCAAGGCATTGATGGTTCATTGAAGCAAAGTAGAGCAGCAAACCCGGGAGTGAACTGGACTGAGTGAGAGTTAGGACAGAGGCAGCAAGTTTTCAATGAGCTACTGGAATAATCAAGTCTGGGAGACAAGAAAAGCACTAAAGTGGCTTTGGAGAAGCAGCTGGGATGAGGCAGGGAGACTGGCAGATATTATAGAGGTGGAAGCTGACAGGTTCATGATGGTTAGTGGAACATGTAGTGGAACTGAAACCTATAACCTTCTCACTCAGGAGGAGAGTGTGATCCCACCAGGTCAACAGTGACACAACTGGCATTGCTGCATTTACTGTCTGTCCCAGCACCTGCAGGGCTTTCTCACTAAGTTAGGTTCCCCACTCCTGCCCGAGATATTCTATCAGGTGATGCACCTTGGTCAGATTCTGGGTTTTCAATTTCTGAAGGGCATTGGCAGCTTGATAGTTATCACCGACACCCCCCCGAGGGGGAGGGTTATCACCGACACCCCCCCGAGGGGGAGGGTTATCACCGACACCCCCCCGAGGGGGAGGGTTATCACCGACACCCCCCCGAGGGGGAGGGTTATCACCGACACCCCCCCCCCCGAGGGGGAGGGTTATCACCGACACCCCCCCGAGGGGGAGGGTTATCACCGACACCCCCCCCCGAGGGGGAGGGTTATCACCGACACCCCCCCCGAGGGGGAGGGTTATCACCGACACCCCCCCCCCCCGAGGGGGAGGGTTATCACCGACACCCCCCCGATGCTGATAATTGAGGTGTCACAGGGCATTTTGCTGCTAAAGTCATTATTGCTACGTTTTTTTTAAGTTTCTAATTTCCAGAGATCTCAGGCCTGGAATATGAACTCCTGCTTCAGAAAGAGGAGCCTCATCTTGATGGTGATTCCAGTTCTGATACAAGTCTCTTATTTTAAAATAAAATGAAATTGTCCCTTTGTGCCACTTGGGTCTCTGCTCCCTCAATCATTTTGGAAATTGCCCCAACATTGAGAACAAAAAGCAAGGTCAAAATGCAATTGTAATGATTTGCACTGCAGCATTTGAAAAGACGGCTGATGATTTTATAAGAGCTTCTGAAAAGGAATTCCAAGAGATCTACTTGGGGAAAAAATCCAGGCAGTGAGAAACGAGCAGGGACGAATCTTCCAGCCCATTCAAAACTGGGACAAAGAGGATGAACCAAATCTGGTTGTATAATTCTAATGGAAACCAAGAATCAAAGGGTTAAAAATGACACGAGACGCCAGTGATATATTCCATCAGCCTAAATTATATAAAAGCCATTTTTACATTAATCTCTGTTCGTATTTCCAATAGAACAGAAACAAAATGTAAGTTAACGAGATGTTAATATTCACCAGCCCTGGGCTCAGGATGTTTAAAAAATAGGAAATCCATAATAAACACATTGAGCGAGCGGCTTAACGTTTAGTTAAGAAACATTTCAATTCAAAATTGACCCTAGAAACCGTGTGCAGCCAGATTGCTTTGCAATTCCAGACCAGAATAAACCACCGTGTGTAAAATTAGCAGCGACAGCTGCAATCCCGGTCAAAATATTTGAACAATGAACCATCTCATTCCCTGGGCATAAATAACAAACCAGTGCACAACATTTCAGGAGCGGAATCCTGTTCACCAGTTACCCAGTTCAAAGGAGATGAAGCTGTCAGTGTCCCAGTGTCTCTGTCAGGAGTGACAGAATCCAAAAGTGATGTGTAACCCCAATTAAAGATCCATGTTGGTACTCCATGTGTGAACAGTCGACGTGTGTCCAACACTGATCCTGATCCAGATATACAAAGATTCTTACTCGGCAGCAAACGCCTGTTGTATAATCACAATTCCTTGCACTAATCTCCAGTCACTTGGTCTCTTTACGGGGTTGTTCCCCCGCCGCTTTACACCCCACTATCTCCGATTTTAATCAATATCCTGCACAATTCACACGAAGGGGCCATTGTGAAAATGTTCGAACGGTGAGAGGCTGTTTTACACTAAAAAAAAACCACATTTCCTCCAATGACTTTAACCGAATAGGGGTCTTTTTTTTGTTAAATAATAAAACGTGGTAAATGTATTGTGGTGAAAAACAGGAATAGGATTTCGGTGGAAAGAGAAACATTCTCGCTGTCAATTCCCCGGTTAACAGGAATTCAACATCTGACAATTCTGCACAAAACCAGCCCCAGTTTATCACTGACCACACACACATCCAGCCTTTCACACTGAAACCCCCCCAGTACAACCAGCGGCTTCACAGTTACTTTCCAACCAGTTTTAAATACCAAATAACAAAAAAAAAGATTCAATTCGCCGGAAACGGGGACGCACCTGAAATGTTCCAGGTTTGAGCCGGGATTTCGATCTAAAATGCGGCGCAGAGATTGAGTGAAGAGAGGTCGATGCTGTGGCTCATTCTCCCGGGGTGAGTGGTGTCCGGCTGAAGCGGGGACTCTCTCTCTCTCTCTGTGTCTGTGTGTGTCTGTCTCTCTCTGTCAGTCTGTGTCTGTGTGTCTCTCTCTCTCTGTGTCTGTGTGTGTCTGTGTCTGTGTCAGTCTGTCTCTCTCTGTCAGTCTGTGTCTCTCTGTCAGTCTGTGTCTGTGTGTCTCTCTCTCTCTGTCAGTCTGTGTCTGTGTGTCTGTCTCTCTCTGTCTGTCTGTGTCTGTCTGTCTCTCTCTGTCAGTCTGTGTCTGTCTGTCTGTCTCTCTTCACTCCCAATGGCTGCTCCCCAATTGTAATTTCACTCCTGACGTCAGCCACATGGCCCCCCTTGTGAAACTGACAAACACCAGGTCCTGCACCAAGACTGTGCAACTGAGACAGGAGGACAAGCGCTGGGAATAATAATTCCACCCCCCAGTCCTTTCCCAGTGTCACAATGTGTGTGTAACAGAGTTTGACTCGTTACAAACTGTAACGTGACCCACTTGGGAATTGGGCTCCGCTCGGATTCTTCTGTCAAAACTTTTCCAACGTTTCCCAGTGTTTGTCACCTCTTGGTGTCCATCAGAGAAACCACTTCAAAGCAGCCGCTTACTCTCGGAAACCCGCACACAGGCAGGGCTCTGTTTCCATGTGCCTCTGTGAAACGACTCCTTAAATTGAATTAAAACAATAACCACCTCACCTGAAATGATTCAGTTCGCGCTGACGTTGCCTCTTACAAAGCTCATGTGAGCGGCGAGCAGCTCCTATAGATTTACAGTTTACATTCAGAAATGACGAATAAGGCTCCTCTCAATAATGTTCAGCATCCTCAGACCCTGTGTTCACCAGCAGCAATTGTATAAATGTTTGACCCAGAACCAATGTTTGACGGGCTAGTGAACGACTCGCATTGCGTTTTGCAAACAAAACTGCGCGAGTTGATTAAAGACCGGGTGAAGTTTTTTCCCCCCCTGAATAAATGTTGTTTATATGAGGCATCTTAA
Organism: Isurus oxyrinchus; assembly: GCA_026770705.1. NCBI lineage: Eukaryota > Metazoa > Chordata > Chondrichthyes > Lamniformes > Lamnidae > Isurus > Isurus oxyrinchus. Next base: position 1,694,645 of record JANJGN010000015.1, on the reverse strand, counting down.
CTCAGGAGCCCTTGGAGATGATTTTTATAGAAAATCTGCACTGCAGCAACTGAAACCAACCAACGCTGCCCTCTGGCGCTGCTCCTTCAAAACTGACACTGAAAAGACCATTCTTTTGTTTAACAATGTTAGTTTATTATTCATAAAAGCCATTTTTGTAGTTTTCTCATTTCTCCCTTTTTTTGATCGTTCGCCGTTCATAAAAAATGTTAGTTTGAATTTTATGCTTATTGATTAACTTCCTCCACCATGATAAACACCGCTGGTTAGTAATATTTAATTAACACAACGTTAGGATAAAATGACAATCAGATGCAGATTAATATCGCTATTTGCTCAATAATATTTTATTTAAATTATAAATGTTTCAGCTCTTGCAGAATTACATTTGTAGAACAAAATGTTCATGTTTATGATGTTTAAATCCAGCCAGAGGGGCAGTTTCTGCATTGACATTGATATTTTAAAATTAATTGCAAATTAAGATGCCCTTTTAAGTCCTTAGATACTGAGAGGTTGAACAGCCATCAGGACTTTGCTCAGAGCACCCTAATGGCTTTTAACACTTTTCAATTTCCCTTCCTGTCAGGAAATGCTTTCCCAGCTGAGTTTGAACATTCTCTGTATCAACTGCAGGTGTGAATCCCACTGTTTACCACCTTGTGCTACAGTATAGCAATGCTTCAGTAAATGCCATCCCAAATATCTTTAATTCTTAGACTTTTAACTGTGAGGTGGCATAAAGTTACTGCATATCAAGTCAGGAAAGAATTACTCTCTGATGTAGATAGTAAAATACTTTTTCTGATTCAATGGCATAGTTGTAATGGCTTCTCCCTTAACAGATGTCTTTTAAAGGCATTTGAATGTTGTTCATTATGTCAGCTATTAAAACTAGTCTGTTTGGAGCTTCTTAGATGCCTTATGCTTCCCATAGTTATTCAATGGATTTTGACTGGATGTTGTCAGCTTGATAGTTAGTAACATTCTTGCCTCCTTGTCTGAAACTAGTTGGTCAGGCCCGACTCCTGGATTTGAATCCTTAATCGATGCTCTGCCATTCAGAGCAGCTGCATTGTCCCACTGCGGCATCCTGTGACCCCAAGGCTTTAGCTGTTCATTCCTAAGTTTCAGAAGACTATGAAAGATTCCGTAGCTCCTAACCAAGGAGGGATCAGGATGTCTTGTCTAGTATTCCTCTCTCAAGCATCACCAAAAGCAGATCATGTCATTATTTAAAAACAAAGAGAACTGCGGATGCTGGAAATGTAAAACAAAAACAGAATTACCTGGAAAAACTCAGCAGGTCTGGCAGCATCGGCGGAGAAGAAAAGAGTTGACGTTTCGAGTCCTCATGACCCTTCGACAGAACTTGAGTTCGAGTCCAGGAAAGAGTTGAAATATAAGCTGGTTTAAGGTGTGTGTGGGAGGGGGGGGGGGGGGGGGGGGGGGGGGGGGGAGAGCGAGAGACAGAGGTGCTTGTGTAGACAAACAAGCAGTGATAGAAGCAGATCATCAAAAGATGTCAGTGACAATGGGACAAAAGAACACATAGGTGTTAAAGTTAAAGTTGGTGATATTATCTAAACGAATGTGCTAATTAAGAATGGATGGTAGGACACTCAAGGTACAGCTCTAATGTCATTATTTATCTGATTTGATGTTTGTGTGATTTTACTAAACACAAATTGACAGCTGTGTCTGTGTAAATAACAAAATGACTGCACTTTACAAAATAATTCAATCCTTCTAGAGTGGATCGGGATATAATGTTACATAAATGCAAATTCTCTCTTTCGTTAACGATCTTACAAAGGGCAGCAGCTTCTTGCAGCTAATCACTGACCAAAGACATAACTAAAATGAAGTATTTTCATATTATTCTGCTGATGTTTTCCTCTGCTTTTCTACCATCAGTTTGATATGAGTTCTTAGGGCATTTTTTAAAAAGTAAATATGGAAGTTGTCAGCTTGAGATGCTCTGAATGAATTCAATCGACTTACTAACCAAATTCAATCGACTTACTAACCAAATTCAATCGACTTACTAACCAAATGCACAAGGCATAGATATCCAATCTTTGAATGCACTTGCTCATTGAAACATTGAAGATTCTGAAGGTGCTTGACAGTTTATTAGTGATGTCCCTTATTACCCTTTTTAATTGATGACACTGCTTGTTAATGATCAATATAAAAGAGGTAGAATCACGCCCATGACAAGGAATCAATGCAGAATCATATCAGTAAAGAACACAACACTCAAATCTACACAAGTCCTGGTGAGATTCATATATTCATGTTCAAATCCAAAGGGAAATGAATGAAATCCTCACATAACTGAGACAAAAACATTTTCTTTAGAAATAGCCTGAAAGAGAAAAGCAGTTGAAGTTGTAGATCAGTGTCGACAAGGATGACAGATATTTAATTGTATTTAACATTTATTCAGCATGGAGAGACAATGCTGAAATGATATTTATATTATAAGACCATAAGATATAGGAGCAGAATTTAAGCCATTCAGCCCATCGAGTCTGCTCCACCATTCAATCATGGCTGATAAGTTTCTCAACTCCATTCTCCTGCCTTCTCCCCGTAACCTTTGATCCCCTTACCAATCAAGAACCTATCTATCTCAGTCTTAAATACACTCAATGACCTGGCCTCCACAGCCTTCTGTGGCAATGCATTAAATAAAATTACCACACCATGAAAAGGATGTGCTTTCATCGTCCTCTTCAAAAAGGATCAAAACTCCGGGCCTAATGACAACAGCAGCTAAACCACACATTGAAAAAAGTACCAAAGATAACCCTGAAATGTAAAATGCCCATTAAAGATGAAAGCATCACAGTCCACAGGCTAAGATGAGCACTGGGATTTCAGTTCCTCCAGTAGGTGCAACCCACTTGTAACCTTTAAGTCCTGACTATTTTTATCAAAACTAAAATTTAATAAAAAGTTTTAATAAAAGCTATTTTGCACAGCTCACCAGAGGGATGACACATATAAAAAGTTCAATAAGAGCCTGATGTGTGAGCTATTTATATAACCTGCAGATCTGATGTTGACAGCAACCTGTCTCAGAAAAAAACTTCACCAGATATCAGAAATAGACAAGTAGGAAAAGGGAAAAAAAATCAGAGAATGGGAGAAGATGCAAAGACAATAATAGGTTTTTAGAAGGAGTGTCAAGGGTGCTCTGAGGGAGAGTCATATTATACTCAAAACATTAACTCTGTCTCTCTCTCCACAGGCGCTGTCAGACCTGCTGAGTTTTTCCAGCATTTTCTGTTTTTATTTCAGATTTCCAGCATCTGCAGTATTTTTGCTTTTATTTTAGGTTTTTTAGAAACCTTTTGAAAAGAAGTCAGTGTGCCTTTTGGAGAGATGTACAATGATATTGTGACTAAATGGTTAGGATTCAGTGGGGTGATAAGGAAAAAAAACGTTGAATAAAGTCAAGGCAGGTCCAGGGACATGAGGCTAAAGAAGATTGTTCGGAGGGTGGGTGGAACTGAGGCCATACAGAGTTTTTACATACAGATTGAGTCAATTCACTGTTATCTAAGGTGACAGGATGGCTTAGCTAGCACAAAGGTGATGGCTGAGAAAGGGAAGACATAGGCTATGAATTTCTGGATTAGCTGAAGTTTTGTGAATGTTGGAGACTGGGAGGGTAGTGAGAAGACCATTGTGAGTGGGGGTCCATGACTAGTGTTCCAAACCTAAATAAAGGTAGCCATGAGGGAACAAAGGCAGAGCTGGGTAAGGTGAACTGGGAAACGAGGTTAAAAGGGTAGCACAGTCAAGTTGAAGTGGCAGATTTTTAAGGAGATATTTAATAACTTTCAGCAAAGATTTATTGCAGTGAGAAAAAAAGGCTCTTTGAGAAGGATGCATTGTCTGTGGTTAAATAAGGGAACTAAGGACGGTATCGAATTGAAAGAAATTCTGTACAAACCTGCGAGGACAGAGGACTGGACAGACGTTAAGAACCAGCAAAGAATGAGAAAAAAATAAGAGAGGGAGAAAGAGTCTGAGAGGAAGCTATCCAGGAACAAAAATACAGAGAGGAAGAGTTTCTACAAGTATTTAAATAGGAAAAGAATAACTAAAGTTAGTGTTGGTCCTCTAGAGAGTGATTCTGGGAAATTAATGGAAAACAAGGAAATGGTGGAGGCATTGACCAGGTATTTTATGTTTGTCTTCACTGTGGAAGACTTAGAAAACTTCCCAAAGATACTCAACAATCAAGAGGTGAAAGGGAGGGAAAAACTTAAAACAGTCACCATCACCAGGGAAAAGGTACTGGGAAAAATATTGGACCTAAAGGCTGATAAGTCCCCAGGATCTGATGGGCTGCATCCTAGGGTCTTAAAAGAAATGGTTGCAGAGAGAGTAGCGACATTGGTTATAATCTTCCAAATTTCCAAAATTCTGAAAGGGTCCCAGCGGATTGGAAAATAGCTAATGTAACCCCTTTATTCAAGAAAGGCTGGGGGCAGAAAGCAGGAAGCTATAGGCCAGTTAGCCTAACATCTATCCTGGAGGAAGCGCTGGAATCCATTATTAAGGAGGTTATTGCAGGAAACTTAGAAAATCACGATTTGATCAGGCAGAGCCAACATGGCTTTGTAAAGGGAAATCATGTTTACCTAATTGGTTAGAGTTTTTTATACAATAATAACATTCAAGGTGGATAAAGAGGAACCTGTAGATGTGAGGGAATTCTTTTTTGCCCAGAGCCTGGAACAAACACACTGAAGTGTGATGGAGGCAGATTCAATCAAGATACTCAGATTCACAGAATTGTTACGGTGTAGAAGGAGACCATTCGGCCCATCCTGTCTGCATCAGCTCTCTGAGCATTTTAACTTAGTGCCAATCTCCTGCCTTTCCCCTGTAACCCTGCACATTGTTTCCATTTAAATAATCCTCTAACGCCCTCTTGAATGCCTCAATCGAACCTGCCTCCACCACACTTCCAGGCAGCGCATTCCAGACCCGAACCACTCGCTGTGTGAAAAAGTTTTTCCTCACCTCGCATTTGCTTCTTTTGCAAAACACTTTAAAACTGTGCCCTCTGGTTCTCGATCCGTTTACGAGCAGGATCAGTTTCTCCCTGTCTACAATGTCCAGACACCTCATGATTTTGAAAACTTCTATCAAGTCTCCTCTCAGCCTTCTCCTCTCCAAGGGAAACAGTCCCAACTTCTCCAATCTTTTCTCATAACTGAAGTGTCTCATCCCTGGAACCATTCTCGTAAACTCCTTCTGTACTCTCTCCAATGTGTTCATATCTTTCCTATAGTGTGGCGCCCAGAACTGTCCACAATACTCCAGCTGAGGTCTAACCAGTGTCTTACATAAGTTCATCAAATCCTCCCTGCTCTTATACTCTATGTCCTTATTAATGAAACCTAGAATACTGTATGCTTTATAAACAGCTCTCACTACCTGTCCTGCCAACGTTAATGACTTATGTACATATACACCCAGGTCTCTCTACGCCTGCACAATCTTTCAAATAGCATTCTTTATTTTATACTGTCTCTCTATGTTTTTTGTACTGAAGTGCATCACCTCACACTTCTCCGTATTGAACTTCATCTGCTACCTATCTGCCCACTCCACCAATATGTCAATGTCCTTTTGAAGTTCTACACTGTCCTCTTCACAGTTTCCAATTCTCCCAAGTTTTGTGTCATCTGCAAACTTTGAAATTGTCCCTTGCACACCAAGGTCTTGATCATTAATATATATCAGGAAAAGCAAGGGTCCCAATACTGACCCCTGGGGAACTCTAGTACAAATCTTCTTCCAGCCTGAAAAATACCCATTACCCATTATTCCCTATTTCCTATCCCTCTGCCAATTTTGTATCCACGTTGCTACTGTCCCTTTTATTCCATAACCTATAACTTTCCTCACAAGCCTGTTGTGTGGCACTGTATTGAGTGCCTTTTGGAAGTCCAAAAACACCACATCAACCATCTCTGTTACCTCCTGAAAAAACTCCAGCAAGTTAGTTAGACATGATTTTCCTTTAACAAATCCATGCTGACTCTTCAGAATCAATCCACATTTTTCCATGTGACTATTAATTCTATACCTGATTTTATTGTTTCTGGAAGTTTTCCCAATACCCAAGTTAAACTGACTGGCCTGTAAATGCAGGGCAGATCTTTACAACCTTTTTTGAACAAGGGAATGATGTTTTCAATTCTCCAGTCCTCCGGCACCTCCCCCGAATTCAAGGAACATTGAAAGATTATTGTTGGTACCTCTGCAATTTTCACTCTCACTTCCTTCAATATCCTTGGATGCATCTCATCTGGTCTCAGTCCCTTATCAACTCTAAGTACCGACAGCTTATTCAACACCTCCTCCTTATCAATTTTAAACTCTTAGTGTGATGGAGTTTCCTCCTCTGTCACCATGGCCTGGGCAGCATCTACCTCATAGGTAAAGACAGATGCAAAGTATTCATTTAACACCTCAGCCAATTCAATAGGGAATTGGATGGTACCTGAAGATGGCGAATGTGCAAGGTTACGGGGATAGATAGGGGAGTGGGACTGGGTGGAATGTTCTTTCAGAGAGTCCGTGCAGACTCGGTGGGCTAAATGGCCTCCTTCTGCTCTGTAAAGTTACTGTGATACTGTGTGTTTGATATACTTCGATGGGTCCTTTTCGGATTGGCAAGCTGTAACTGGAGTGCCACAGGGATCAGCACTGGGCACTCGAGTACAAGAAGACCAACTAGTCACCCCTGCAGCTGCAGGTGAAGCCTCTGTCTCTCTGTTACTGGAGGCACAGGCACTTAAAGCAGAAGCGACAATCAGAAAGGAAATAGGCAGCTCCTTCAGCTATGCTGCAGAACCAAATGTCTCCAAACCCACTGCCAAACTACCAAAGTCAGCGCTACCGGAATCAGCCAACACAACAGCTGCGACATATCACTATCTACTCCTCACTGTCAAGCCAATGACTGATTCATTTTTAAAAAAAACTTTTATTTGGACTCTTAACTTCTCATTTCTGATCTGTGTGTATGTGGGTTGCATATTTATTGTTCTCTTGGGTTTTTAGTAACTAATAAACTCATTCTTTCTTTGACTCAATTCAGCCTGTTTAAATTAGCTCCTTCTAGAACAGATACATTTGGACTGGAGAAAGGTATCCAGGAGGGAAGGGATCTTTTTTAACTTAACCTTGTTGCCACTAACCGAGAAGGGGAGCCTGCTCATTCCCCCACACCCGGGAGCAGAACAGAACTGGGGTCCCGTTTGGGAAGTTAACAAATTTGGGGACCTTGCCCAGGGACTGATCGTATCAAGGTGGTAATTGGAATCTAGTACAACTTGAGATATGGCTGCAGCCCAGGGAGAAGCTGAATGAATTGTCTGGTCCCATTGGCGTCGGGTGTCAGGGTGAAGCTTGAGTGAACCATATGGTGAGAAGGTCAAAATTCAGTTTTAGGCCATCGTGAAACCAGTTTGCGATTGTCTGCTCCACCCGTCAATGTTGGGTCACATTTCCTGTCGGGAACCTAATTTCAATACTTTAGCATCTCATTATCAGCCCAGCTCACGAGAATCATCCCCTCCCCACCCCCACGTCAAATCCACCGCCCATGTCCGTGTGACTTTAGAACAGTGTGTGCTTCATGACTGCCAGGAGTTCACCAGGCCAGCTGAACTGTCGAGGGGAACTCAGAGGTGAGCGCACACAACCTCGCCCAGTGTTCGCGAGCATCACCCGTGGGACATCGAGGGACAGGCGCTGGGAATTTGTGAGGCGGGCACCGGAAAGTTGTTTTGTCCCGGCTGGCTCTCAGTGCAGTGCTGGGGCAAGGACTCCAGTGAGGGTCAGACTGGGGTGGGGAGTGGTGGGGTGGGGAGTGGGGGGGGGGCGGGGGGCAGTGGCAAGGTAGCATCAGCTGAAGGCAGCACAAGCTCGGGAGGGGTGAGAGGAGTGGGGGGAGAGGAGTGGGGGGAGTGGGGTGGGGGTGAGGAGTGGGGGTGAGGAGTGGGGGTGAGGAGTGGGGGTGAGGGAAGTGGCCGCGCGCTTGGAAAAGTTTGTCAGAAGTGAGCATCCTTCCAGCGCTGAGACCGTTCAGCTGCAGCTCCGTTGACCTGCTGGAAGTCGGAGCCTCTGAAGCTTCTCTGTCCACTCAAGCAACACAAAAGCATGAAAGTGCCACCAAATGCTCCAGAACCTTTCCCCCCTCGGGCGCAGACTGTAAATTAATGTGAGTTTTAGGGGGCAGCTGAACAATTGGCCGACTGGGTAAGTTGTACAATCCCCTTGTGAAAGGTGGGGATGGCGCAGTCACTGGTGGAGGTGCTCACAGCTCCTTGTAATGTCTTTATTCAGGGTTGGACCAGTATCCATCATGGTTCAAGTTAACAGTGCAGCCTTGCAGTGTGGGTTAGGAGAATGCCTGTACCTGAGCTGAGAGCACAACGTCCAATGGCTAAAGCTGCTGCCAATCGGTCAGGTGGAGTGGGACGGAGGTGGGCGGGGTTTCGGGCAGCCAATCAGCGCACCACACATTGGCCATTCAATTTTTACGCCAATGACTCTCTCCAGGACTGCACAGGTGACCTGTGTGGGATTTCACAAGCCTCCAAGCACAAGTGAATCCAGGAGGTCACGGACACCATCTTCGCAAAGACACAGAAATTTGTGCATTTCACCTGGGATCAGGAAAACCAGGAAGCAAGAGCACTGGGATTTGCTCAGATCTCAGGTTTTCCACAGGTCAGGGTGCCATTGACTGCATTCACGTGTGCTTAGATCTCCATGGCAACAAGCAGTTAACTACATCAACCACAAGGGCTTCCAGTCGCTGAATGTTCAGCTGGTGTGTGACCACCACAAACACATCCTGTAGGTCTGTGCACGACTCCCAGGGCCTGTGCACAACTCCTACATCCGTAGCAGGTCTCAGATCCCTGACATCCACAGAGGCTGCAGGGGTGGCTCCTTGGGGACAAGGGCTAACCAGAGAGGACGTGGCTGATGATGCCTGTGCTGCACCCTCAGACTGTAGCAGAGCGACAGTACAACGAGGCTCATTCCATGAACGGGGCTTTGGTGGAACAAACTATAGGCATTTTCAAAATGAGATTCAGGTGCCTCAACAGATCTGCTGTGTCAGGAAGATATAATAATTCTCATAACATTCTTCGAATTTATTGTAAAGTGCAGTAATAATGGGTTTGTGTCCATGTCTGTGTGTGTGGGACTTAATTGAATTAAAGGCAGCTGGTCTGAAGGCTTTGGCGTAACAGAAGATAAGCTAGATTTGAAATGTTAAGTAGGTAAACATAGGTGTAAAGGAAACATTTGCATTTTGAAATAAGCCAGACTAGATTGATTTCAAAGGAGGGATGAAATGTGTCACCTGGCCAGGAGAAGTTTAGAAACAGTTTGTTTATTTTTACTGAGATTACTGATAAAATTGGTACTATGAGAGGTTTTTATTATCAGAGAGGTAAAGTCCAAAGACATAGTGAAACAATGGGAATTTTCATTCAACGGGGTATATATGGATAAAGGAGAGAAGGCTGTGTGAAAGGAAAGGAATTCTAAGATCTAAACAAATGTGAAAAGCCTTCAGCATCTATGCCTCAATCTGCTGTCTTCAAAGAACTGAAGTTAAGAAAACTCACTTAGAAATCAACTGGTTCAGGGTATTGTGTGTCACCTTGCCTGGGTCTGTTAAAATCGGTGTGTCTTACTGATGCCTTAATGAAAGTGTAACTGGGGGTCAGATTAAATAAGAACTGTCAGAGACCCTGTACGATGTCAAGAACATTCAGTGACCCTGTACGATGTCAAGAACTGTCAGTGACTCTGTACGATCTCGAGAATAGTCAGTGACCCTGCACGACGTCGGGAACAGTCAGTGAACCTGTATGATGTTGAGAACAGTCAGTGACCCTGTATGATATCGGGCACAGTCAGTGAACCTGTACGATGTTGAGAACAGTCAGTGACCCTGTACAAAGTCGGGAACAGTTAGTGACCCTGTACGATGTTGGGAACAGTTAGTGACCGTGTACGATGTCAGGAACAGTCAGTGACCCTGTACAATGTCAGGAACAGTTAGTAACCCTGCATGACATCGAGAACAGTCAGTGATCCTGTACAACGTCGGGAACAGTCAGTGACCCTGTACGATGTCGATAACAGTCAAGAAGTTCCTATACGATGTCGAGAAAAGTCAGCGACCCTGTATGATGTGGGGACCAATCAGTGACCCTGCATGATGCAGGGAACAGTCAGTGACCGTGTATGACATCGAGAACAGTTAGTGACCCTGTATGATGTTGGGAACAGTTAGTGACCATGTACGATGTCAGAAACAGTCAGTGTTCCTGTACGATGTCGATAACAGTCAGTGACCCTGTACGACATCGGGAACAGACAGTGACCCTGTACAATGTGAAGAACAGTCAGTGACCCTGCATGATGTCGAGAACAGTCAGTGACCCTGTACGATGTCGAGAACAGTCAGTGACCCAGTACGATGTCGAGAACAGTCAGTGACCCAGTACGATGTCGAGAACAGTCAGTGACCCAGTACAATGTCGAGAACAGTCACTGACCCTGTACGATGTTGAGAACAGTCAGTGATTCTGTACAATGTTGAGAACAGTCAGTGACCCTGCTCTATGTCAAGAAGAGTCAGTGATTCAGTACAATGTTGAGAACAGTCAGTAATTCTGTACGTTGTTGAGAACAGTCAGTGACCCTGCGCGATGTCAAGAACTGTCAGTGACCCTGTACGATGTCAAGAACAGTCAGTGACCCTGTATGACATCAAGAACAGTCAGTGACCCTGTACGACATTGAGAACAGTCAGTGAACCTGTATGATGTCGAGAACTGTCAGCAACCCTATACGATGTGAAGATTAGTCAGTGACCCTGTACGATGTCGGGAGCAGTCACTGACCTTGTACGATGTCGAGAATACTGACTGACCCTGCACAATTTTTGGGAACAGTCAGTGACCCTGTACGATGTTGAGAACATTCAGTGACCCTGTTCGACATTAAGAACAGTCAGTGACCTTGTACGTTGTCGGGAACAGTCAGTGACCCTGTACAACATTGAGAACAGTCAGTGATCCTGCTCAATGTCAAGAACAGTCAGTGACCCTGCTCAATGTCAAGAACAGTCAGTGATTCGATACGATGTTGAGAACAGTCAGTGATTCTGTATGATGCTGAGAACAGTCAGTGACCCTGCACAATGTCAAGAACAAACAGTGACCCTGTACGATGTTGAGAACAGTCAGTGACACTGTACGACGTCGAGAACAGTCATTGACCTTGTACGACGTCGAGAACAGTCAGTGACCCTGTACGACGTCGGGAACAGTCAGTGACCCTGTACGATGTCGCGAACATACAGTGACCCTGTACGACGTCAAGAACAGTCAGTGACCCTGTACGACGTCGAGGACAGTCAGTGACCCTGTACGACGTCAAGAACAGTCAGTGACGCTGTACAATGTCATGAACAGTCAGTGACCCTATACAATGTTGACAACATTCAGTGACTCTGTTCAATGTCAAGAAGAGTCATTGAACCTGCACGATATCAAGAACAGTTAGTGACCTTGCATGATATCAAGAACAGTCAGTGACCCTGTACGATGTCAAGAACAGTCAGTGACCCTGTACGATGTCAAGAACAGTCAGTGACCCTGTACGATGTCAAGAACATACAGTGACCCTGTACAACGTTGAGAACAGTCAGAGACCTTGTACGACGTCGAGAACAGTCATTGACCCTGTACGATGTCGTGAACACTCAGTGACCCTGTACGATGTTGAGAACTGTCAGTGACTCTGTACGATGTTGAGAACATTCAATGAACCAGCATGATGTCAAGAACATTCAGTGACCCTGCACGATGTTGAGAACATTCAGTGACCCTGTGCGACATCGGGAACAGTTGTGACCCTGTATGTTGTCGGAAACAGTCAGTGACCCTGTACGACATGGAGAACAGTAACTGGCCTTGTACGATGCCGAGAACAGCCAGTGGCCCTGTATGACGTCAAGAACAGTCAGTGACCTTGTACAATGTCGAGAACAGTCAGTGACCGTGTACGGCATCGAGAACAGTCAGTGACCTTGTACGACATCGAGAGCAGTCAGTGACCCTGTACGATGTTGAGAACAGTCAGTGAACCAGCATGATGTCAAGAACATTCAGTGACCCTGCACGATGTTGAGAACATTCAGTGACCCTGTACGACATTAAGAACAGTCAGTGACCCTGTACGATGTCGGGAGCAGTCACTGACCTTGTACGACGTCGGGAACAGTCAGTGATCATGTACGACATCGAAAACAGTCCCTGGCCTTGTACGACGTCGGGAACAGTTGTGACCCTGTATGATATAGAGAACAGTCACTGGCCTTGTACGATGCTGAGAACAGCCAGTGACCCTGTATGACATCAAGAACAGTCAGTGACCTTGTACAACGTCGGGAACAGTCAGTGATCCTGTATGACATCGAAAACAGTCCCTGGCCTTGTACAATGTTGAGAACAGTCAGTGAACCAGCACGATGTCAAGAACATTCAGTGACCCTGTACAACGTCGAGAACAGTCAGTGACCCTGTACGACATCGGGAACAGTCAGTGACCCTGTACGATGTCGCGAACATACAGTGACCCTGTACGATGTCAAGAACAGTCAGTGACCCTGTACGACGTCAAGAACAGTCAGTGACTCTGTACAATGTCAAGAAGAGTCATTGAACCTGCACGATATCAAGAACAGTCAGTGACCTTGCACGATATCAAGAACAGTCAGTGACCCTGTACGATGTCAAGAACTGTCAGTGACCATGTATGATGTCAAGAACATACAGTGACCCTGTACGACGTTGAGAACAGTCAGAGACCTTGTACAACGTCGAGAACAGTCATTGACCCTGTACGATGTCATGAACAGTCAGTGACCCAGTACGATGTTGAGAACTGTCAGTGACTCTTTCCGATGTTGAGAACATTCAGTGAAGCTGCACGATGTTGAGAACATTCAGTGACCCTGTACGACATCGGGAACAGTTGTGACCCTGTATGTTGTCGGGAACAGTCAGTGACCCTGTACGACATGGAGAACAGTAACTGGCCTTGTACGATGCCGAGAACAGCCAGTGGCCCTGTATGATGTCAAGAACAGTCAGTGACCTTGTACAATGTTGAGAACAGTCAGTGACCTTGTAAGGCATCGAGAACAGTCAGTGACCTTGTACGACATCGAGAACAGTCAGTGACCCTGTACGATGTTGAGAACAGTCAGTGAACCAGCACGATGTCAAGAACATTCAGTGACCCTGCACAATGTTGAGAACATTCAGTGACCCTGTACGACGTTGAGAACAGTCAGTGACCCTGTTCGACATTAAGAACAGTCAGTGACCCTGTACGATGTCAGGAGCAGTCACTGACCTTGTACGATGTCGAGAACAGTCAGTGACCCTGTACAATGTCGAGAAAAGTCAGTGAACCTACACGAGGTCGAGAACAGTCAGTGACCCTGTACGATGTCGCGAACATACAGTGACCCTGTACGATGTCAAGAACAGTCAGTGACCCTGTATGACGTCAAGAACAGTCAGTGACTCTGTACAATGTCAAGAAGAGTCATTGAACCTGCACGATATCAAGAACAGTCAGTGACCTTGCACGATATCAAGAACAGTCAGTGACCCTGTACGATGTCAAGAACAGTCAGTGACCATGTACGATGTCAAGAACATACAGTGACCCTGTACGACGTTGAGAACAGTCAGAGACCTTGTACAACGTCGAGAACAGTCATTGACCCTGTACGATGTCGTGAACAGTCAGTGACCCAGTACGATGTTGAGAACTGTCAGTGAACCTGCACGATGTTGAGAACATTCAGTGACCCTGTACGACATCGGGAACAGTTGTGAACCTGTATGTTGTCGGGAACAGTCAGTGACCCTGTACGACATGGAGAACAGTAACTGGCCTTGTACGATGCCGAGAACAGCCAGTGGCCCTGTATGACGTCAAGAACAGTCAGTGACCTTGTACAATGTTGAGAACAGTCAGTGACCTTGTAAGGCATCGAGAACAGTCAGTGACCTTGTACGACATCGAGAACAGTCAGTGACCCTGTACAATGTTGAGAACAGTTAATGACATTGTATGACATTGGGAACAGTCAGTGACCCTGTACAGTGTTGAGAATAATCAGTGACCCTGCACGACATCAAGAACGGTCATTGACCCTGTACGACGTCGGGAACAGTCAGTGACCCTGTACGACATCGAGAACAGTCAGTGACCCTGCTCGATGTCGAGAACAGTCAGTGATTCCGTACGATGTAGAGAACAGTCAGTGACCCTGCACGATGTCAAGAACTGTCAGTGACCCTGCACGATGTCAAGAACTGTCAGTGACTCTGTACGATGTCAAGAACAGTCAGTGACCCTGTATGACATCAAGAACAGTCAGTGAGCCTGTACGATGTCGGGAACAATCACTGACCTTGTACGATGTCGAGAACAGTCAGTGACCCAGTACGACATCGAGAAGAGTCAGTGACACTGTACGATGTTGAGAACTGTCAGTGAACCAGCACGATATCAAGAACACTCAGTGACCCTGCACGATGTTGAGAACAGTCAGTGACCCAGTACGACGTTGAGAACAGTCAGTGACCCTGTTCGACATTAAGAACAGTAAGTGACCCTGTACGACATCAGAAACAGTTAGTGACCCTGTACGTTGTCGGGAACAATCAGTGACCTTGTACGACATCGAGAACAGTCAGTGATACTGCTCGATGTCAAGAACAGTCAGTGATACTGCTTGATGTTGAGAAAATTCAGTGACCCTGCACGATGTTGAGAACATTCAGTGACCCAGTACGACGTTGAGAACATTCAGTGACCCTGTTCGACATTAAGAACAGGAAGTGACCCTGTACGACATCAGGAACAGTTAGTGACCCTGTACGTTGTCGGGAACAGTCAGTGACCTTGTATGACATCGAGAACAGTCAGTGATACTGCTCGATGTCAAGAACATTCAGTGACCCTGCTCGATGTTGAGAACATTCAGTGACCCAGTATGACGTTGAGAACATTCAGTGAACCTGTTCGACATTAAGAACAGTAAGTGACCCTGTACGACATCAGGAACAGTTAGTGACCCTGTAGGTTGTCGGGAACAGTCAGTGACCTTGTACGACATCGAGAATAGTCAGTGATACTGCTCGATGTCAAGAACAGTCAGTGACCCTGCTCGATGGCAAGAACCGTCAGTGACCCTGCTCAATGTCGAGAACAGTCAGTGATTCTGTACGATGTAGAGAACAGTCAGTGACCCTGCACGATGTGAAGAACTGTCAGTGACTCTGTACGATGTCAAGAACAGTCAGTGACCCTGTATGACATCGAGGACAGTCAGTGACCCTGTACAATGCCGGGCACAATCACTGACCTTGTACGATGTCGAGAACAGTCAGTGACCTTGTACGATGTCGAGAACATTGATGACCCTGCACAATTTTTGGGAACAGTCAGTGTCCCTGTACGACATCAGGAACAGTTAGTGACCCTGTACGTTGTCGGGAACAGTCAGTGACCTTGTATGACATCGAGAACAGTCAGTGATACTGCTCGATGTCAAGAACATTCAGTGACCCTGCTCGATGTTGAGAACATTCAGTGACCCAGTATGACGTTGAGAACATTCAGTGACCCTGCACGATGTTGAGAACATTCAGTGACCCAGTACGACGTTGAGAACATTCAGTGACCCTGTTCGACATTAAGAACAGTAAGTGACCCTGTACGACATCAGGAACAGTTAGTGACCCTGTACGTTGTCGGGATCAGTCAGTGACCTTGTATGACATCGAGAACAGTCAGTGATACTGCTCGATCTCAAGAACAGTCAGTGACCCTGCTCGATGTCAAGAACATTCAGTGACCCTGCTCAATATCGAGAACAGTCAGTGAACCTGCACGATGTTGAGAACATTCAGTGACCCTGTACGATGTTGAGAAGAGTCAGTGACCCTGTTCGACATTAAGAACAGTAAGTGACCCTGAACGACATCAGGAACAGTTAGTGACCCTGTACGTTGTCGGGAACAGTCAGTGACCCTGTATGACATCGAGAACAGTCAGTGATACAGCTCGATGTCAGGAACATTCAGTGACCCTGCTCAATATCGAGAACAGCCAGTGATTCGGTACGATGTTGAGAACATTCAGTGACCCTGTACGATGTTGAGAAGAGTCAGTGACCCTGTTCGACATTAAGAACAGTAAGTGACCCTGTACGACATCAGGAACAGTCAGTGACCCTGTACGTTGTGGGAACAGTCAGTGACCCTGTACGACATCGAGAACAGGCAGTGACCCTGCACGATGTCAAGAACTGTCAGTGACCCTGTATGACGTCGAGAACAGTCAGTAACCCTGTACGACGTCAAGAACAGTCAGTGACCCTGTACGATGTCGAGAACAGTCAGTGAACCTGTACGATGTTGACAACAGTCATTGACCCTGTACGAAGTCGAGAACAGTCAGTGACCCTGTACGATGTCGGGAACAGTCAATGACCCTGTATGACGTCAAGAACAGTCAGTGACCCTGTACAATGTCAAGAACAGTCAGTGATCCTGTACGATGTCAAGAACAGTCAGTGACCCTGTAAGATGTTGAGAACTGTCAGTGACCCTGTACGATGTCGGGAGCAGCCACTGACCCTGTATGATGCCGAGAACAGCCAGTGACCCTGTATGATGTCAAGAACAGTCAGTGACCTTGCACAATGTCGAGAACAGTCAGTGATCTTGTACGACATCAAGAACAGTCAGTGACCCTGTACGATGTCAAGAACATACAGTGACCCTGTATGATGTTGAGAACAGTCAGTGACCCTGTACGACATCGAGAACAGTCAGTGACCCTGTACAATGTCGAGAACAGTCAGTGACCCTATACAATGTCGAGAACTGTCAGTGACCTTGTACGATGTCGAGAACATTGAGTGACCCAGCACAATTTTTGGGAACAGTCAGTGACCCTGTACGATGTTGAGAACAGTCAGTGAACCAGCACGATGTCAAGAACATTGAGTGACCCAGTACGACGTTGAGAACAGTCAGTGACCCTGTACGACATCAGGAACAGTTAGTGACCCTGTACGTTGTCGGGAACAGTCAGTGACCCTGTACAACATGGAGAACAGTCAGTGATACTGCTCGATGTCAAGACAGTCAGTGACCCTGCTCAATGTCAAGTATAGTCAGTGATTCGGTACGATGTTGAGAACATTCAGTGAACCTGCACGATGTTGAGAACATTCAGTGACCCTGTACGATGTTGAGAAGAGTCAGTGACCCTGTTCGACATTAAGAACAGTAAGTGACCCTGTACGCCATCAGGAACAGTCAGTGACCCTGTACGTTGTGGGAACAGTCAGTGACCCTGTACGACATCGAGAACAGGCAGTGACCCTGCACGATGTCAAGAACTGTCAGTGACCCTGTATGACGTCGAGAACAGTCAGTAACCCTGTACGATGTCAAGAACAGTCAGTGACCCTGTACGACGTCAAGAACAGTCAGTGACCCTGTACGATGTCGAGAACAGTCAGTGAACCTGTACGATGTTGACAACAGTCATTGACCCTGTACGAAGTCGAGAACAGTCAGTGACCCTGTACGATGTCGGGAACAGTCAATGACCCTGTATGACGTCAAGAACAGTCAGTGACCCTGTACAATGTCAAGAACAGTCAGTGATCCTGTACGATGTCAAGAACAGTCAGTGACCCTGTAAGATGTTGAGAACTGTCAGTGACCCTGTACGATGTCGGGAGCAGCCACTGACCCTGTATGATGCCGAGAACAGCCAGTGACCCTGTATGATGTCAAGAACAGTCAGTGACCCTGTACGATGTCAAGAACATACAGTGACCCTGTATGATGTTGAGAACAGTCAGTGACCCTGTACGACATCGAGAACAGTCAGTGACCCTGTACAATGTCGAGAACAGTCAGTGACCCTATACAATGTCGAGAACTGTCAGTGACCTTGTACGATGTCGAGAACAGTTAGTGACCCTGTACTTTGTGGGAACAGTCAGTGACCCTGTACGACATTGAGAACAGGCAGTGACCCTGCTCAATGTCAAGAACAGTCAGTGATTCGGTACGATGTTGAGAACAGTCAGTGATTCTGTATGATGTTGAGAACAGGCAGTGACCCTGCTCAATGTCAAGAACAGTCAGTGATTCGGTACGATGTTGAGAACAGTCAGTGATTCTGTACGATGTTGAGAACAGTCAGTGACCCTGCACGATGTCAAGAACTGTCAGTGACCCTGTATGACGTTGGGAACAGTCAGTAACTCTGTACAATGTCAAGAACTGTCAGTGACCCTGCACGACGTCGAGAACAATCAGTGACCTTGTACGATGTCGAGAACATTGAGTGACCCTGCACAATTTTTGGGAACAGTCAGTGACCCTGTACGATGTTGAGAACAGTCAGTGAACAGGACGATGTCAAGTACATTCAGTGACCCTGCATGATGTTGAGAACATTCAGTGACCCAGTACGACGTTGAGAACAGTCAGTGACACTGTTCGACATTAAGAACAGTAAGTGACTTTGCACGACATCAGGAACAGTTAGTGACCCTGTACGATGTCGGGAACAGTCAGTGACCCTGTATGACATCAAGAACATTCAGTGACCCTGCACGATGTTGAGAACATTCAGTGACCTTGTACGACATTGAGAACAGTCAGTGACACTGTTCGACATTAAGAACAGTAAGTGACCCTGTACGACATCAGGAACAGTTAGTGACCCTGTACATTGTCGGGAACAGTCAGTGACCCTGTATGACATCGAGAACAGTCAGTGATACTGCTCGATGTCAAGAGCAGTCAGTGACCCTGCTCAATGTCAAGTATAGTCAGTGATTCGGTACGATGTTGAGAACATTCAGTGACCCTGTACGATGTTGAGAAAAGTCAGTGACCCTGTTCGACATTAAGAACAGTAAGTGACTCTATACGACATCAGGAACAGTTAGTGACCCTGTACTTTGTGGGAACAGTCAGTGACCCTGTACGACATCGAGAACAGGCAGTAACCCTGCTCAATGTCAAGAACAGTCAGTGATTCGGTATGATGTTGAGAACAGTCAGTGATTCTGTACGATGTTGAGAACAGTCAGTGACCCTGCACGATGTCAAGAACTGTCAGTGACCCTGTATGACGTCGGGAACAGTCAGTAACCCTGTACAATGTCAAGAACTGTCAGTGACCCTGTACGACGTCAAGAACAGTCAGTGACCCTGTACGACGTCGAGAAAAGTCAGTGACCTTGTACGATGTCGAGAACATTGAGTGACCCTGCACAATTTCTGGGAACAGTCAGTGACCCTGTACGATGTTGAGAACAGTCAGAGAACAGGACGATGTCAAGAACATTCAGTGACCCAGTACGATGTTGAGAACAGTCAGTGACACTTTTCGACATTAAGAACAGTAAGTGACCCTGTACGACATCAGGAACAGTTAGTGACTCTGTACGTTGTCGGGAACAGTCAGTGACCCTGTATGACATCAAGAACATTCAGTGACCCTGCACGATGTTGAGAACATTCAGTGACCCAGTACGATGTTGAGAACAGTCAGTGACCCTGTTCGACATTAAGAACAGTAAGTGACCCTGTACGACATCAGGAACAGTTAGTAACCCTGTACGTTGTCGGGAGCAGTCAATAACCCTGTATGCCATCGAGAACAGTCAGTGACCCTGTACGATGCCGGGCACAATCACTGACCTTGTACGATGTCGAGAACAGTCAGTGACCTTGTACGATGTCGAGAACATTGATGACCCTGCACAATTTTTGGGAACAGTCAGTGACCCTGTACGACATTAAGAACAGTCAGTGACCCTGTACGACATCAGGAAAGGTTAGTGACCCTGTACGTTGTCAGGAACAGTCAGTGACCTTGTACGACATCGAGAACAGTCAGTGATACTGCTCGATGTTGAGAACATTCAGTGACCCTGCACGATGTTGAGAACATTCAGTGACCCAGTACGCCGTTGAGAACATTCAGTGACCCTGTTCGACATTAAGAACAGTAAGTGACCCTGTACGACATCAGGAACAGTTAGTGACCCTGTACATTGTCGGGAACAGTCAGTGACCTTGTACGACATCGAGAACAGTCAGTGATACAGCTCGATGTCAGGAACATTCAGTGACCCTGCTCAATATCGAGAACAGCCAGTGATTCCGTACGATGTTGAGAACAGTCAGTGAACCTGCACGATGTTGAGAACATTCAGTGACCCTGTACGATGTTGAGAAGAGTCAGTGACCCTGTTCGACATTAAGAACAGTAAGTGACCCTGTACGACATCAGGAACAGTCAGTGACCCTGTACGTTGTGGGAACAGTCAGTGACCCTGTACGACATCGAGAACAGGCAGTGACCCTGCTCAATGTCAAGAACAGTCAGTGAACCTGCACGATGTTGAGAACTGTCAGTGATTCTGTACGATGTTGAGAACAGTCAGTGACCCTGCACGATGTCAAGAACTGTCAGTGACCCTGTATGACGTCGAGAACAGTCAGTAACCCTGTACGATGTCAAGAACTTTCAGTGACCCTGTATGATGTCAAGAACAGTCAGTGACCCTGTACGACGTCGAGACAGTCAGTGACCCCGTACGAAGTCGAGAACAGTCAGTGACCCTGTACGATGTCGGGAACAGTCAGTGACCCTGTATGGCGTCAAGAACAGTCAGTGATCCTGTACGATGTCAAGAACAGTCAGTGACCCTGTACGACGTCGAGAACAGTCAGTGACCCTGTACGATGTCGGGAACAGTCAGTGACCCTGTATGGCGTCAAGAACAGTCAGTGATCCTGTACGATGTTGAGAACAGTCAGTGACCCTGTACGATGTCATGAACACTCAGTGACCGTGCATGATGTCAAGAACAGTCAGTGACACTGCACGACGTCGAGAACAATCAGTGACCTTGCACATTATCAAGTACAGTCAGTGACCCTGTACGATGTCAAGAACATACAGTGACCCTGTACGATGCTGAGAACAGTCAGTGACCCTGTACGACATCGAGAACAGTCAGTGACCCTGTACGATGTCGAGAACAGTCAGCGACCCTGTACAATGTCGAGAGCAGTCAGTGACCCTATACAATGTCGAGAACAGTCAGTGACCTTGTACGATGTCGAGAACATTGAGTGACCCAGCACAATTTTTGGGAACAGTCAGTGACCCTGTATGATGTTGAGAACAGTCAGTGAACCAGCACGATGTCAAGAACATTGAGTGACCCAGTACGACGTTGAGAACAGTCAGTGACCCTGTACGACATCAGGAACAGTTAGTGACCCTGTACATTGTTGGGAACAGTCAGTGACCCTGTACAACATCGAGAACAGTCAGTGATACAGCTCGATGTCAGGAACATTCAGTGACCCTGCTCAATATCGAGAACAGCCAGTGATTCGGTACGATGTTGAGAACATTCAGTGACCCTGTACGATGTTGAGAAGAGTCAGTGACCCTGTTCGACATTAAGAACAGTAAGTGACCCTGTACGACATCAGGAACAGTCAGTGACCCTGTACGTTGTGGGAACAGTCAGTGACCCTGTACGACATCGAGAACAGGCAGTGACCCTGCACGATGTCAAGAACTGTCAGTGACCCTGTATGACGTCGAGAACAGTCAGTAACCCTGTACGACGTCAAGAACAGTCAGTGACCCTGTACGATGTCGAGAACAGTCAGTGAACCTGTACGATGTTGACAACAGTCATTGACCCTGTACGAAGTCGAGAACAGTCAGTGACCCTGTACGATGTCGGGAACAGTCAATGACCCTGTATGACGTCAAGAACAGTCAGTGACCCTGTACAATGTCAAGAACAGTCAGTGATCCTGTACGATGTCAAGAACAGTCAGTGACCCTGTAAGATGTTGAGAACTGTCAGTGACCCTGTACGATGTCGGGAGCAGCCACTGACCCTGTATGATGCCGAGAACAGCCAGTGACCCTGTATGATGTCAAGAACAGTCAGTGACCTTGCACAATGTCGAGAACAGTCAGTGATCTTGTACGACATCAAGAACAGTCAGTGACCCTGTACGATGTCAAGAACATACAGTGACCCTGTATGATGTTGAGAACAGTCAGTGACCCTGTACGACATCGAGAACAGTCAGTGACCCTGTACAATGTCGAGAACAGTCAGTGACCCTATACAATGTCGAGAACTGTCAGTGACCTTGTACGATGTCGAGAACATTGAGTGACCCAGCACAATTTTTGGGAACAGTCAGTGACCCTGTACGATGTTGAGAACAGTCAGTGAACCAGCACGATGTCAAGAACATTGAGTGACCCAGTACGACGTTGAGAACAGTCAGTGACCCTGTACGACATCAGGAACAGTTAGTGACCCTGTACGTTGTCGGGAACAGTCAGTGACCCTGTACAACATGGAGAACAGTCAGTGATACTGCTCGATGTCAAGACAGTCAGTGACCCTGCTCAATGTCAAGTATAGTCAGTGATTCGGTACGATGTTGAGAACATTCAGTGAACCTGCACGATGTTGAGAACATTCAGTGACCCTGTACGATGTTGAGAAGAGTCAGTGACCCTGTTCGACATTAAGAACAGTAAGTGACCCTGTACGCCATCAGGAACAGTCAGTGACCCTGTACGTTGTGGGAACAGTCAGTGACCCTGTACGACATCGAGAACAGGCAGTGACCCTGCACGATGTCAAGAACTGTCAGTGACCCTGTATGACGTCGAGAACAGTCAGTAACCCTGTACGATGTCAAGAACAGTCAGTGACCCTGTACGACGTCAAGAACAGTCAGTGACCCTGTACGATGTCGAGAACAGTCAGTGAACCTGTACGATGTTGACAACAGTCATTGACCCTGTACGAAGTCGAGAACAGTCAGTGACCCTGTACGATGTCGGGAACAGTCAATGACCCTGTATGACGTCAAGAACAGTCAGTGACCCTGTACAATGTCAAGAACAGTCAGTGATCCTGTACGATGTCAAGAACAGTCAGTGACCCTGTAAGATGTTGAGAACTGTCAGTGACCCTGTACGATGTCGGGAGCAGCCACTGACCCTGTATGATGCCGAGAACAGCCAGTGACCCTGTATGATGTCAAGAACAGTCAGTGACCCTGTACGATGTCAAGAACATACAGTGACCCTGTATGATGTTGAGAACAGTCAGTGACCCTGTACGACATCGAGAACAGTCAGTGACCCTGTACAATGTCGAGAACAGTCAGTGACCCTATACAATGTCGAGAACTGTCAGTGACCTTGTACGATGTCGAGAACAGTTAGTGACCCTGTACTTTGTGGGAACAGTCAGTGACCCTGTACGACATTGAGAACAGGCAGTGACCCTGCTCAATGTCAAGAACAGTCAGTGATTCGGTACGATGTTGAGAACAGTCAGTGATTCTGTATGATGTTGAGAACAGGCAGTGACCCTGCTCAATGTCAAGAACAGTCAGTGATTCGGTACGATGTTGAGAACAGTCAGTGATTCTGTACGATGTTGAGAACAGTCAGTGACCCTGCACGATGTCAAGAACTGTCAGTGACCCTGTATGACGTTGGGAACAGTCAGTAACTCTGTACAATGTCAAGAACTGTCAGTGACCCTGCACGACGTCGAGAACAATCAGTGACCTTGTACGATGTCGAGAACATTGAGTGACCCTGCACAATTTTTGGGAACAGTCAGTGACCCTGTACGATGTTGAGAACAGTCAGTGAACAGGACGATGTCAAGTACATTCAGTGACCCTGCATGATGTTGAGAACATTCAGTGACCCAGTACGACGTTGAGAACAGTCAGTGACACTGTTCGACATTAAGAACAGTAAGTGACTTTGCACGACATCAGGAACAGTTAGTGACCCTGTACGATGTCGGGAACAGTCAGTGACCCTGTATGACATCAAGAACATTCAGTGACCCTGCACGATGTTGAGAACATTCAGTGACCTTGTACGACATTGAGAACAGTCAGTGACACTGTTCGACATTAAGAACAGTAAGTGACCCTGTACGACATCAGGAACAGTTAGTGACCCTGTACATTGTCGGGAACAGTCAGTGACCCTGTATGACATCGAGAACAGTCAGTGATACTGCTCGATGTCAAGAGCAGTCAGTGACCCTGCTCAATGTCAAGTATAGTCAGTGATTCGGTACGATGTTGAGAACATTCAGTGACCCTGTACGATGTTGAGAAAAGTCAGTGACCCTGTTCGACATTAAGAACAGTAAGTGACTCTATACGACATCAGGAACAGTTAGTGACCCTGTACTTTGTGGGAACAGTCAGTGACCCTGTACGACATCGAGAACAGGCAGTAACCCTGCTCAATGTCAAGAACAGTCAGTGATTCGGTATGATGTTGAGAACAGTCAGTGATTCTGTACGATGTTGAGAACAGTCAGTGACCCTGCACGATGTCAAGAACTGTCAGTGACCCTGTATGACGTCGGGAACAGTCAGTAACCCTGTACAATGTCAAGAACTGTCAGTGACCCTGTACGACGTCAAGAACAGTCAGTGACCCTGTACGACGTCGAGAAAAGTCAGTGACCTTGTACGATGTCGAGAACATTGAGTGACCCTGCACAATTTCTGGGAACAGTCAGTGACCCTGTACGATGTTGAGAACAGTCAGAGAACAGGACGATGTCAAGAACATTCAGTGACCCAGTACGATGTTGAGAACAGTCAGTGACACTTTTCGACATTAAGAACAGTAAGTGACCCTGTACGACATCAGGAACAGTTAGTGACTCTGTACGTTGTCGGGAACAGTCAGTGACCCTGTATGACATCAAGAACATTCAGTGACCCTGCACGATGTTGAGAACATTCAGTGACCCAGTACGATGTTGAGAACAGTCAGTGACCCTGTTCGACATTAAGAACAGTAAGTGACCCTGTACGACATCAGGAACAGTTAGTAACCCTGTACGTTGTCGGGAGCAGTCAATAACCCTGTATGCCATCGAGAACAGTCAGTGACCCTGTACGATGCCGGGCACAATCACTGACCTTGTACGATGTCGAGAACAGTCAGTGACCTTGTACGATGTCGAGAACATTGATGACCCTGCACAATTTTTGGGAACAGTCAGTGACCCTGTACGACATTAAGAACAGTCAGTGACCCTGTACGACATCAGGAAAGGTTAGTGACCCTGTACGTTGTCAGGAACAGTCAGTGACCTTGTACGACATCGAGAACAGTCAGTGATACTGCTCGATGTTGAGAACATTCAGTGACCCTGCACGATGTTGAGAACATTCAGTGACCCAGTACGCCGTTGAGAACATTCAGTGACCCTGTTCGACATTAAGAACAGTAAGTGACCCTGTACGACATCAGGAACAGTTAGTGACCCTGTACATTGTCGGGAACAGTCAGTGACCTTGTACGACATCGAGAACAGTCAGTGATACAGCTCGATGTCAGGAACATTCAGTGACCCTGCTCAATATCGAGAACAGCCAGTGATTCCGTACGATGTTGAGAACAGTCAGTGAACCTGCACGATGTTGAGAACATTCAGTGACCCTGTACGATGTTGAGAAGAGTCAGTGACCCTGTTCGACATTAAGAACAGTAAGTGACCCTGTACGACATCAGGAACAGTCAGTGACCCTGTACGTTGTGGGAACAGTCAGTGACCCTGTACGACATCGAGAACAGGCAGTGACCCTGCTCAATGTCAAGAACAGTCAGTGAACCTGCACGATGTTGAGAACTGTCAGTGATTCTGTACGATGTTGAGAACAGTCAGTGACCCTGCACGATGTCAAGAACTGTCAGTGACCCTGTATGACGTCGAGAACAGTCAGTAACCCTGTACGATGTCAAGAACTTTCAGTGACCCTGTATGATGTCAAGAACAGTCAGTGACCCTGTACGACGTCGAGACAGTCAGTGACCCCGTACGAAGTCGAGAACAGTCAGTGACCCTGTACGATGTCGGGAACAGTCAGTGACCCTGTATGGCGTCAAGAACAGTCAGTGATCCTGTACGATGTCAAGAACAGTCAGTGACCCTGTACGACGTCGAGAACAGTCAGTGACCCTGTACGATGTCGGGAACAGTCAGTGACCCTGTATGGCGTCAAGAACAGTCAGTGATCCTGTACGATGTTGAGAACAGTCAGTGACCCTGTACGATGTCATGAACACTCAGTGACCGTGCATGATGTCAAGAACAGTCAGTGACACTGCACGACGTCGAGAACAATCAGTGACCTTGCACATTATCAAGTACAGTCAGTGACCCTGTACGATGTCAAGAACATACAGTGACCCTGTACGATGCTGAGAACAGTCAGTGACCCTGTACGACATCGAGAACAGTCAGTGACCCTGTACGATGTCGAGAACAGTCAGCGACCCTGTACAATGTCGAGAGCAGTCAGTGACCCTATACAATGTCGAGAACAGTCAGTGACCTTGTACGATGTCGAGAACATTGAGTGACCCAGCACAATTTTTGGGAACAGTCAGTGACCCTGTATGATGTTGAGAACAGTCAGTGAACCAGCACGATGTCAAGAACATTGAGTGACCCAGTACGACGTTGAGAACAGTCAGTGACCCTGTACGACATCAGGAACAGTTAGTGACCCTGTACATTGTTGGGAACAGTCAGTGACCCTGTACAACATCGAGAACAGTCAGTGATACTGCTCGATGTCAAGAACAGTCAGTGACCCTGCTCAATGTCAAGTACAGTCTGTGATTCGGTACGATGTTGAGAACATTCAGTGACCCTGTACGTCGTTGAGAACAGTCAGTGACCCTATCTGACATTAAGAACAGTAAGTGACCCTGTACGACATCAGGAACAGTTAGTGACCCTGTACTTTGTGGGAACAGTCAGTGATCCTGTATGACGTCGAGAACAGTCAGTGACCCTGTACGATGTCAGGAACAGTCAGTGACCCTGTATGACGTCAAGAACAGTCCGTGACCTTGTACAATCTCGAGAACAGTCAGTGGTCTTGTGCAACATCGAGAGCAGTCAGTGACCCTGTACGACGTCGGGAACAGTCAGCGATCGTGTACAACATCGAAAACAGTCCCTGGCCTTGTACGATGTCGAGAACAGTCAGTGACCCTGTATGACATCGAGAACAGTCAGTGACCCTGTACGACCTCGAGAACAGTCAGTGATACTGCTCGATGTCAAGAACAGTCAGTGACCCTGCTCTATGTCAAGAACAGTCAATGATTCGGTACGATGTTGAGAACAGTCAGTGATTCTGTACGATGTTGAGAACAGTCAGTGACCCTGCACGATGTCAAGAACTGTCAGTGACCCTGTATGACTTCGGGAACAGTCAGTAACCCTGTACGATGTCAAGAACTTTCAGTGACCCTGTACGACGTCAAGAACAGTCAGTGACCCTGTACGACATCGAGAACAGGCAGTGACCCTGCTCAATGTCAAGAACAGTCAGTGATTCGGTACGATGTTGAGAACAGTCAGTGATTCTGTACAATGTTGAGAACAGTCAGTGACCCTGCACGATGTCAAGAACTGTCAGTGACCCTGTATGACGTCGGGAATAGTCAGTAACCCCGTACAATGTCAAGAACTGTCAGTGACCCTGTACGACATCGAGAACAGTCAGTGACCCTGTACGATGTCATGAACATTCAGTGACCGTGCATGATGTCAAGAACACTCAGTGACCCTGCACGACGTCGAGAACAATCAGTGACCTTGCACAATATCAAGAACAGTCAGTGACCCTGTACGATGTCAAGAACATACGATATTGAGAACAGTCAGTGATCCTGTACAACGTTGAGAACAGTCAGTGACCCTGTACGACATCGGGAACAGTCAGTGACCCTGTACGATGTCGCGAATATACAGTGACCCTGTACGATGTCAAGAACAGTCAGTGACCCTGTACGATGTCAAGAACATACAGTGACCCTGTACGACGTTGAGAACAGTCAGAGACCTTGTACGACGTCGAGAACAGTCATTGACCCTGTACGATGTCGTGAACAGTCAGTGACCCAGTACGATGTTGAGAACTGTCAGTGACTCTGTACGATGTTGAGAACATTCAGTGAACCTGCACGATGTTGAGAACATTCAGTGACCCTGTACGACATCGGGAACAGTTGTGACCCTGTATGTTGTCGGGAACAGTCAGTGACCCTGTACGACATGGAGAACAGTAACTGGCCTTGTACAATGCCGAGAACAGCCAGTGGCCCTGTATGATGTCAAGAACAGTCAGTGACCTTGTACAATGTTGAGAATAATCAGTGACCTTGTACCGCATCGAGAATAGTCAGTGACCTTGTACGACATCGAGAACAGTCAGTGAACCTGTACGGCATCGAGAATAGTCAGTGACCCTGTACGATGTTGAGAACAGTCAGTGAACCAGCACGATGTCAAGAACATTCAGTGACCCTGCACATTGTTGAGAACATTCAGTGACCCTGTACAACGTTGAGAACAGTTAGCGACCCTGTACGTTGTCGGGAACAGTCAGTGACCCTGTACGACATCAGGAACAGTCAGTGATTCTGTACGATGTTGAGAACAGTCAGTGACTCTGCACGATGTCAAGAACTGTCAGTGACCCTGTACGACGTCGAAAACAGTCAGTGAGCCTGTACGATGTCATGAACATTCAGTGACCCTGTACGACATCAAGAACAGTCAGTGACCCTGTACGATGTCTGGAACAGTCAGTGTCGCTGTACAATGTCATGAACAGTCAGTGACCCTGTACAATGCCGAAAACATTTAGTGTCAATGTCAAGAACAGTCAGTGACCGTGCACGATATCAAGAACAGTCAGTAACCCTGTACGATGTCAAGAACAGTCAGTGACCCTGTACGATGTCAAGAACAAACAGTGACCCTGTACGACGTTGAGAACAGTCAGTGACTTTGTACGACGTCGAGAACAGTCATTGACCCTGTACGATGTCGACAACAGTCAGTGACCCTGTACGATGTTGAGAACGGTCAGTGACCCTGCATGATGTCGGGAGCAGCTACTGACCCTGTACGATGTTGAGAAAAGTCAGTGAACTAGCACACTGTCAAGAACAAACAGTGACCCTGTACGACATTGAGAACAGTCAGTGACCCTGTACGACGTCGAGAACAGTCATTGACCCTGTACGATGTCGACAACAGTCAGTGACCCTGTACGATGTTGAGAACAGTCAGTGACCCTGTACGATGTCGACAACAGTCAGTGACCCTGTACGATGTCGACAACAGTCAGTGACCCTGTACGATGTTGAGAACAGTCAGTGACCCTGCATGATGTCGGGAGCAGCTACTGACCCTGTACGATGTTGAGAAAAGTCAGTGAACTAGCACACTGTCAAGAACATTCAGTGACCCTGCACAATGTTGAGAACATTCAGTGATCCTGTATGACGTTGTGAGCAGTCACTGACCCTGTTCAACATTAAGAACATTCAGTGACCCGAACGACGTCGGGAACAGTTGTGACCCTGTACGTTGTCGGGAACAGTCAGTGACCCTGTACGATGTGGAGAATCGTCAGTGGCCTCGTACGATGCCGAGAACAGCCAGTGACCCTGTACGACATCGAGAACAGTCAGTGATACTGCTCGATGTCAAGAACAGTCAGTGACCCTGCTCAATGTCAAGAACAGTCAGTGATTCTGTACGTTGTTGAGAACTGTCAGTGATCCTGCGCGATGTCAAGAACAGTCAGTGACCCTTTACGACGTCGAGAGCAGTCAGTGACCCTGTATGATGTCATGAACATTCAGTGACCCTGTACGATGTTGAGAAAAGTCAGTGACCCTGTACAATGTCGACAACATTCAATGACCCTGTACGATGTTGAGAACATTCAGTGAACCAGCATGATGTCAAGAACATTCAGTGACCCTGTACGATGTTGAGAACATTCAGTGTCTCTGTACGATGTTGAGAACAGTCAGTGACCCTGTACGTTGTCGGGAACAGTCAGTGACCCTGTACAACATTGAGAACAGTCAGTGATACTGCTCGATGTCAAGAACAGTCAGTGACCCTGCTCAATGTCGAGAACAGTCAGTGATTCTGTACGTTGTTGAGAACTGTCAGTGATCCTGCGCGATGTCAAGAACAGTCAGTGACCCTGTATGACGTCAAGGACAGTCAGTGACCTTGTACAATGTCGAGAACAGTCAGTGACATTGTACGACATCGAGAACAGTCAGGTATCTTGTACGACATCGAGAACAGTCAGTGATCCTGTACGACATCAAAAACAGTCCCTGGCCTTGTACGATGTCGAGAACTGTCAGTGACCCTGTACGACATCGAGAATAGTCAGTGATACTGCTCGATGTCAAGAACAGTCAGTGATCCTGCTCAATGTCAAGAACAGTCAGTGACCATGTACAATGTCGAGAACAGTCAGTAATTCTGTACGATGTAGAGAACAGTCAGTGTCCCTGCCCAATGTCAAGAACAGTCAGTGATTCGGAACGATGTTGAGAACAGTCAGTGATTCTGTACGATGTTGAGAACATTCAGTGACCCTGTACAACGTCGAGAACAGTCATTGACCCTGTAGGATGTCATGAACATTCAGTGACCCTGTATGACGTCAAGAGCAGTCAGTGACCCTGTACGATGTCAGGAACAGTCAGTGACCCTGTACAATGTCCTGAACAGTCAGTGACCCTGTACAATGCCGACAACATTCAGTGACTCTGTACAATGTCAAGAAGAGTCATTGACCCTGCATGATGTCAAGAAGAGTCAGTGACTCTGTACGACTTTGAGAACAGTCAGTGACCCTGTACGATGTCGAGATCATTCATTGACCCTGTACAATGTTGGGAGCAGTCACTGACCTTGTACGTTGTCATGAACATTCAGTGACCCTGCACAATGTCGGGAACAGTCAGTGACCCTGTACGATGTTGAGAACTGTCAGTGACCCTGTTCGACATTAAGAACAGTCAGTGAGCCTTTACGACGTCGGGAACAGTTATTGACCCTGTACATTGTCGGGAACAGTCAGTGACCCTGTACGATGTCAAGAACAGTCAGTGATACTGCTCGATGTCAAGAACAGTCAGTGACAATGTACAATGTCGAGAACAGTCAGTGATTCTGTATGTTGTAGAGAACAGTCGGTGTCCCTGCTCAATGTCAAGAACAGTCTGTGATTCGGAACGATGTTGAGAACAGTCAGTGATTCTGTACGATGTTGAGAACAGTCAGTGACCCTGCACAATGTCAAGAACTGTCAGTGACCCTGTACAACGTCGAGAACAGTCATTGACCCTGTACGATGTCATGAAAATTCAGTGACCCTGTATGACGTCAAGAACAGTCAGTGACCCTGTACGATGTCGGGAACAGTTAGTGACCCTGTACATTGTCGGGAACAGTCAGTGACCCTGTATGACATTGAGAACTGTCAGTGACCCTGTACGACATCGGGAACAGTCAGTGATCCTGTCCGACATAGAAAACAGTCAGTGATCCTGTACGATGTTGAGAACAGTCAGTGACCCTGTACGATATCTGGAACAGTCAGTGACCCTGTACGATGCCGAGATCAGTCAGTGAACCAGCACGATGTCAAGAATATTGTGTGACCCTGTACAATGTTGAGAACATTCAATGACCCTGCACGACGTTGAGAACAGTCAGTGACCCTGTACGACATCGGGAACAGTCAGTGATCCTGTCCGACATAGAAAACAGTCAGTGACCCTGTACGACGTGGAGAACAGTCACTGGCTTTGTATGATGTCGAGAACAGTCAGTGATCCTGTACGATGTCGAGAACAGTCAGTGATCCTGTACGATGTCGAGAATGGTCAGTATCCCTGTGCGATATCGGGAACAGTCAGTGACCCTGTACGATATCTGAAACAGTCAGTGACCCTGTACGAAATCTGAAACAGTCAGTGACCCTGTACGATATCTGAAACAGTCAGTGACCCTGTACGATATCTGAAACAGTCAGTGACCCTGTACGATGCCGAGAATAGTCAGTGACCCTGCACGTGGTTGAGAACAGTCAGTGACCCTGTACGATGTTGAGAACAGCCAGTGTTCCTGTATGATGTGAGAACGTTCAGTGACCCTGTACAATGTCGGGAACAGTCACTGACCTTGTCCGACATTGAGAACAGTCAGTGACCCTGTACGACGTCGGGAACAGTCAGTGACCCTGTACGACATGGAGAACAGTCACTGGCCTTGTACAATGTCGAGAACAGTCAGTGACCCTGTACGACATCAAGAACAGTCAGTGAACCTGTACGACATCAAGAACAGTCAGTGACCCTGTACGACGTCGAGAACAGTCAGTGACCCTGTACGATGTCATGAACATTCAGTGACCCTGTACGATGTCGGGAACAGTCAGTGATCCTGTACAATGTCTTGAACATTCAGTGACCCTGTACAATGTCGAGAACTTTCAGTGAGTCTGTACAATGTCATGAACATTCAGTGACCCTGTACAATGTCGGGATCAGTAAGTGAACATGTACGATGTTGAGAACAGTCAGTGACCCTGCACGATTTGAATAAGAGTCAGTGACCCTGCACAATGTCAAGAACAGTCAGTGACCCTGCACGATGTCAAGAACAGTCAGTGACCCTGTCCGACATGGTGAACAGTCAGTGATCCTGCACGACGTCGGGAACAGTTAGTGACCTTGTAAGTTGTCGGGAACAGTCAGTGATCCTGTACGATGCCGTGAACATTCAGTGACCCTATACGAGGTGGAGAACATTCAGTAACCCTGTACGACGTCAAGAACAGTCAGTGACCCTGTACGATGTCATGAACATTCAGTGAGCCTGTACGACGTCAAGAACAGTCAGTGACCCTGTACGACATCAAGAAGAGTCATTGACCCTGCACGATGTCAAGAAGAGTCAGTGACCCTGCACGATGTCGAGAACAGTCAGTGACCTTGCACAATATCAAGAACAGTCAGTGACTCTGTACGATGTTGGGAACAGTCAGTGACCCTGTACAATGTCATGAACAATCAGTGACCCGGTACGATGTCGGGAACAGTAAGTGAACATGTACGATGTTGAGAACAGTCAGTGACCCTGCACTATGTCAAGAAGAGTCAGTGACCCTGTACAATGTCAAGAACAGTCAGTGACCATGTACAATGTCGAGAACAGTCAGTGATTCTGTACGTTGTAGAGAACAGTCAGTGTCCCTGCTCAATGTCAAGAACAGTCAGTGATTCGGAACGATGTTGAGAACAGTCAGTGATTCTGTACGATGTTGAGAACAGTCAGTGACCCTGCACAATGTCAAGAACTGTCAGTGACCCTGTACAACGTTGAGAACAGTCAGTGACCTTCTACGATGTCGAGAACAGTCAGTGACCCTGTACGATGTCGGGAGCAGTCACTGACCTTTTATGATGTCGAGAACATTCAGTGACCCTGCACAATGTTGGGAACATTCAGTGACCCTGTACGATGTTGAGAACAGTCAGTGAAACAGCACGATGTTGAGAACAGTCAGTGACCCTGCATGACGTTGAGAACATTCAGTGACCCTGTACGATGTCATGAACAGTCAGTGAGCCTGTACGACGTCAAGAACAGTCAGTGACCCTGTACGACATCAAGAAGAGTCATTGACCCTGCACGATGTCAAGAAGAGTCAGTGACCCTGTACGATGTTGGGAACAGTCAGTGACCCTGTACAATGTCGAGAACTTTCAGTGGCTCTGTACAATGTCATGAACAATCAGTGACCCGGTACGATGTCGGGAACAGTAAGTGAACATGTACGATGTTGAGAACAGTCAGTGACCCTGCACTATGTCAAGAACAGTCAGTGACATTGCATGATATCAAGAACAGTCAGTGACCCTGTACGATGTCGGGAACAATCACTGACCTTTCCGACATGGAGAGCAGTCAGTGACCCAGTACAATGTCGAGAACAGTCAGTGACCTTGTACGACATCGAGAATAGTCAGTGATTCTGTACGATGATGAGAGCGGTCAGTGACCCTGCACAATGTCAATAACTGTCAGTGACCCTGCATGACGTCAAGAACAGTCAGTGACCTTGTACGATGTCAAGAAATGTCAGTGACCTTGTACGACGTCAGGAACATTCAGTGACCCGGTATGATGTCGGGAGCAGTCATTGACCCTGTACGATGTCGACAACAGTCAGTGACCCTGTACGATGTTGAGAACAGTCAGTGACCCTGTATGATGTCGAGAGCAGCTACTGACCCTGTACGATGTTGAGAAAAGTCAGTGAACTAGCACACTGTCAAGAACATTCAGTGACCCTGCACAATGTTGAGAACATTCAGTGATCCTGTATGACGTTGTGAGCAGTCACTGACCCTGTTCAACATTAAGAACATTCAGTGACCCGAACGACGTCGGGAACAGTTGTGACCCTGTACGTTGTCGGGAACAGTCAGTGACCCTGTACGATGTGGAGAATCGTCAGTGGCCTTGTACGATGCCGAGAACAGCCAGTGACCCTGTATGACGTCAAGAACAGTCAGTGACCTTGTACAATGTCGAGAACAGTCAGTGACCTTGTACAATGTCGAGAACAGTCAGTGATTCTGTACGTTGTTGAGAACTGTCAGTGATCCTGCGCGATGTCAAGAACAGTCAGTGACCCTGTACGATGTCATGAACATTCAGTGACCCTGTACGACGTCAAGAACAGTCAGTGACCCTGTATGACATCAAGAACAGTCAGTGACCCTGTACGATGTCGAGAAAAGTCAGTGACCCTGTACAATGTCGACAACATTCAGTGACCCTGTACGATGTTGAGAACATTCAGTGAACCAGCATGATGCCAAGAACATTCAGTGACCCTGTACGATTTTGAGAACATTCAGTGACTGTACGACGTTGAGAACAGTCAGTGACACTGTATGAAGTCGGAAGAGTTAATGTCCCTGTACGTTGTCGGGAACAGTCAGTGACCCTGTACGACGTCAAGAACAGTCAGTGACCTTGTACAATATCGAGAACAGTCAGTGACATTGTACGACATCGAGAACAGTCATGTACCTTGTACGACATCGAGAACAGTCAGTGATCCTGTACGACATCAAAAACAGTTCCTGGCCTTGTACGATGTCGAGAACAGTCAGTGACCCTGTACGACATCGAGAACAGTCAGTGACCCTGTACGACATCGAGAACAGTCAGTGATACTGCTCGATGTCAAGAACAGTCAGTGACCCTGCTCAATGTCAAGAACAGTCAGTGACCATGTACAATGTTGAGAACAGTCAGTGATTCTGTACGATGTAGAGAACAGTCAGTGTCCCTGCCCAATGTCAAGAACAGTCAGTGATTCGGAACGATGTTGAGAACAGTCAGTGATTCTGTACGATGTCATGAACATTCAGTGACCCTGTATGACGTCAAGAACAGTCAGTGACCCTGTACGATGTCGGGAACAGTCAGTGACCCTGTACAATGTCCTGAACAGTCAGTGACCCTGTACAATGCCGACAACATTCAGTGACTCTGTACAATGACAAGAAGAGTCATTGACCCTGCATGCTGTCAAGAAGAGTCAGTGACTCTGTACGACTTTGAGAACAGTCAGTGACCCTGTACGATGTCGAGATCATTCATTGACCCTGTACAATGTTGGGAGCAGTCACTGACCTTGTACGTTGTCGAGAACATTCAGTGACCCTGCACAATGTTGGGAACAGTCAGTGACCCTGTACGCTGTTGAGAACATTCAGTGAACCAGCATGGTGTCAAGAACATTCAGTGACTCTGTACGATGTTGAGAACATTCAGTGACCCTGTACGACGTTGAGAACAGTCAGTGACCCTGTGCGACATTAAGAGCAGTCAGTGAGCCTGTACGACGTCGGGAACAGTTAGTGACCCTGTACATTGTCGGGAACAGTCAGTGACCCTGTACGACGTCAAGAACAGTCAGTGACCTTGTACAATGTCGAGAAAAGTCAGTGACCCTGTCCGACATCGAGAACAGTCAGTGATACTGCTCGATGTCAAGAAGAGTCAGTGACCCTGCTCAATGTCAAGAACAGTCAGTGACCATGTACAATGTCGAGAACAGTCAGTGATTCTGTACGATGTAGAGAACAGTCAGTGACCCTGCACAATGTCAAGAACAGTCAGTGATTCTGTACGATGTAGAGAACAGTCAGTGTCCCTGCTCAATGTCAAGAACAGTCAGTGATTCAGAACAATGTTGAGAACAGTCAGTGATTCTGTACGATGTTGAGAACAGTCAGTGACCCTGCACAATGTCAAGAACTGTCAGTGACCCTGTATAACGTTGAGAACAGTCATTGACCCTGTACGATGTCATGAACATTCAGTGACCCTGTATGACGTCAAGAACAGTCAGTGACCCTGTACGATGTCGGGAACAGTCAGTGACCCTGAACAATGTCATGAACAGTCAGTGACACTGTACAATGTCGACAATATTCAGTGACCTTGCACGACGTTGAGAACAGTCAGTGACCCTGTACGACGTTGAGAACAGTCAGTGACCTTGTACGATGTCGGGAGCAGTCACTGACCTTTTATGCTGTCGAGAACATTCAGTGACCCTGCACAATGTTGGGAACATTCATTGACCCTGTACGATGTTGAGAACAGTCCGTGAAACAGCACAATGTCAACAACATTCAGTGACCCTGCATGACGTTGAGAACATTCAATGACCCTTTTCGTCAAGAACTGTCAGTGACCCTGCACGATGTCAAGAAAAGTCAGTGACCCTGTCCGACATCGAGAACAGTCAGTGATACTGCTCGATGTCAAGAAGAGTCAGTGACCCTGCTCAATGTCAAGAACAGTCAGTGACCATGTACAATGTCGAGAACAGTCAGTGATTCTGTACGATGTAGAGAACAGTCAGTGTCCTTGCCCAGTGTCAAGAACAGTCAGTGATTCTGTACGATGTAGAGAACAGTCAGTGTCCCTGCTCAATGTCAAGAACAGTCAGTGATTCAGAACGATGTTGAGAACAGTCAGTGATTCTGTACGATGTTGAGAACAGTCAGTGACCCTGCACAATGTCAAGAACTGTCAGTGACCCTGTACAACGTTGAGAACAGTCATTGACCCTGTACGATGTCATGAACATTCAGTGACCCTGTATTACGTCAAGAACAGTCAGTGACCCTGTACGATGTCATGAACATTCAGTGACCCTGTATTACGTCAAGAACAGTCAGTGACCCTGTACGATGTCGGGAACAGTCAGTGACCCTGAACAATGTCATGAACAGTCAGTGACACTGTACAATGTCGACAATATTCAGTGACCTTGCACGACGTCGAGAACAGTCAGTGACCCTGTACGACGTTGAGAACAGTCAGTGACCTTGTACGATGTCGGGAGCAGTCACTGACCTTTTATGCTGT
Organism: Isurus oxyrinchus; assembly: GCA_026770705.1. Classification (NCBI taxonomy): domain Eukaryota; kingdom Metazoa; phylum Chordata; class Chondrichthyes; order Lamniformes; family Lamnidae; genus Isurus; species Isurus oxyrinchus. Next base: position 1,657,027 of record JANJGN010000015.1, on the reverse strand, counting down.
CGAGAACATTCAGTGACCCTGCACAATGTTGGGAACATTCATTGACCCTGTACGATGTTGAGAACAGTCCGTGAAACAGCACAATGTCAACAACATTCAGTGACCCTGCATGACGTTGAGAACATTCAATGACCCTTTTCGTCAAGAACTGTCAGTGACCCTGCACGATGTCAAGAAAAGTCAGTGACCCTGCACGACGTCAGGAACAGTTAGTGACCTTGTAAGTTGTCGGGAACAGTTAGTGAACCTGTATGATGCCGTTGACAGTCAGTGACCCTATACGAGGTTGAGAACAGTCAGTAACCCTGTACGATGTCATGAACATTCAGTGACCCTGTACGACGTCAAGAACAGTCAGTGACCCTGTACGACGTCAAGAAGAGTCATTGACCCTGCACGATGTCAAGAAGAGTCAGTGACCCTGCACGATGTCGAGAACAGTCAGTGACCCTGTACAATGTCGAGAACTTTCAGTGACTCTGTACAATGTCATGAACAATCAGTGACCCTGTACAGTGTCGGGAACAGTAAGTGAACATGTACGATGTTGAGAACAGTCAGTGACCCTGCACTATGTCAAGAAGAGTCAGTGACCCTGCACGACGTCGAGAACAGTCACTGACCTTGTACGACATCGAGAATAGTCAGTGACCTTGTACAACATCGAGAATAGTCAGTGACCCTGTACGATGATGAGAACAGTCAGTGATTCTGTACGATGATGAGAGCCGTCAGTGACCCTGCACGATGTCAATAACTGTCAGTGACCCTGTATAACGTCAAGAACAGTCAGTGACCTTGTACGATGTCAAGAGCTGTCAGTGACCTTGTACGACGTCAAGAACAGTCAATGACCCTGTACGATGTCATGAACATTCAGTGACCCGGTATGATGTCGGGAACAGTCAGTGACCCTGTACAATGTCATGAACATTCAGTGACTCGGTACTATGTCGGGAACAGTAAGTGAACACGTACGATGCTGAGAACAGTCAGTGACCCTGCACGATGTCAAGAAGAGTCAGTGACCCTGCACGATGTCAAGAACAGTCAGTGACCCTGCACGATGTCAAGAACAGTCAGTGACCCTGCACGATGTCGAGAACAGTCAGTGACGTTGCACGATATCAAGAACAGTCAGTGACCCTGCACGATATCAAGAACAGTCAGTGACCCTGTACAATGTCAAGAACTGTGACCCTGCATGACGTCAAGAGCAGTCAGTGACCCTGTACGACGTTGAGAACAGTAACTGACCCTGTATGATGTCAAAAACAGTCAGTGACCCTGTACGATGTTGAGAACATTCAGTGACCCTGCACGATGTTGAGAACATTCAGTGATCCTGTACGACGTTGAGAACATTCACTGACCCTGTACGATGTTGAGAACAGTCAGTGACCCTGTTCGACATTAGGAACAGTCAGTGACCCTGCACGACGTTGGGAACAGTTAGTGACACTGTGCATTGTCGCGAACAGTCAGTGACCCTGTACGACGTGGAGAACAGTCACTGGCCTTGTATGATGTCAAGAACAGTCTGTGACCCTGTACGATGTCGAGAACACTCAGTATCCCTGTGCGATATCGGGAACAGTCAGTGATCCTGTACGATATCTGAAACAGTCAGTGACCCTGTACGATATCTGAAACAGTCAGTGACCCTGTACGATATCTGAAACAGTCAGTGACCCTGTACGATGCCGAGAACAGTCAGTGACCCTGTACGATGTTGAGAACAGTCAGTGTTCCTGTATGATGTGAGAACGTTCAGTGACCCTGTACGATGTCGGGAACAGTCACTGACCTTGTCCGACATCGAGAACAGTCAGTGACCCTGTACGACGTCGGGAACAGTCAGTGACACTGTACGACATGGAGAACAGTCACTGGCCTTGTACAATGTCGAGAACAGTCAGTGACCCTGCACGATGTCAAGAACTGTCAGTGAACCTGTATGACGTCGAGAACAGTCACTGACCCTGTACGATGTCGGGAACAGTCAGTGACCCTGTACGATGTCGGGAACATTCAGTGACCCTGTACAATGTCGGGAACAATCAGTGACCCTGTACGATGTCTTGAACATTCAGTGACCCTGTACAATGTCGAGAACTTTCAGTGACTCTGTACGATGTCATGAACAATCAGTGACCCGGTACAATGTCGGGATCAGTAAGTGAACATGCACGATGTTGAGAACAGTCAGTGACCCTGCACGATTTGAATAAGAGTCAGTGACCCTGCACAATGTCAAGAACAGTCAGTGACCCTGCACGATGTCAAGTACAGTCAGTGACCCTGCACGATGTCAAGAACAGTCAGTGACGCTGCACGATGTCAAGAACAGTCAGTGACCCTGCACGATGTCAAGTACAGTCAGTGACCCTGCACGATGTCAAGAACAGTCAGTGACCCTGCACGATGTCAAGTACAGTCAGTGACCCTGCATGATGTCGAGAACAGTCAGTGACCCTGTACAATGTCTTGAACATTCAGTGACCCTGTACAATGTCTTGAACATTCAGTGACCCTATACAATGTCGAGAACTTTCAGTGACACTGTACAATGTCATGAACAATCAGTGACCCGGTACAATGTCGGGAACAGTAAGTGAACATGTACGATGTTGAGAACAGTCAGTGACCCTGCACTATGTCAAGAAGAGTCAGTGACCATGCACGATATCAAGAACATTCAGTGACCCTGTACGATGTCGGGTACAGTCACTGACCTTGTACGACATCGAGAATAGTCAGTGACCCTGCTCATTGTCAAGAACAGTCAGTGACCCTGTACGATGTCGGGTACAGTCACTGACCTTGTACGACATCGAGAATAGTCAGTGACCCTGCTCATTGTCAAGAACAGTCAGTGACCCTGTACAATGTCGAGAACAGTCAGTGATTCTGTACGATGATGAGAGCCGTCAGTGACCCTGCACGATGTCAATAACTGTCAGTGACCCTGTATGACGTCAAGAACAGTCAGTGACCTTGTACAATGTCAAGAGCTGTCAGTGACCTTGTACAATGTCATGAACATTCAGTGACCCGGTATGATGTCGGGAACAGTCAGTGACCCTGTACAATGTTGAGAACTTTCAGTGACTCTGTACAATGTCATGAACATTCAGTGACTCGGTACTATGTCGGGAACAGTAAGTGAACATGTACGATGCTGAGAACAGTCAGTGACCCTGCACGATGTCAAGAAGAGTCAGTGACCCTGCACGATGTCAAGAACAGTCAGTGACCCTGCACGATGTCGAGAACAGTCAGTGACGTTGCACGATGTCAAGAACAGTCAGTGACCCTGCACGATATCAAGAACAGTCAGTGACCCTGTACAATGTCGAGAACTTTCAGTGACTCTGTACAATGTCTTGAACATTCAGTGACCCTGTACAATGTCGAGAACTTTCAGTGACTCTGTACAATGTCTTGAACATTCAGTGACCCTGTACAATGTCGAGAACTTTCAGTGACTCTGTACGATGTCATGAACAATCAGTGACCCGGTACAATGTCGGGATCAGTAAGTGAACATGTACGATGTTGAGAACAGTCAGTGACCCTGCACGATTTGAATAAGAGTCAGTGACCCTGCACAATGTCAAGAACAGTCAGTGACCCTGTACAATGTTGAGAACAGTCACTGACCTTGTACGACATCGAGAATAGTCAGTGACCCTGCTCAATGTGAAAAACAGTCAGTGACCCTGTACAATGTCAAGTACAGTCAGTGATTCTGTAGGATGTTGAGAACAGTCAGAGACCCCGGACGACATCGAGAACATTTAGTGATCCGGCTCAGTGTCAAGAACAGTCAATGACCCTGCTCAATGTCAAGAACAGTCAGTGACCCTGTACAATGTCTAGAACAGTCAGTGATTCTGTTCGATGTTGAGAACAGTCAGTGACCCTGCACGATGTCAATAACTGTCAGTGACCCTGTACGACGTCAAGAAAAGTCAGTGACCTTGTACGACATCAAGAACAGTCAGTGACCCTGTATGACGACGAGAACAGTAAGTGACCCTGTACAATGTAATGAACATTCAGTGAACCTGTACGATGTTGAAAACAGTCAGTGACCCTGTACGATGTCGGGAACATTCAGTGACCCTGTTCAACGTTAAGAACATTCAGTAGCCCTGTACGAAGTTGGGAACAGTTAGTGACCCTGTACATTGTCGGGAACAGTCAGTGAGCCTGTACAACGTGGAAAACAGTCACTGGCCTTGTACAATGTTGAGAACAGCCAGTGATCCTGTATCATGTCAAGAACACTCAGTGATCCTGCACGAGGTCGAGAACAGTCAGTGACCCTGTATGACGTGAGAACGTTCAGTGACCCTGTACGATGTCGGGAGCATTCACTGACCTTGTCCGACATCGAGAACAGTCAGTGACCCAGTACAATGTTGAGAACAGTCAGTGACCCTGTACGACGTTGAGAACAGTCAGTGACCCTGTATGACGATGAGGACAGTAAGTGACCCTGTACGATGTCATGAACATTCAGTGACCCTGTACGATGTAATGAACATTCAGTGACCCTGTACGATGTTGAGAACCATCACTGACCTTGTCCGACATCGAGAACATTCAGTGACCTTGTCCGACATCGAGAACAGTCAGTGACCCTGTACAATGTTGAGAACAGTCAGTGACCTTGTACGATGTCGAGAATAGCCAGTGACTCTGTAGGATGTTGAGAATAGTCAGTGAACCTGTACAATGTTGAGAACCATCATTGACACTGTACGACGTCGGGAACATTCAGTGACCCTGAACGATATCGAGAACAGTCAGTGATCCTGCTCGATGTCAAGAACAGTCAGTGACCCTGTACAATGTCAAGAACAGTCAGTGACTCTGTATGATGTTGAGAAATGTCAGTGAGCCTGCACGATGTCCATAACTGTCAGTGACTCTGTACGATGTTGAGAACAGTCAGTGACCCTGTACGATAACTGGAACATTCAGTGACCCTGTACGATGTTGAGAACAGTCAGTGACCCTGTTCAACTTTAAGAACAGTCAGTGACCCTGTACATCGTCGGGTACAGTTAGTGACACTGTGCGATGTCGGGAACAGTCAGTGAACCTGTACGATATCTGGAACAGTCAGTGACCCTGTACATCATTGGGTACAGTTAGTGACCCTGTACGTTGTCGGGAACAGTCAGTGACCCTGCACGATGTGGAGAACAGTCACTGGCCTTGTACGATATTGAGAACAGCCAGTGATCCTGTATCATGTCAAGAACAGTCAGTGATCCTGCATGAGGTCGAAAACAGTCAGTGACCCTGTATGACGTGAGAACGTTCAGTGACCCTGTACGATGTCAGGAGCAGTCACTGACCTTGTCCGACATCGAGAACAATCAGTGACCCTGTACAATGTTGTGAATAGTCAGTGATCTTGTACGACGTTGAGAACAGTCAGTGACCCTGTATGACGATGAGGACAGTAAGTGACCCTATACGATGTCATGAACATTCAGTGACCCTGTACGATGTCGGGAACAGTCAGTGACCCTGTAGAATGTCATGAACATTCAGTGACCCTGTACAATGTAATGAACATTCAGTGACCCTGTACAATGTCGAGAACAGTCAGTGACCTTGTACGACATCGAGAACAGTCAGTGTCCCTGCTCGATGTCAAGAACAGTCAGTGACCCTGTACAATGTCAAGAACAGTCAGTGATTCTGAATGATGTTTAGAACAGTCAGTGAGCCTGCACGATGTCCATAACTGTCAGTGACTCTGTACAATATTGAGAACAGTCAGTGACCCTGTACGACACCAAGAACCATCATTGACCCTGTACGACGTCAGGAATAGTCCCTGGCCTTGTACGATGTCGAGAACAGTCAGTGACCCGGTAAGACATCGAGAACAGTCAGTGACCTTGTACGATGTCAAGAACTGTCAGTGATCCTGTTCGACATTAAGAACAGTAAGTGACCCTGTACGATGTCGGGAACAGAAGGTGACCCTGCACGAGTTCGAGAACAGTCAGTGACCCTGTACGACGTTGAGAACAGTCACTGACCTTGTACGATGTCGAGAACATTCACTGATCCTGCACAATGTCGGTAACACTCAGTGACCCTGAACGAATTTGAGAACAGTCTGTGTTCCTGTCTGACGTGAGAACGTTCAGTGACCCTGTACGATGTCGGGAACAGTCACTGACCCTGTACGACATCAGGAATAGTCAGTGACCCTGTACGATATCGGGAACAGTCAGTGACCCTGTACAACATCGAAAACAGTCTCTGGCCTTGTACAACGTTGAGAACAGTCAGTGACCCCACATTGTCGGGAACAGTCAGTGATCTTGTACGACATCGAGAACAGTCAGCGACCCTGTACAACATCGAGAACAGTCAGCGACCCTGTACAACATCGAGAACAGTCAGTGACCCCTGTATGATGTCAAGAACAGTCAGTGATCCTGTATGATAACTGGAACAGTCAGTGACTCTGTACGATGTCGGGAACAGTCAGTGACCCCGTTCGATGTTGAGAACAGTCATTGATCCTTTACAATGTCGAGAATAGTCAGTGACTCTGTACAATGTCATGAGCATTCAGTGACCCTGCACCATGTCAAGGACAGTCAGTGACCCTGTACGATGTTGAAAACCGTAGGTGACCCTGTACGATGTCGGGATTATTTATTGCTTTTGCACGATGTTGGGAACAGTCAGTGATCCTGTACGATGTCGAGCGCAGTCAGGAACCATGTACGATGTCGAGCGAAGTCTGTGACCCTGTTCGACGTTAAGAATAGTCAGTGACCCTGTATGATGTCGAGAACAGTCAGTGACCCTGTACAATGGCGGGAACAGTCAGTGACCCTGTACAATGTCGAGAACAGTCAGTGACCCTGTACGACGCTGAGAACATTCAGTGACCCTGTACGACGCTGAGAACAGTCAGTGACCCTGTACAATGTCGAGAACAGTCAGTGACCCTGTACGACGCTGAGAACAGTCAGTGACCCTTACGACATCGGGAACAGTCAGTGATCCTGTATGATGTCGTGAACATTCAGTGACCCTGTATGACGTCAAGAACATTCAGTTATCCTGTACGATGTCGGGAACAGTCAGCGACCCTGTACGATGTCAAGCGCAGTCAGTGCTCCTGTACGACGTTAAGAACAGTCTTTGACCCTCTACGACGTCGGGAACAGTCAAGAACCGTCAGTGTTCCTATACAATTTGAGAACAGTCAGTGACCCTGTACAATGTTGAGAACAGCCAGTGACCCTGTACGATGTCGAGAACAGTCAGTGACCCTGTACAACGTCGAGAACAGTCAGTGACCCTGTACAACGTCAAGAACAGTCAGTGACCCTGTACGATGTTGAGAACAGTCAGTGACCCTGTACGATGTCGAGAACAGTCAGTGACCCTGTACAACGTCGAGAACAGTCAGTGACCCTGTACGATGTCGAGAACAGTCTGTGACCCTGGAGGGGCTGCATTCTGGAGCAAGTCTGATCTGGTCAGAGTGTGTTCAGGAGTGGGTGTGTTCTTAAGAGGCTGTTGTTCTGGGATAAATGCATTTTGGAAAGAGTGTGTTCTGTAACAAATGCGTCAGGAGTGAATGTGTTTTGGAGTGGATGCATTCTGTAATGGGAGTGGTCTGGAGAGACTGTGATGTATAGAGGGTGATGTTCTGGAGTGAGTATGTTCTGGAGAGGGAGCATTCCAGAATGTGTGTGTGTTCTGGGGTGGAAGCATTCTGGAGTTACTGCATTCTGGAGTGAGGGTGTTCTGGAGAGGGTATGTTCTGGGGTGAGTGTTGTCTGGAGTGGGAGCGATTTAGCTGATCAGAAACTACTGAAATATTCTAATGAATAGAGGGCTAAAGGTTGAGAATTTGGAGGTTCAGTGTTAAATGTTTTTTTGACCTAAGTAAGCATTTGGACCAGAGTCTTCCCTCCCTCCCCCTGTTTCCCCTCTCTCTCGGTGCCCACCCTCTCCCTTATCCCTCCCTGTCCCGTCCACTCTCTCTCCCAGATCTATCCCTCTCCCCAGTCCCTCCATGTGGTGTAGGTACACCCACAGTGCTGTTAGGGAGGGAGTTCCAGGATTTTGATCCAGCGACAGTGAAGGAACGGTGATATATTTCCAAGTCAGGATGGTGAGTGATTTGGAGGGGAACTTCCAGGTGGTGGTGTTCCCAACTATCTGCTGCCCTTGTCCTTCTAGATGGTAGTGGTTGTGGGTTTGGAAGGTGCTGTCGAAGGAGCCTTGGTGAGTCCCTGCAGTGCATCTTGTAGATGGTACACACACTGCTGCTACTGTGCGTCGGTGGTGGAGGGAGTGAATGTTTGTGGATGTGGTGCCAATCAAGCGGACTGATTTTTCCTGGATGGTGTCAAGCTTCTTGAGTGTTGTGGGAGCTGCACTCATCCAGGCAAGTGGGGAGTATTCCATCACACTCCTGACTTGTGCCTTGTAGATGGTGGACAGACTTTGGGGAGTCAGAAGGTGAGTTACTCGTCGCAGGATTCCCAGCCTCTGACCTGCTCTTGTAGCCACAGTATTTATCTGGCTAGCCCAGTTCAGTTTCTGGTCAATGGTAAATGCTAAGATCTTGATAGTTGGGGATTCAGTGATGGTAATATCATTGAATATCAATGGCCGATGCTTAGACTCTGTCTTCTTGGAGATGGTCATTGCCTGGCACTTGTGTGGTGTGAATGTTACTTGCCACTTGTCAGCCCAAGCCTGGATATTGTCCAGGTCTTGCTGCATTTGGACATGGACTGCTTCAGTATCTGAGGAGTTGTGAATGGTGCTGAACATTGTGCAATCATCAGCAAACATCCCCACTTCTGACCTTCTGATGGAAGGAAGGTCATTGATGAAGCAGCTGAAGATGGTTGGGCTGAGGACACTACCCTGAGGAACTCCTGCAGTGATGCCCTGGAGCTGAGGAGATTGATCTCTGGAGAGGTATAATAGGGAAATGATCAGGGGGCGGTATACTGAGGTATATCCCTGAGGGGTGGAGCAGGGGCAATGAGCATAGTGAGAGAGAGGAATAGTTTTTATGGCTTCAAAGGCATCAAGGTTGTTGGAAAGAATGTGTCCTGGAGAGAGTACACTCTGTAGTGAGTGCATTCTGGAGAGGATGCATTCTGAAGTGAGCGGTAGCTGGAGAGATTATGTTCTGGAGTGAGTGTGTTCTGGATTAAGTACATTCTGGAGAAGGTACATTCTGGAGAGAGTGCATTCTAGAGATGGTGTGTTCTGGACCAAGTGCTTTCTGAGTGGGTATGGTCTGGGGAGGGTGCACTCTGGAGTGGGACAGTTCTGGAGTGAGTGTGTTCTGGAGTGGGAGCGATTTGGCAGATCAGAAATTGCAGAAATATTCTCGTGAAAAGAGGGCTAAAGGTTGAGAATTTGGAAGTTCAGTGTTAAATGTTTAGTGATTTAAGGGAGCATTTGGATCAGAGCCTTCACTCCCTCCCCCTGTTCCCCCTCTCTCTCGATGGCCTGCCTCTCACTCATTCCCTCCCTGTCCCCGTCTGCTGTTTCTCCCAGGTATATCCCTCTTCCCATTCCCTCCTTCTCCCCATTCCCTTCATGTCCAAGATCCTACCCTCTCCCCATTCCCTCCTTTTCTCTGTACCCTCTCCCATCCGGTAGTCTTCCTGTACTCATTCTCTCCTTTGCCTCGTTCCCACCCTCTCCTGAATTCCTCCCTCTCCTGGATCCCTCCATCTCCTGGATCCCTCATTCTCCTGGACCCCTCACTCTCTGGATCCCTCCCTCTTCCCAATCTCTCCCTCTCCTCGATCCCTCCCGCTCCCGGATCCCTCCCTCTCTCAGATCCCTCCCTTTCCTGGATCCCTCATTCTCCTGGATCCCTCACTCTCCTGGATCCCTCTCTCTTGCAGATCTCTCACCCTCCCTGTTCCCTCCCTTCTTCACTCCCCCAGTTCCTCTCTTTATCAAACCTCCCTCAGTTGTTTTATGGCCAAAATTCACTCAACATTCATTCTGTTCCTGTTTGGTTTAATTGTATAGAATTGTTTTACACTTCAAAAAAATTCATTTATGGGATGTGGGCTTCGCTGGCTGGGCCCAGCATTTATTACCCATCCCTAGTTGCCCTTGAGAAGGTGGTGGTGAGCTGCCTTCTTGAGCCGCTGCAGTCCATGTGGTGTAGGTACACCCATAGTGCTGTTAGGGAGGGAGTCCCAGGATTTTGACCCAGCGACTGTGAAGGAATGATGATATATTTCCAAGTTAGGATGGTGAGTGACTTGCAGGGGAACTTCCAGGTGGTGGTGTTCCCCATCTACCTGCCACCCTTGTCCTTATAGGTGGTATCAGTCGTGGGTTTGGAAGGTGCTGTTGAAAGAGAGGCAGTGCATCTTGTAGATGGTACACACACTGCTGCTACTGTGCATCGGTGGTGAAGGGAGTGAATGCTTGTGGATGTGGTGCCAATCAAGCGGGCTGCTTTGTCCTGGATGGTGTCAAGCCTCTTGAGTGTTGTGGGAGCTGCACTCTTCCAGGCAAGTGGGGAGTATTCCATCACACTCCTGACTTGTGCCTTGTAGATGGTGGACAGGCTTTGGGGAGTCAGGAGTTGAGTTGCTTGTCGCAGGATTCCTAGCCCCTGACCTGCTCTTGTAGTCACAATATTTATCTGGCTAGTCCAGTTCAGTTTTTGGTCAATGGTAACCAACAGGATGTTGATAGTGGAGGTTCAGTGATGGTAATGCCACTGAATGTCAAGGGGTGATGGTTAGATTCTCTTTGTTGGAGATGGTCATTGCCTGACACTTGTGTGGCGTGAATGTTACTTGCCACTTGTCAGCCCAAGCCTGGATATTGTCCAGGTCTTGCTGCATTTGGACATGGACTGCTTCAGTATCTGAGGAGTTGTGAATGGTGCTGAACATTGTGCAATCATCAGTGAACATCCCCACTTCTGACCTTATGATGGAAGGAAGGTCATTGATGAAGCAGCTGAAGATGGTTGGGCCGAGGACACTAACCCTGAGGAACTCCTGCAGTGATGTCCTGGAGCTGAGATGACTGACCTCCAATACCACAACCATCTTCCTTTGTGCTAGGTATGATTCCAACCAGTGGAGAGCTTTCCCCCTGATTCCCACTGACTCCAGTTTTGCTAGAGCTCCTTGATACCACACTCGGTCAAATGCAGCCTTGATGTCAAGGGCAGTCACTCTCACCTCACCTCGGGAGTTCAGCTCTTTTGTCCATGTTTGAACCAAGGCTGTAATGTGGTCAGGAACTGAGTGGCCCTGGCGGAACCCAAACTGGGCATCAGTGAGCAGGTTATTGCTGAGTAAGTGCCGCTTGATACTGTTGATGACCCCTTCCATTACGTTACTGATGACACATCTACACACTTTTCTTCCTCTTCTGTCAATAGTTAAGAAACAAGTTTGAATATTAAGATGTGTTTTAAAGGTGTGTTTACGTTAACAATGTTTTCTCTAACCAGGTGATCAAACACAGCCAAACTTATTCCACTTGTTTGTTGAACCAGGAGATTTTGGAAGGTGTTGGAGGACACGCCCCCCATCGCAGGCCTGCAGGCGTCTGGCAGGTGTCCATTGGCTGGAGTGGGACCTGGGAGGAAATCCCGCCCCCGGGAGCTGCCGGTCAATCTGATTGGCCATTAGCTGTCTAGTCCCAACAGTGCCAGAAGCTGCAGTGGTCAGGACTGGAACTGCAAGCAGTCCCCAGCATCTGCTTCCTCGGAGTCCAGGATCAGGGAAGTGTGGGGTCTTGGGGAGGGGAGGGGAGGAGATGCCCAGGGTGTGGGCAGAGGTGGGCAGGGGGAGGGAACGCCCTCAGGGGCCAGACCTTGCGAGGTGTGGGGGAGGGGTGGGTGTTCACTGCTGAACTCCTCCCACCAACCTGAGGATGGGTGGGAAATGGCTGTTAAATGGTCATTAATTGGCCTATTAAGGGCCTGGATTGGCGTAAGGGCAGAGGGCCCAGTCTGGGCCTCACCGCCTCCCCGCAGAACATGCAGAGATGTGGGAGTGGGTGGGTTCCCAGTGGGAAAGCGATCTGAGGAATGTTATGGCCACCCCACGCCCCTGGTCTGCAAACCCATCGGCAGGGGAATGGAACAATCTGCCCATTCGTATTTTGACATTGATAGAAAAATGAGATATCGTGGTTCTGGTTTTATGCTAATTTTATGCAATCACCACATCGAAGCCAGTCATTGATTGGCCGGCAGGCCGCTGGGAAAGCCAGGAGCAGGAGGTCATGGCTGGGGAACCTTGTGGATGGTCCATGGTGACTGGGAACAGGCTGCAGTTTGTGACTTGGAGAGTTTGGGGATCAAGGCAGGAGCTGGAGAGAGGCTGCACTCAGCAGAATGGAGGCCGGAGACTTCACTGAGGGGCGGCTGTACTCACCCTGGGGTCAGCCTGACCTTCCGGAGCTGATCGCTCCCCTCTCAGGGCAGGAGTTACATTCAAGTTAGATTCCGAATAGGAGTGTGTACCTGATTTGAATATGTTAATGAGATGCCCCCCCCGTGAATATTTCAAAATGAGACACGTGTGGAGGTGGATGACCGCTCGATGCTGATGTAAATGGTGAGAGACTCTTTGGATTGGGGTTAAATTTCACATTTTGAAGGGGTTGAACATGTTTGTACAGGTCATTGAAGGTGGCAGGACAGGTGGAGAGAGTCACTAATAAAGCATATAGTATCCTGGGCTTAATTAATAGGGGCATAGAGTACAAGAGCAGGGAAGTTATGCTGAATTTATATAAGAGACTCGTTAGACCTCAGCTGAAGTATTGTGTACAGTTCTGGGTGCGACACTACAGGAAGGATGTGAGCACATTGAAGAGAGTGCAGAAGAGGTTTACAAGAATGGTTCCGGAGTTGAGAAACTTCAGCTACGAGGATAGATTGGAGAAGTTGGGACTGTTCTCCTTGGAAAGGTGGTGGCTGAGAGGAGATTTGATAGAGATGTTCAAACTCATGAGGGGGCTCGACAGAGTAGATAGGGAGAAGGTGTTCGCAATGGTAAAAGGATCAAGAAAGAGAGGGCACAGATTTAAAGCGATTTGCAAGAGAAGCGAGTGTGATGTGAGAAAAATTGTTTTCGCATAATGAGTGGTTCGGGTCTGAAATGCGCTGCCTGGAAGTGTGGTGAGGGCAGGTTCAATCGAGGCATTCGAGAGAGCATTAGGTGATTATTTGAACAGAAACAATATGCAGGGGATGGAGAAAAGGCAGGAGAATGGAACTGAGTCATGATGCTCATTGGGAGAGCTGGTGCAGACGCAATGGGCTGAATGGCCTCCTGCACTGTTACTGATTCTGCGACTCTGTGAATTCCATCCTGTCACTCCCTGTCCTCCTTATATTTGACATCGGTGCAGAGTTTAACATTGAGGCTTGAATCTAATTTCATTGTGTTGGATGGTTTCTCTGCTTCAGATGAAGATCAGCATGGTCACCATTAGAGGGCAATGTCTTCATGCGATCAGAGATGATGCGATGGGACCAGAAAACAGAGATTGTCACTCATGTGAGATGTTACCGGGAAAGTTTCTGATGTGTTGAGGAGCGGTGAGGACAGCGGCCAGGAGATGCTCGTTTGGTCACTCCTCAGTTGAATGTAACAGGGTTTGATGTGATTGAACAGGATGAGGATCTGGACTCACTGTCTGTGCTGCCTGTAAAACCCAGACTGACTGGCTGTCTGCAAATTAAAGCTCAGACGGGTTAGTTATTAATTCAACTAAAACCCACCGAGTTAAAGTTATAAAGGTCATTAAACTAGAAACATGTCCGACATTCACACACACCCCCACCTCCCCACACACACCCCCACACACACCCCCCACACACACCCCACACACGCCCCCACTCACTCACCCCACCACACTCACCCCCACACACACCCCCACCCCACATCACACCCCCTCACACACACCCCACATCACACACCCCCACACACACCCCCCACACACACCCACAACCCACCAACCACACACACCCCACACACACACCTCCACACACCCCACACACACCCCCACCACACACCCCACACACACCCACCCCCACACACTCACCCCCACACACACCCCCACTCACCCCCACACACACCTCCCCACACCACATCACACCCCACACACACCCACCCCACACCCCCACACACACCCCCCACACACACCCCCACACACTCCACCCACACACACCCCCCCACACACACCCCCACACACACCCCCCACACCCCCCACATACACACCCCCCACACACAACCCACACAACCACCCCACACACACACCCGCCACACACACCCACACACACACCCGCCACACACACCACCCCACACCCCCACACACACCCCCACCCCCCACACACACCCCCACACACACCCCCACCCCCCACACACACCCCCACGCACACCCCCACACACACCCCCACCCCACACCCCCCACCCCCCACACACACCCCCACACACACCCCCCACACACACACACACCCACCCACCCCCACACACACACCCCTCACACACCCCCACACACACCCCACACTCCCCCACACACCCCCACACACCCCCCCCACCCCCCACACACACCCCCCACACACACCCCCCCACTCCCCACACACACCCCCACACACCCCCACACACACCCCCCACCCCCCCACACACACCCCCCACTCCCCACACACACCCCCACCCACACACCCCCACACACAACCCCCACACACACCCCCCACACACCCCCACCCCCCACACCCCCCCACACACACCCCCCACCCCCCACACACACCCCCAGCACCACCCCCACCCCCCACATACACCCCCACCACACCCCCCACACACAACCCCCACCCCCCACCCCCCACCCCCCACACACACCCCCCACCTCCCACACACACCCCCACCCCCCACACACACACCCCACCCCCCACCCCCCACACACATCCCCCACCTCCCATACACATCCACATCCCCCCCCCACACACACACCCCCCACCCCCCACACACACCCCCCAACCCCCACACACATCCCCCACCCCCCACACACACCCCACACCCCCCAAACACACCCCCCCCAAAACACCCCCCACACACACCCCCCACCTCCCACACACACCCCCCACCCCCACACACCACCCCCCACCCCCCACACACACACACCCACCCCCCACCCCCCACACACACACCCCCACCCCCCACACACACCCCCCACACACACCCCCAACCCCCACACACACCCCCCAACCCCCACACACACCCCCCACACACCCCCCCACACACACCCCCCACCCCCCACACACACCCCCCACCCCCCACACACACCCCCCACACACATCCCCCACCCCCCACCCCCCACACACACCCCCCACCCCCCACACACACACCCCACCCCCACACACACCCCCCCACCCCCACACACACCCTCCACCCCCACACACACACCCCCCACCCCCACACACACCCCCCATCCCCACACACCCCCACCCCCCACACACACCCCCCACACACACCCCCCACCCCCCACCCCCCACACCCCCCACCCCCCACCCCCCACACACACCCCCCCACCCCCACACACACACCCCCCACCCCCCACACACACACCCCCCACCCCCCACCCCCACACACACACCCCACACACACCCCCCACCCCACACCCCCCACACACACCCCCCACCCCCCACACACACGCCCCACCCCCCACACACACCCCCCCCACCCCCCACACACACCCCCCACCCCACACACACACCCCCCACCCCCCACACACACCACCCACCCCCACCCCCCACACACACACACCCACCCCCCTCACACACCCCACCACACCCCACACACACACCCGACCCCCCACACACACCCCCACCCCCCACACACACCCCACACCCCCCACACACACCCCCCCACCCCACACACACCCCCCCCACACACACCCCCACCCCCCACACACACCCCCCACACACACACCCCACCCCCACACACACCCCTCACCCCCCCACACACAGCCCCCACCCCCCACACACACACCCCACACACACCCCCCACCCCCCAGACACACACCCCACACACACCCCCACCCCCCCACACACGCCCCACACCCCCCACACACACACCCCACACACACCCCCCACCCCCCAGACACACATCCCACACACACCCCCCACTCCCCAGACACACCCCCCCCACACAGACGCACCCACCCACACACCCCACCCCCCACACACACTCCCCACCCCCACACACACTCCCCACCCCCCACACACACCCCCCACCCCACACACACACACCCCAACCCCACACACACTCCCCACCCCCCACACACACCCCCCACACACACCCCCCACCCCACACACACACCCCCCCCCCACACACACCCCCCACACACACGCCCCCCACCCCCCAGACACACACCCCACACACACCCCCCACACACACCCCCACACACACCCCCCCACACACCCCCACCCCCCACACACACCCCCACCCCCCACACACCCCCCACACACACCCCCACACACACCCCCACACACGCCCCCCACACACACCCCCCACACACACCCCCCACACACAACCCCACACACACCCCCCACACACACCCCCACACACACCCCCCACCCCCCACACACCCCCCCACACACACCCCCACACACACCCCCCACCCCCCACACACCCCCCCACACACACCCCCACACACACCCCCACACACACCTCCCACCCCCACACACACACCCCCCACACACACCCCACACACACCCCCCACCCCCCACACACACCCTCACACACACCCCCACACACACACCCGCCACACACACCCACACACACACCCCCACACACACCCCCACCCCCCACACACCCCCCCACACACACCCCCACCCCCCACACACACCCCCACGCACACCCCCACACACACCCCACCCCCACACCCCCACCCCCCACACACACCCCCACACACACCCCCCACCCCCCACACACACACACCACCCCCCACACACACACCCCCACACACCCCCACACACACCCCCACTCCCCACACACACCCCCACACACACCCCCACCCCCCACACACACCCCCCACACACACCCCCCACTCCCCACACCACACCCCCACACACCCCCACACACACCCCCCACCCCCCACACACACCCCCCCACTCCCCCACACACACCCCCCACCCACACACCCCCCACACACAACCCCCACACACCCCCCACACACCCCACCCCCCACACACCCCCCACACACCCCCCACCCCCCACACACACCCCCCAGCACCACCCCCCACCCCCCACATACACCCCCCACCCCCCACACACAACCCCCACCCCCCACCCCCCACCCCCCACACACACCCCCCACCTCCCACACACACACCCCCACCCCCCACACACACACCCCACCCCCCACCCCCCACACACATCCCCCACCTCCCATACACACATCCCACACCCCCCCACACACACACCCCCCACCCCCCACACACACCCCCCCCCCCCAACCCCCACACACATCCCCCACCCCCCACACACACCCCACACCCCCCAAACACACCCCCCCCAAAACACCCCCCCACACACACCCCCCCACCTCCCACACACACCCCCCACCCCCACACACACCCCCCACCCCCCACACACACACACCCACCCCCCACCCCCCCACACACACACCCCCCACCCCCCACACACACCCCCCACACACACCCCCAACCCCCACACACACCCCCCAACCCCCACACACACCCCCCACACACCCCCCCACACACACCCCCCACCCCCCACACACACCCCCCACCCCCCACACACACCCCCCACACACATCCCCCACCCCCCACCCCCCACACACACCCCCCACCCCCCACACACACACCCCACCCCCACACACACCCCCCACCCCCACACACACCCTCCACCCCCCCACACACACACCCCCCACCCCCACACACACCCCCCATCCCCACACACCCCCACCCCCCACACACACCCCCCACACACACCCCCCACCCCCCACCCCCCACACCCCCCACCCCCCACCCCCCACACACACCCCCCCACCCCCCACACACACACCCCCCCACCCCCCACACACACACCCCCCACCCCCCACCCCCCCACACACACACCCCACACACACCCCCACCCCACACCCCCCACACACACCCCCCACCCCCCACACACACGCCCCACCCCCCACACACACCCCCCCCACCCCCCACACACACCCCCCACCCCACACACACACCCCCCACCCCCCACACACACCACCCACCCCCCACCCCCCACACACACACCCACCCCCCTCACACACCCCACACACCCCACACACACACCCGACCCCCCACACACACCCCCCACCCCCCACACACACCCCACACCCCCCACACACACCCCCCACCCCACACACACCCCCCCCACACACACCCCCACCCCCCACACACACCCCCCCACACACACACCCCACCCCCACACACACCCCTCACCCCCCACACACAGCCCCCACCCCCCACACACACACCCCACACACACCCCCCACCCCCCAGACACACACCCCACACACACCCCCCCACCCCCCACACACGCCCCACACCCCCCACACACACACCCCACACACACCCCCCACCCCCCAGACACACATCCCACACACACCCCCCACTCCCCAGACACACCCCCCCCACACAGACGCACCCACCCACACACCCCACCCCCCACACACACTCCCCACCCCCACACACACTCCCCACCCCCCACACACACCCCCCCACCCCACACACACACACCCCAACCCCACACACACTCCCCACCCCCCACACACACCCCCCACACACACCCCCCACCCCACACACACACCCCCCCCCACACACACCCCCCACACACACGCCCCCCACCCCCCAGACACACACCCCACACACACCCCCCACCCCCCACACACACCCCACACCCCCCACACACACACCCCACACACACCCCCCCACCCCCCAGACACACACCCCACACACACCCCCCACTCCCCACACACACCCCCCACACACACCCCCCACCCCCACACACACCCCTCACCCCCCACACACACCCCCCACCCCCCACACACACACCCCACACACACCCCCCACCCCCCAGACACACACCCCACACACACCTCCCACCCCCCACACACGCCCCACACCCCCCCCACACACACCCCACACACACCCCTCACCCCCCAGACACACACCCCACACACACCCCCCACTCCCCAGACACACCCCCCCACACAGACGCACCCACCCACACACCCCCACCCCCCACACACACTCCCCATCCCCACACACACCCCCCCACCCCACACACACACACTCCAACCCCACACACACTCCAACCCCACACACACTCCCCACCCCCCACACACACCACCCACACACACCCCCCACCCCACACACACACCCTCCCCACACACACACCCCCCACACACACACCCCACCCCCCAGACACACACCCCACACACACCCCCCACCCCCCACACACACCCCACACCCCCCACACACACACCCCACACACACCACCCACCCCCCAGACACACACCCCACACACACCCCCCACTCCCCAGACACACCCCCCCACACAGACACACCCACCCACACACCCCACCCCCCACACACACTCCCCACCCCCACACACACTCCCCACCCCCACACACACCCCCCACCCCACACACACACCCCCCCCCACACACACCCCCCACACACATCCACCACCCCCCCACACACACCCCCCACACACACCCCCCCACCCCCCACACACACCCCCCCACCCCCCACACACACACCCCACACACACACCCCACCCCCCAGACACACACCCCACACACACCCCCCACCCCCCACACACACCCCACACCACCCACACACACACCCCACACACAGCCCCCACCCCCCAGACACACACCCCACACACACCCCCCACTCCCCAGACACACCCCCACACACACACACCCACCCACACACCCCACCCCCCACACACACTCCCCACCCCCCACACACACCCCCCACCCCCCCACACACACCCGCCACCCCCCACACACACCCCCCACCCCACACACACACACCCCAACACCACACACACACCCCACCCCCCCACACACACTCCCCACCCCCCACACACACCCCCCCACCCCCCACACACACACCCCCCACCCCCACACACACCCCCCACCTCCCACACACCCCCCCCACACACACACACCCCCACCCCCCACACACACACCCCCCACCCCCCACACACACACCCCCCACCCCCCACACACACACCCCCCACCCCCCCACACACACCCCCCACCCCCCACACACACACACCCCCCACACACACACCCCCCACACACACACACCCCCCCCACACACACACACCCCCCACACACACACCCCCCAAACACACACACCCCACCCCACACACACCCCACCCCACACACCCCCCCCACTCACCCCCCCCACATACACACCCCCCACCCCCCACACACACCCCCACCCCCCACATCCCCCACACACACCCCCCACCCCCCACACACACACCCCACCCCCCACACACACCCCCACCCCCCTCACACACACCCCACCCCCCACATCCCCCACACACACCCCCCACCCCCCTCACACACACCCCACCCCCCCACCCACCACACACACAACCCCCCACACACACACACCCCACCCCCTATACACACCCCCCACCCCCCACACACACACCCCACACACACCCTCCACCCCCCACACACACCCCGCACCCCCCAGACACACACCCCACACATACCCCCCACCCCCCCACACACACCCCCCACCCCCCACACACAACCCCCACCCCCCACACACACACCCCACCCCCCACCCCACACACACACCCCACCCCCCTCACACACACCCCACCCCCCACATCCCCCACACACACCCCCCACCCCCCTCACACACACCCCACCCCCCACCCACCACACACACAACCCCCCACACACACACACCCCACCCCCTACACACACCCCCCACCCCCCACACACACACCCCACAAACATCCTCCACCCCCCACACCCACCCCCCAGACACACACCCCACACACACCCCCCACCCCCCACACACACACACCCACCCACACACCCCACCCCCCACACACACTCCCCACCCTCCACACACACCCCCCACCCCCCACACACAGCCCCCACCCCCCACACACACACCCCAATCCCACACACAGCCCCCACCCCCCACACACACACCCCAACCCCACACACACCCCCCACCCCCCACACACCCCAATCCCACACACAGCCCCCACCCCCCACACACACACCCCAACCCCACACACACCCCCCACCCCCCACACACACCCTCCCCACAGACACCCCCCACACACACCCACCACACCCCACACACACCCCCACCCCCCACACACACACCCCCCACCCCCACACACACCCTCCCCACACACACACAACCCCCACCCCCCACCCCCCACACACACCCACCACACCCCACACACACACCCCCCACTCCCCCCACACACACCCCCCACCCCCCACGCACACAACACCCCCACACACAGCCCCCACCCCGCCACACACACACCCCACCCCACACACACCCCACCCCACACACACCCCACCCCCACACACACCCCCCCACCCCACACACACCCCACCCCACACACACCCCCCCCACCCCACACACACACACCCCACCCCCCACACACACACACCCCCCACCCCACACACACCCCCCACCCCCCACACACACCCTCCCCACACACACACAACCCCCACCCCCCACCCCCCACACACACCCACCACACCCCACACACACCCCCACCCCCCACACACACACCCCCCACCCCCACACACACCCTCCCCACACACACACAACCCCCACCCCCCACCCCCCACACACACCCACCACACCCCACACACACACCCCCAACCCCCCCACACACACCCCCCACCCCCCACACACACACCCCCACGCACACAACACCCCCACACACAGCCCCCACCCCGCCACACACACACCCCACCCCACACACACCCCACCCCACACACACCCCACCCCACACACACCCCCCCCCACCCCACACACCCCCCCCCACCCCCCACACACACACACCCCCCACCCCACACACACCCCCCCACCCACCCACACACACATCTCCCACAGACACACACACCACCCCACACACACACACACCCCAACCCCCCCACACACACACACGTCCACACCCCACCCCACCCCCCCCACACACACACCCCACACACACACAACCCACCTCACCCCACACACACACCCCACCCTACCCCCACACACACACTCCTCACCCCACACACAGACACCCCACCCTACCCCACACACACACACACCACGCCACACACACATATACACACACACAGACCCCCCCCACACACACCCCCACACACACACACGCCACCCCACCCACACACACACACACACACCCCACCCCACACACACACACACACACACACCCCACCGCACACACACACAAACACACACACACACCCCCCCTACACACGCCCCCCCCCCCCACACACACACCCCACATACATGCACTCTTACACACTCCCCCTGACACACACACACACACACACACACCCAAGCAGCCTTGAGAGGTTACTTTATAGAAATGCAAATTTGATGTCCAGTACAGTTTCAGTAAATCTTTGGAAGTAGTTCTAGACATCAGCAGGTGTGAAATTCAATAGGAGGTTGTCTTAATGTATCTTTATATTAATTCACATTGGAACCTTCCAGAAACTGGTCAAATTGTAATCCCAGATGTCAAGTGACTTGTGGCAGCCGGCTTAGGTCAGTGTCTTTGTTTGCTTTTTAAAAGGCTTTTTTAAAGCAGTTCAATATATGTTTATAAAAACAAAGAAAACTGTGGATGCTGGAAATCCAAAACAAAAACAGAATTACCTGGAAAAACTCAGTAGGTCTGGCAGCATCGGCGGAGAAGAAAAGAGTTGAAGTTTCGAGTCCTCATGACCCTTCGACAGAACTTGATTTCGAGTCCAAGAAAGAGTTGAAATATAAGCTGGTTTAAGGTGTGTGTGTGGGGGGCGGAGAGATAGAGAGAGAGAGAGGTGCTTGTGTAGACAAACAAGCAGTGATAGAAGCAGATCATCAAAAGATGTCAGTGACAATGGTGCAAAAGAACACAATATATGTTTGATCAGCTGATGAAATTAAAGATTAATATCAGACACGTACACGTCACGTCGTTGTGACAGGGACAATGCATTAACCAACAATGATAGGAAGTTGCAAAAATCTTTGTATCTTCTCAGTTGCAGGATTGTCCAGCCCAGCAATTTATGATCAGGTTACACTGGACGTTCACAATGGCTGCGCAGCATAATAAAACAACACTGCCCAGTGAGGGGCTTCCTCACCCTTCAGACTGCCCTTTGATCCAGACAAGAGATCTATGGTATTCATGATTATAAAGCAAGGGCCCAACACCTTCATACCTCCCACCATCGAACAGAGGCTTTCCAGTGCTTCAAGCATTTGGGTGTGTGGCTGTGGTTATGATATGGTCTGTCACATCATCAGTGACATGTCCAGAATCCCCCAGCCCTGCTCACATTACCTTCTGTAGCCTGGGCCATTGAAGTCATCACCTGAGTCCCCTGTACAAGAACTCGTGTTCCCTTGTCATGTGCAGATCTTGCCTTTATCTTACCCTCTAAACTGCATGTAATTCCGTCTCTCAACTGGTGGCTGCGACTGTGAAGGCCAGTGATATTGTGGCTTCATCTTCACTGTCGCTTATCATTTTAGACCCCCCGCTGATGCAGGCAGACAATGATTTTATTACTTGCAGCCAGCACTAACCACAATCATTGAAATATACAAACAGCACCAAGTTGATGGGCTGAGCAGGAATGGGATAACCATGCCTCACGATGAGTAGGATTGGAGTAACCATGCCTCACGATGAGTAGGATTGGAGTAACCATGCCTCACGATGAGTAGGACTGGAGTAACCATGCCTCACGATGAGTAGGATTGGAGTAACCATGCCTCACGATGAGTAGGATTGGAGTAACCATGCCTCACGATGAGTAGGACTGGAGTAACCATGCCTCACGATGAGTAGGACTGGAGTAACCATGCCTCACGATGAGTAGGACTGGAGTAACCATGCCTCACGATGAGTAGGATTGGAGTAACCATGCCTCACGATGAGTAGGATTGGAGTAACCATGCCTCACGATGAGTAGGATTGGAGTAACCATGCCTCACGATGAGTAGGATTGGAGTAATCATGCCTCACGATGAGTAGGACTGGAGTAAACATGCCTCACGATGAGTAGGATTGGAGTAACCATGCCTCACGATGAGTAGGATTGGAGTAACCATGCCTCACGATGAGTAGGATTGGAGTAACCATGCCTCACGATGAGTAGGATTGGAGTAACCATGCCTCACGATGAGTAGGAAAGAGTAACCATGCCTCACGATGAGTAGGAATGGAGTAACCATGCCTCACGATGAGTAGGAAAGAGTAACCATGCCTCACGATGAGTAGGACTGGAGTAACCATGCCTCACGATGAGTAGGATTGGAGTAACCATGCCTCACGATGAGTAGGACTGGAGTAACCATGCCTCACGATGAGTAGGATTGGAGTAACCATGCCTCACGATGAGTAGGATTGGAGTAACCATGCCTCACGATGAGTAGGATTGGAGTAACCATGCCTCACGATGAGTAGGATTGGAGTAACCATGCCTCACGATGAGTAGGACTGGAGTAACCATGCCTCACGATGAGTAGGATTGGAGTAACCATGCCTCACGATGAGTAGGACTGGAGTAACCATGCCTCACGATGAGTAGGATTGGAGTAACCATGCCTCACGATGAGTAGGACTGGAGTAACCATGCCTCACGATGAGTAAGACTGGAGTAACCATGCCTCACGATGAGTAGGATTGGAGTAACCATGCCTCACGATGAGTAGGATTGGAGTAACCATGCCTCACGATGAGTAGGAATGGAGTAACCATGCCTCACGAAAAGTAGGATTGGAGTAACCATGCCTCACGATGAGTAGGATTGGAGTAACCATGCCTCACGATGAGTAGGAAAGAGTAACCATGCCTCACGATGAGTAGGATTGGAGTAACCATGCCTCACGATGAGTAGGATTGGAGTAACCATGCCTCACGATGAGTAGGAATGGGCTAACCATGCCTCATGATGAGTAGGACTGGAGTAACCATGCCTCACGATGAGTAGGATTGGAGTAACCATGCCTCACGCTGAGTAGGATTGGAGTAACCATGCCTCACGATGAGTAGGACTGGAGTAACCATGCCTCATGATGAGTAGGATTGGAGTAACCATGCCTCACGATGAGTAGGAAAGAGTAACCATGCCTCACGATGAGTAGGAATAGAGTAACCATGCCTCATGATGAGTAGGACTGGAGTAACCATGCCTCACGATGAGTAGGACTGGAGTAACCATGCCTCACGATGAGTAGGACTGGAGTAACCATGCCTCACGATGAGTAGGAATGGAGTAACCATGCCTCACGATGAGTAGGACTGGAGTAACCATGCCTCACGATGAGTAGGAAAGAGTAACCATGCCTCACGATGAGTAGGACTGGAGTAACCATGCCTCACGATGAGTAGGAAAGAGTAACCATGCCTCACGATGAGTAGGAAAGAGTAACCATGCCTCACGATGAGTAGGATTGGAGTAACCATGCCTCACGATGAGTAGGATTGGAGTAACCATGCCTCACGATGAGTAGGATGGGAGTAACCATGCCTCACGATGAGTAGGATTGGAGTAACCATGTCTCACGATGAGTAGGAAAGAGTAACCATGCCTCACGATGAGTAGGAAAGAGTAACCATGCCTCACGATGAGTAGGATTGGAGTAACCATGCCTCACGATGAGTAGGATTGGAGTAACCATGCCTCACGATGAGTAGGATGGGAGTAACCATGCCTCACGATGAGTAGGATTGGAGTAACCATGTCTCACGATGAGTAGGAAAGAGTAACCATGCCTCACGATGAGTAGGATTGGAGGAACCATGCCTCACGATGAGTAGGACTGGAGTTACCATGCCTCACGATGAGTAGGAAAGAGTAACCATGCCTCACGATGAGTAGGAAAGAGTAACCATGCCTCACGATGAGTAGGATTGGAGTAACCATGCCTCACGATGAGTAGGATTGGAGTAACCATGCCTTACGATGAGTAGGATTGGAGTAACCATGCCTCACGATGAATAGGATTGGAGTAACCATGCCTCACGATGAGTAGGATTGGAGTAACCATGCCTCACGATGAGTAGGACTGGAGTAACCATGCCTCACGATGAGTAGGAAAGAGTAACCATGCCTCACGATGAGTAGGATTGGAGTAACCATGCCTCACGATGAGTAGGATTGGAGTAACCATGCCTCACGATGAGTAGGATTGGAGTAACCATGCCTCACGATGAGTAGGAAAGAGTAACCATGCCTTACGATGAGTAGGACTGAAGTAACCATGCCTCACGATGAGTAGGACTGGAGTAACCATGCCTCACGATGAGTAGGACTGGAGTAACCATGCCTCACGATGAGTAGGAATGGAGTAACCATGCCTCACGATGAGAAGGACTGGAGTAACCATGCCTCACGATGAGTAGGATTGGAGTAACCATGCCTCACGATGAGTAGGATTGGAGTAACCATGCCTCACGATGAGTAGGATTGGAGTAACCATGCCTCACGATGAGTAGGATTAGAGTAACCATGCCTCACGATGAGTAGGACTGGAGTAACCATGCCTCACGATGAGTAGGATTGGAGTAACCATGCCTCACGATGAGTAGGACTGGAGTAACCATGCCTCACGATGAGTAGGACTGGAGTAACCATGCCTCACGATGAGTAGGACTGGAGTAACCATGCCTCACGATGAGTAGGACTGGAGTAACCATGCCTCACGATGAGTAGGATTGGAGTAACCATGCCTCACGATGAGTAGGAAAGAGTAACCATGCCTCACGATGAGTAGGAAAGAGTAACCATGCCTCACGATGAGTAGGAAAGAGTAACCATGCCTCACTATGAGTAGGAAAGAGTAACCATGCCTCACGATGAGTAGGAATGGAGTAACCATGCCTCACGATGAGTAGGAAAGAGTAACCATGCCTCACGATGAGTAGGATTGGAGTAACCATGCCTCACAATGAGTAGGACTGGAGTAACCATGCCTCACGATGAGTAGGATTGGAGTAACCATGCCTCACGATGAGTAGGATTGGAGTAACCATGCCTCACGATGAGTAGGACTGGAGTAACCATGCCTCACAATGAGTAGGATTGGAGTAACCATGCCTCACGATGAGTAGGAAAGAGTAACCATGCCTCACGATGAGTAGGAATGGAGTAACCATGCCTCACGATGAGTAGGAAAGAGTAACCATGCCTCACGATGAGTAGGACTGGAGTAACCATGCCTCACGATGAGTAGGATTGGAGTAACCATGCCTCACGATGAGTAGGACTGGAGTAACCATGCCTCACGATGAGTAGGATTGGAGTAACCATGCCTCACGATGAGTAGCACTGGAGTAACCATGCCTCACGATGAGTAGGATTGGAGTAACCATGCCTCACGATGAGTAGGATTGGAGTAACCATGCCTCACGATGAGTAGGATTGGAGTAACCATGCCTCACGATGAGTAGGATTGGAGTAACCATGCCTCACGATGAGTAGGAAAGAGTAACCATGCCTCACGATGAGTAGGAATGGAGTAACCATGCCTCACGATGAGTAGGAAAGAGTAACCATGCCTCACGATGAGTAGGACTGGAGTAACGATGCCTCACGATGAGTAGCACTGGAGTAACCATGCCTCACGATGAGTAGGATTGGAGTAACCATGCCTCACGATGAGTAGGATTGGAGTAACCATGCCTCACGATGAGTAGGATTGGAGTAACCATGCCTCACGATGAGTAGGATTGGAGTAACCATGCCTCACGATGAGTAGAAAAGAGTAACCATGCCTCACGATGAGTAGGAATGGAGTAACCATGCCTCACGATGAGTAGGAAAGAGTAACCATGCCTCACGATGAGTAGGACTGGAGTAACCATTCCTCACGATGAGTAGGATTGGAGTAACCATGCCTCACGATGAGTAGGACTGGAGTAACCATGCCTCACGATGAGTAGGATTGGAGTAACCATGCCTCACGATGAGTAGGATTGGAGTAACCATGCCTCACGATGAGTAGGATTGGAGTAACCATGCCTCACAATGAGTAGGAAAGAGTAACCATGCCTCACGATGAGTAGGAAAGAGTAACCGTGCCTCACGATGAGTAGGAAAGAGTAACCATGCCTCACTATGAGTAGAAAAGAGTAACCATGCCTCACGCTGAGTAGGATTGGAGCAACAATGCCTCACGATGAGTAGGATTGGAGTAACCATGCCTCACGATGAGTAGGAATGGAGTAACCATGCCTCACGATGAGTAGGATTGGAGTAACCATGCCTCACGCTGAGTAGGAATGGAGTAACCATGCCTCACGATGAGTAGGAAAGAGTAACCATGCCTCACGATGAGTAGGATTGGAGTAACCATGCCTCACGCTGCGTAGGAATGGAGTAACCATGCCTCACGATGAGTAGGAATGGAGTAACCATGCCTCACGATGAGTAGGAAAGAGTAACCATGCCTCACGATGAGTAGGAAAGAGTAAACATGCCTCACGATGAGTAGGATTGGAGTAACCATGCCTCACGATGAGTAGGATTGGAGTAACCGTGCCTCACGATGAGTAGGAAAGAGTAACCATGCCTCACGATGAGTAGGATTGGAGTAACCATGCCTCACGATGAGTAGGATTGGAGTAACCATGCCTCACGATGAGTAGGATTGGAGTAACCATGCCTCACGATGAGTAGGATTGGAGTAACCATGCCTCACGATGCGTAGGAATGGGCTAACCATGCCTTACGATGAGTAGGATTGGAGTAACCATGCCTCACGATGAGTAGGAAAGAGTAACCATGCCTCACGATGAGTAGGAAAGAGTAACCATGCCTCACGCTGAGTAGGACTGGAGTAACCATGCCTCACGATGAGTAGGATTGGAGTAACCATGCCTCACGATGAGTAGGAAAGAGTAACCATGCCTCACGATGAGTAGGAATGGAGTAACCATGCCTCACGATGAGTAGGACTGGAGTAACCATGCCTCACGCTGAGTAGGAATAGAGTAACCATGCCTCACGATGAGTAGGACTGGAGTAACCATGCCTCACGCTGAGTAGGACTGGAGTAACCATGCCTCACGATGAGTAGGACTGGAGTAACCATGCCTCAGGCTGAGTAGGACTGGAGTAACCATGCCTCACGATGAGTAGGACTGGAGTAACCATGCCTCACGCTGAGTAGGATTGGAGTAACCATGCCTCACGATGAGTAGGATTGGAGTAACCATGCCTCACGATGAGTAGGATTGGAGTAAACATGCCTCACGCTGAGTAGGAATGGAGTAACCATGCCTCACGATGAGTAGGATTGGAGTAACCATGCCTCACGATGAGTAGGATTGGAGTAACCATGCCTCACGATGAGTAGGATTGGAGTAACCAGGCCTCACGATGAGTAGGACTGGAGTAACCATGCCTCACGATGAGTAGGATTGGGGTAACCATGCCTCACGATGAGTAGGAAAGAGTAACCATGCCTCACGATGAGTAGGATTGGAGTAACCATGCCTCACGCTGAGTAGGACTGGAGTAACCATGCCTCATGCTGTGGTGGAATGGGATAACCATGCCTCACGATGAGTAGGAATGGAGTAACCATGCCTCACGATGAGTAGGAATAGAGTAACCATGCCTCACGCTGAGTAGGATTGGAGTAACCATGCCTCACGATGAATAGGACTGGGGTAACCATGCCTCACGATGAGTAGGACTGGAGTAACCATGCCTCACGATGAGTAGGATTGGAGTAACCATGCCTCACGATGAGTAGGACTGGAGTTACCATGCCTCACGATGAGTAGGATTGGAGTAACCATGCCTCACGATGAGTAGGATTGGAGTAACCATGCCTCACAATGAGTAGGAATGGAGTAACCATGCCTCACCATGAGTAGGATTGGAGTAACCATGCCTCACGATGAGTAGGACTGGAGTAACCATGCCTCACGATGAGTAGGATTGGAGTAACCATGCCTCACGATGAGTAGGACTGGAGTAACCATGCCTCACGATGAGTAGGATTGGAGTAACCATGCCTCACGATGAGTAGGATTGGAGTAACCATGCCTCACGATGAGTAGGACTGGAGTAACCATGCCTCACGATGAGTAGGAATGGAGTAACCATGCCTCACGATGAGTAGTACTGGAGTAACCATGCCTCACGATGAGTAGGATTGGAGTAACCATGCCTCACGATGAGCAGGACTGGAGTAACCATGCCTCACGATGAGTAGGATTGGAGTAACCATGCCTCACGATGAGTAGGACTGGAGTAACCATGCCTCACGATGAGTAGGATTGGAGTAACCATGCCTCACGATGAGTAGGACTGGAGTAACCATGCCTCACGATGAGTAGGATTGGAGTAACCATGCCTCATGATGAGTAGGACTGGAGTAACCATGCCTCACGATGAGTAGGATTGGAGTAACCATGCCTCACGATGAGTAGGACTGGAGTAACCATGCCTCACGATGAGTAGGATTGGAGTAACCATGCCTCACGATGCTCTTACCTGCCTTCAGCTGCTCCCCCAGTGAATCTCACCTGTCTTTTCTGGGTAAAGTTTTTATTGAGAAAACACTAATATATACAAAAGGAAAAAGTAATAGCAATTTGAAAATAACTGTACACTTATAAGCTATTTTAACAAAAAAGTTATAACTAGGTAGATTAGAGCAACTTAAATAAAAACATAAAACTGCGGATGCTGGAAATCCAAAACAAAAACAGAATTACCTGGAAAAACTCAGCAGGTCTGGCAGCATCGGCGGAGAAGAAAAGAGTTGACGTTTTGAGTCCTCATGACCCTTCGACAGTACTTGAGTTCGAGTCCAAGAAAGAGTTGAAATATAAGCTGGTTTAAGGTGTGTGTGTGGGGCGGAGAGATAGAGAGAGACAGAGGTGCTTGTGTGGACAAACAAGCAGTGATAGAAGCAGATCATCAAAAGATGTCAGCGACAATGGTACAAAAGAACACATAGGTGTTAAAGTTAAAGTTGGTGATATTATCTAAACGACTGTGCTAATTAAGAATGGATGGTAGGGCACTCAAGATATAGCTCTAGTGGGGGTGGGGGGAGCATAAAGGATTTTAAAATATTTAAAAATAATGGAAATAGGTGGGAAAAGAAAAATCTATATAATTTATTGGAAAAAAAGGAAGGGGGAAACAGAAAGGGGGTGGGGATGGGGGAGGGAGCTCACGACCTAAAGTTGTTGAACTCAATATTCAGACCGGAAGGCTGTAAGGTGCCTAGTCGGAAGATGAGGTGCTGTTCCTCCAGTTTGCGTTGGGCTTCACTGGAACAATGCAGTAAGCCAAGGACAGACATCTGGGCAAGAGAGCAGGGTGGAGTGTTAAAATGGCAAGCGACAGGGAGGTTTGGGTCATTCTTGCGGACAGACCGCAGGTGTTCTGCAAAGCGGTCGCCCAGTTTACGTTTGGTGTCTCCAATGTAGAGGAGACCACATTGGGAGCAGTGAATTCAGTGGACTAAGTTGGGGGAAATGCAAGTGAAATGCTGCTTCACTTGAAAGGAGTGTTTGGGCCCTTGGACAGTGAGGAGCGAGGAAGTGAAGGGGCAGGTGTTACATCTTTTGCGTGGGCATGGGGTGGTGCCATAGGAGGGGGTTGAGGAGTAGGTGGTGATGGAGGAGTGGACCAGGGTGTCCCAGAGGGAGCGAGCCCTACAGAATGCCGATAGGGGGGGGTGAAGGGAAGATGTGTTTGGTGGTGGCATCATGCTGGAGTTGGTGGAAATGGCGGAGGATGATCCTTTGAATGCGGAGGCTGGTGGGGTGATAAGTGAGGACAAGGGGGACCCTATCATGTTTCTGGGAGGGAGGAGAAGGCGTGAGGGTGGATGCGCGGGAGATGGGCTGGACACGGTTGAGGGCCCTGTCAATGACCGTGGGTGGAAAACCTTGGTTAAGGAAGAAGGAGGACATGTCAGAGGAACCGTTTTTGAAGGTAGCATCATCGGAACAGATGCGACGAAGGCGAAGGAACTGGGAGAATGGGATGGAGTCCTTACAGGAAGCGGGGTGTGAGGAGCTGTAGTCGAGGTAGCTGTGGGAGTCGGTGGGTTTGTAATGGATATTGGTGGACAGTCTATCACCAGAGATTGAGACAGAGAGGTCAAGGAAGGGAAGGGAAGTGTCAGAGATGGACCACGTGAAAATGATGGAGGGGTGGAGATTGGAAGCAAAATTAATAAATTTTTCCAAGTCCCGACGAGAGCATGAAGCGGCACCGAAGTAATCATCGATGTACCGGAGAAAGAGTTGTGGAAGGGGGCCGGAGTAGGACTGCAACAAGGAATGTTCCACATACCCCATAAAGAGACAGGCATAACTGGGGCCCATGCGGGTACACATAGCCACACCTTTTATTTGGAGAAAGTGAGAGGAGTTGAAGGAGAAATTGTTCAACGTGAGAACAAGTTCAGCCAGACGGAGGAGAGTAGTGGTGGATGGGGATTGTTTGGGCCTCTGTTCGAGGAAGAAGCTAAGGGCCCTCAGACCATCCTGGTGGGGGATGGAGGTGTAGAGGGATTGGACGTCCATGGTGAAGAGGAAGCGGTTGGGGCCAGGGAACTGGAAATTGTTGATGTGACGTAAGGTGTCAGAGGAATCACGGATGTCGGTGGGAAGGGACTGGACAAGGGGAGAGAGAAGGGAGTCAAGATAACGAGAAATGAGTTCTGTGGGGCAGGAGCAAGCTGAGACGATCGGTCTACCGGGACAGTTCTGTTTGTGGATTTTGGGTAGGAGATAGAAGCGGGCCGTCCGAGGTTGGGCGACTATCAGGTTGGAAGCTGTGGGAGGGAGATCCCCAGAGGAGATGAGGTCAGTGACAGTCCTGGAAACAATGGCTTGATGTTCAGTGGTGGGGTCATGGTCCAGGGAGAGGTAGGAGGAAGTGTCTGCGAGTTGACGCTCAGCCTCCGCGAGGTAGAGGAGGCGCCAGACAACAACAGCACCACCCTTGTTAGCGGGTTTGATGACAATGTCAGGGTTGGACCTGAGAGAATGGAGTGCAGTAAGTTCAGAGAGAGACAGATTAGAATGGGTGAGAGGAGCAGAGAAATTGAGACGACTAATGTCGCGCTGACAGTTCTCAATGAAAAGATCAAGAGAAGGTAAGAATCCAGAGGGAGGGGTCCAGGTGGAGGGAGAATATTGGAGATGGGTAAAAGGATCCGTTGAACTGGGAGAGGACTCCTGCCCAAAGAAGTGAGCCCGGAGACGAAGACGGCGAAAGAAGAGTTCAGTATCATGCCGAGCCCGAAATTCATTGAGGTGAGGGCGTAAGGGTATGAAACTAAGTCCTTTGCTGAGCACTGAACGTTCAGCATCGGAGAGGGGAAGGTCAGGGGGTATAGTGAATACCCGGCTGGGGCTGGGATTGGAAGATGGGGTGGGGACGGAGGGACAGGCTGGGGTGGAGGGTCCTAGATGGGTGTTGGTGTCGATGAGTTGTTGGAGCTTGCGTTCCTTAGCACTTGAGAGAAAGAGAAAAAGTTTCTTGTTGAGGCGTTGGATGAGCCGAAGGATAAAATGAAACTGGGGGCACGCGCAGCTTTGAAAAAGGGTACGGCGGTGCTGCTGGAGGGAGAGGTCGAGTGTGTTCATATGGCGGCGCATGGCACTGAGTGTGGATTTCAGAATGTGACGGGAACAGCAGTCTGAGAAACGTTTCATGTCCCGGAGATACCGGTAATCCTGGGTGGGTTCGAAAGATGAGGGGTGGAATTTCAGTTGAAATCCACGTGGGGTAAGTCGGAGATGGAGGCAGTCACTGAGAAAGGAGATATGGCTGTGAAAGCGGGTTTTAGTAAACACCTTGTCAAACACTAGGAGGGAAATGGAAAGCAAAGAAGGTGAACAAGACAACAGAGAGATACGGAAATCTTGTCGCAGAGAGGAACAGAACTTCTTCAAGGAGGTAGGCATTTCTTGAAGAGCAGTGGCAGTCAATTAAACACAGAGATAAAAACAAAAAAACTGCGGATGCTGGAAATCCAAAACAAAAACAGAATTACCTGGAAAAACTCAGCAGGTCTGGCAGCATCGGCGGAGAAGAAAAGAGTTGACGTTTCGAGTCCTCATGACCCTTCAACAGAACTTGATTTCGAGTCCAAGAAAGAGTTGAAATATAAGCTGGTTTAAGGTATGTGTGTGGGGGGGGGCGGAGAGAGAGAGAGAGAGAGGTGGAGTGGGGTGTGTGGTTGTAGGGACAAACAAGCAGTGATAGAAGCAGATCATCAAAAGATGTCAACAACAATAGAACACAGAGGTGTTAAAGTTGGTGATATTATCTAAACGAATGTGCTAATTAAGAATGGATGGTAGGGCACTCAAGGTATAGCTCTAGTGGGGGTGGGGGGAGCATAAAAGATTTTAAAATATTTAAAAATAATGGAAATAGGTGGGAAAAGGAAAATCTATATAATTTATTGGAAAGAAAAGGAAGGGGGAAACAGAAAGGGGGTGGGGATGGGGGAGGGAGCTCACGACCTAAAGTTGTTGAATTCAATATTCAGTCCGGAAGGCTGTAAGGTGCCTAGTCGGAAGATGAGGTGTTGTTCCTCCAGTTTGCGTTGGGCTTCACTGGAACAATGCAGCAAGCCAAGGACAGACATGTGGGCAAGAGAGCAGGGTGGAGTGTTAAAATGGCAAGCGACAGGGAGGTTTGGGTCATTCTTGCGGACAGACTGCAGGTGTTCTGCAAAGCGGTCGCCCAGTTTACGTTTGGTCTCTCCAATGTAGAGGAGACCACATTGGGAGCAACGAATGCAGTAGACTAAGTTGGGGGAAATGCAAGTGAAATGCTGCTTCACTTGAAAGGAGTGTTTGGGCCCTTGGACGGTGAGGAGCGAGGAAGTGAAGGGGCAGGTGTTGCATCTTTTGCGTGGGCATGGGGTGGTGCCATAGGAGGGGGTTGAGGAGTAGGGGGTGGTGGAGGAGTGGACCAGGGTGTCCCAGAGGGAGCGATCCCTACGGAATGCCGAAAGGGGGGGTGAAGGGAAGATGTGTTTGGTGGTGGCATCATGCTGGAGTTGGCGTAAATGGCAGAGGATGATCCTTTGAATACGGAGGCTGGTGGGGTGATAAGAGAGAACAAGGGGGACCCTATCATGTTTCTGGGAGGGAGGAGAAGGTGTGAGGGTGGATGCGCGGGAGATGGGCCGGACACGGTTGAGGGCCCTGTCAACGACCGTGGGTGGAAAACCTCGGTTAAGGAAGAAGGAGGACATGTCAGAGGAACTGTTTTTGAAGGTAGCATCATCGGAACAGATGCGACGGAGGCGAAGGAACTGGGAGAATGGGATGGAGTCCTTACAGGAAGCGGGGTGTGAGGAGCTGTAGTCTAGGTAGCTGTGGGAGTCGGTGGGTTTGTAATGGATATTGGTGGACAGTCTATCACCAGAAATTGAAACAGAGAGGTCAAGGAAGGGAAGCAAAAGGAGGAAATTAGAGCAACTTATTCAGTTTGCGTCTCTTCCCTCTGAGGTTAGAAATATGGGGCAGGAGTTTTGGGTCATTGGGTGGGCATGTTGGCTGGGAAATGACCCACTGCCCACAATCAGCCCCCGGCCACGATTTCATGTTGGCTGACCAATTAACGGTCACCCAGCGTGAGACGCACCCTGAGAGGCTCAGCGCTGCTGAGGTGGGAGTGGGAGGAGGGTGAGTGCCGAAGTCAGTGCGGACGCGGGGGAGGGTGGACTGAAAACTCTCTGAGAGCAGAGAGCTCCACACGGTCGATCCACTCTCCTTAACGTGTGGATTTGCAAAATTCTGCTCAAACATTTGTTTAAAAAATTAACATCGGAAACCTCATCCTGCCCATGCATGAGGTTTCCTCAAAAACCCAAAGGCTGCCTGGGCCGATTCGCCTGTCCACCAACCACAGTGAAAAATACAGCATAATGAGTGGATTAATTGGCCTCTTAATCATCGGCAGGCGCACTGCCAACTCTCACCGTGCCCACTGACTGAAACATCGTGCGAGTGTGAAATGACGTTGGGGCGCTCGCCTGACACCATCGCGCACTATTTCACACTCAGGTGTGCCGGGCGTGCACCCTACACCAAGTGGAAAATCCTCCCCATGATATTTCATCAGTGACGTGGAATCAAAGAAAGTTTACAACACGAAAAGCGGCAGCTTGACT
The DNA here is from genome assembly GCA_026770705.1 of Isurus oxyrinchus. Lineage (NCBI taxonomy): Eukaryota > Metazoa > Chordata > Chondrichthyes > Lamniformes > Lamnidae > Isurus > Isurus oxyrinchus. The sequence continues at coordinate 1,620,531 of JANJGN010000015.1, read as the reverse complement.
CATTGTGTCTGCGCCGGCTGGACAATGAACCTAGTACAAATGTGATGAACAAGCAGTTGATTCCCACATGAGGAATACAAAGAGTTTGATTTTTGAGCCCGAAGGAAAACGGTTTTAGGGAATCGGTATTATTGCAACAACTCTACAGTGACCCTCCTACCCAACCTGCTAACCCTGGTTATGCTGCTCAGCAACAATGGATACTTGCCCACCTGTACCAGGCAGCCCATTCATTCACCTGATGGTTAATTTTTATCATCTATAGATTAGGACTGGGAGAATTTTCTCCTCATGTTAAGCATCAAGTCAGATGGGGAATTTCCTCATTAGTTTCCTCATCAGTTTCCTGATCAGTTGCCATAACCACAGCCAAACAATTTTAAGAGAAATAGGATACTGGCCCTTACCTGACAATGAGGGAACTTGGCTAGATGTGTCCTAATCACAAAAAGCGGGGCAATTCTAACTCTGCCGTTCATGTAATCTTTCCCCATTCATCAGTAATGTCTGCTGGCTGAAATTTAATTTGGGTTTTGCTCCAGATCTTGTCACATTCTTGAACCAGACTTGAATGCCAGAGAGGAGTTAAGAGTAGCTGCCCTCAGTATCAAGGCTGCATTTGCCTCAGCATTATAGCAAGGAGCCCAGAGAAGCTGAGATCAGTGAAGGTCAAAGGGGAAACCCACTGGAATCATACCTGACAATGACCATGATTAGCAGATACCATTGCTTGCAGCTCTGGATGGTAGTTCCTGCACTTACTGAGGCCTGTACAGTTAACTCACTATATTCAGCTGACTCTTCCTCTGTCACAGATCCATTCTCGCCTCTTCCAATAATGACGTTGCCCATGACAGCCTGCAGCAGGTATTGGTCAATGTCCAGACTGACAAGTGACAAGTAGCTTTTGCACTAGGTCAGTGGCCATTTCTACAAGAGAAGGACCCAGCCACCTCCCTCTCCAACTGACCGGCACTGAGCTCCTCACCAGCATCATCCCAGGGATAACCATTGATTTGAAATGTAGCTGGATCTTCCATATCAATAACAAGTGAAGGTCAGTGGCTGGGTGCTCTCTGAGAAATGCCTTCCTTGTTGACCCCTCTCATACAAAGTTCAAGTCAGGAGAATGATGGATTCCTTGCCCCTTGCCCAGGTGAGTCTTCTTCTGGCTTCAGGAAACTTGACACCACTCAGGACCAAACATTCTGCTGGATCAGCACCTCCTACAACTGAGCTCAATATCTACCCCCTTCACCAGCGCTGCACTGAGGCTGCAGTTTCTACAATTTATAGGATGCCTTGCTGAATCTCCAGCTTATTAGGACAGCATTTCTCAGCCCGTGACCTCTGGTACCAGGACAGGGGAAAGCAGCTATCATGTGAGAACATCACCACCTGGGTATTACCCTCCATATCACGCACCATCTTAATTTGGGCATATCCCATTATTCCTTCACCCTTGCTTAATAAGGCAGGAAAGAATTCCATTCTGTTAAACTAATTCAATGTCAGGAAATCATTGTGCTGCTGGTACTGGTCTAAAACCTGGATATCTCTGGAATCCGGTCCTGATCCCAGGCTCATTATCATTCCATGTTAATAACATTCACAACTGCCAAAATTCCCTGAAATGTTGTTTTGATTTGGGAAGAAAATATAACTAATAGAGGACTTGAGTACAGGAGCAAGGATGTCTTACTGCAGCTGTACAGGGCCTTGGTGAGACCACACCTGGAGTATTGTGTGCAGTTTTGGTCTCCTCACCTAAGAAAGGATGCACTGGACATAGAGGGAGAGCAGCGAAGGTTCACCAGACTGATTCCTGGGATGGCAGGTTTGTCGTATGAGGAGAGATTGTGCTGACTAGGCCTGTATTCACTGGAGTTTAGAAGAATGAGAGGGGATCTCATTGAAATGTATGAAATTCTGACCGGGCTGGACAGACTGGATGCAGGGAGGATGTTTCCTCTGGCTGGTGGGGGTGGGGGTGGGATCTAGAACAAGGGGCCACAGTCTCAGGATATGGGTTAGACCATTTAGGACAGAGATGAGGAGAAATTTCTTCACTCAGAGGGTGATGAACCTGTGGAATTCTCTACCACAGAGGCTGTGGAGGCCAAGTCACTGAATATATTTAACAAGGAAATGGATTTCTAGACTCTAAAGGCATCAGGGGTATGGAGAGAATGCGGGAGTACGGTGTTGAGATAGAGGATCAGCCATGATCATGTTAAATGGTGGAGCAGGTTTAAAGGGCCGAATGGCCTACTCCTGCTCCTAGTTTCTATATTTTCTAATAGGAGCATAAGGCTCTATAAAATAGAACATTTTGTCATTTGCCTTCCTATAACCCTACGCTTCTTTTTAATATTGAGATCTCTGAAAATCCATGGAGACAGAAACATTAGAGTGCTTGTGGAAAGCTGACATTGTATGTGATGTTCTGTTTGATCATTAATTATATTCTAGGGCCAGTAAGCTTAATTAGCTAAAACTGCAAACAATCACAGAAAGACTGTAGTCGCAATATATTCTCGGAGATATCTTTTAAAACCGAACAGTTTAATTTTGCTTTCAGTAGTCTCAGCAATGATGAAATGATTTGCTCTATTATGCTTGTTCTGGGCACTTCCTCCAGCTGACCCAAGTTACCTTCCACTCTCGCCATCGGACACCATGTTCTTCCCAATCCAAAGACCCCAAGCCCTTGTGACTGGACCATGCAGGAGCAAAAGTGGAACCTCCACCTTTGGATCAGAGCCCTCATCCCTCCAACCCTGGGCTCAGGGACCCAAACTCCTGCCGGCATCAGACCTCCAACAGATTGACCACCAGCTCCCACACCGTCTGACTGTGATCAGACCTCCTGCTGGTAACACTGCTGCCTCTGCAGGAGTTGGCAGCCAACCCCCACCCCCCCATCCCAACTCCCCCAGCCCCCACCCAAAATCCCCCAACCCCATTCCCACCCCCAACCAAACTCCCCCACCCCCCACCCAAACTCCCCCACCCCCACCACAACCCCCCACCCAAACTCCCCCACCCCCACCCCAACCCCCCACCCCCCACCCAAACTCCCCCACCCCCACCCCAACCCCCCACCCCCCACCCAAACTCCCCCACCCCCACCCCAACACCCCACCCCCCACCCAAACTCCCCCACCCCCACCCCAACCCCCCACCCCCATCCCAACTCCCTTACCCCCCACCCAAACTCCCCCACCCCCACCCCCACCACCCACCACCCTCCACCGCAACTCCCTCACTCCCACGCCCTCACCCCCACCCCCCCACCCCCCACCCTCCACCCTCACCCCCCAAACTGAAAACCTGTTGACTCAATATAGCATTGTCCATATTTCAGTCATCATTACACAGGGGAAATAGCCTGTGGTTCCTACATGACAACATTAACTACTTTTCCAAAGTCATCCATTGATTGTAAAGCCCTCTGGGACATCCTGAGCTCAGGGCTGACCTCTTACATTGATTGGGTGAGTGTGTGCCTAACCCGAACACATGGGAAATTGTGGGGAATGATGCTGGGCGTGATCCCAGTGTCAGTGCGCACACGAGCAGTATTGAGGTCAGCGGGCGTGTGCAGGAGTTGGACCCACGCTCGCCAACAATTAAAGGGCCAATTCAGGCCATTAAAAATCCTATTGTCCACGATTTTACGTTGACTGTGCGATTTCACGCTTGTTGCCACTGGCAAAATGGGCAGGCAGGCAGCCTGTTCTTAACGAAACCTCATTGTAGGGCAGGGTGGAATGTTCCGGGTGAAATATAGTTAATGAATGTACCTGGGAGCTGATGTTTTTTGGGTTCTGCTGTCAGCTGCTTAGTTTCAGTTTGGTGCATCTTTTTCTTGTTATTTAATCTGTCCGGTTCTGCAGCTCCCCGAGACCGCTCCACAGCAGCCGTCTGCCGTCAGGGAGCTCGCTAGAAATGTCTGCCCGCCCGCGCTCTCTCACTGTTTTCAGCGGCTGCCCTCTTCCTGCCACCCTCCCCCCCCCCCCCACCCCGGCAACGCTGAGGCTTTCTCAGTCTGCGTTTCATTGGCCAGCCAGTGTGAAATTGCAATCGGGGGCCAATTACAGGCAGAAGCACATTTCACCTTCCCCTCTAGGTCCACCAACTAAACGTAAAATTCAGGCCCAGGTGTTATAGAAATGCACATCTGTATGTTTATGATATTGGTCATTTTACCCTTCTCTGATTTCTGTCCTTAAAACAAGGTATAATTTTTCCCTGACATTACCCTCTTCTTGTGTTGTTGGGTCTGCCCGGTGTCCAGGAACTGTGTCCCCTGCTCAATCCCTGCCATTTTCATGGTTATTGCTGAATAGAATACGTTAGAGAAGTTATTTCTCTAGCTTTTCAATTTCCATTCCCTCTGAGGAAACAACCTCTCCAGCTAATCTAACAGTGACCTTCACATGGAGATGTCCGGACTCTCTCAGGCGGAGATGTGGGGACTGCCAGGCGGAGGTATATGCGGATTCACATGCAGATAGAGGTATATGTGGATTCACATGCAGATAGAGGTATATGCGGATTCACATGCAGATAGAGGTATATGCGGATTCACATGCAGATAGAGGTATATGCGGATTCACATGCAGATAGAGGTATATGCGGATTCACATGCAGATAGAGGTATATGCGGATTCACATGCAGATAGAGGTATATGCGGATTCACATGCAGATAGAGGTATATGTGGATTCACATGCAGATAGAGGTATATGTGGATTCACATGTAGATATGTATGGATCCAAGTCTCCTGTAGATAAGTTGGTTTCTAAATTTTAATGGGAGTTGACCACAGCCGGCGTTCATTGCTGTACAAACCAAATCCCATGGCTTATGGGCCACAACCTGTTTTATTTGTATTCTGATAGTGAGAAGACAATGTACTGATCTCCGCAGTAAGAAGTCCAGCAACACGCTCGGGTTCTTAAAAGTTAAACGTTTTATTAACAAAAGTAAAATAAAGCTTAAGCACACAAGATTACAGTTACACAATTAAGGCTAATCTTACAAAACATTCCCCAAAAAGCTCTACTTGGTCAAACCCACAAGTAAACACTTTCCAGGCAACAGTCCCTTCTAGATATTTTAAGATGGAATCCAGCAATATTACACAAGGCAGACTGCTGTAGCTTCAATGGCCACATGACCTGTACCCTCTTCCACTCTGCTGTGGAATTTACTTCAGAATCAAACTGCGTACTGCAGCCTGAGACTTCTCAACAACTCAAACAGCCCCGGCTATCTCCAGCCATCTCCAGCTATCTAGCTCAACAGCTATCTCTAGCTCACTCTACCTACAACAGCTATCCACAACAACTCTAACTTACCTTTTTTTCCCCCTTTCATCTCAGTCCCATTGTTCTCACACCCCTTTGAAACTCAAACCCTTCCAAATGTAAAACCTTTCATGTTTCCATCTTGCCTTTGCTTTGGGGTCAATAAAAATATAATATCTCCACTCCTATCTACTTATGGACTCCTGCAAGATGCAAACATTTTCCTTGTTACCTCGGACTCTGCTTTGAAATCAAACAACCCCCCAACTTATCTAAAATGCAAATGTTAAATCTAATGTATTTACTTGTACCTCAAACTTAACACCTTTAACCTTTTTGTGTTTCCAAACACCCAGACAGTCTGACTGCTAACAACCTCTTCTCCAGATTAATTAAATCACACACACACACACACACACACAGACACAAAGACAGACACACAGACACAGACAGACAGACACACACACACACAGACACCCAGCCTTCTTTACAGAATAACACAGTAATGCCCTCCATTATCACACTAACACTGCTGTATCCAATTGCACACCAGTGTTACCCAAGCATGTAACAATAACATTCTCTTGCGAGTTTGACCGGATACCTATATCCTTAATTGTATATTTTTTCAATTTCCCTGAAGGCTGAGTGAAAGGAACAAGATCATTTTGTTTGAGCATACACAAACATTCTATAATTGGTCTGTTATTTCTGTCAATACAACTTGTCTTCACATAACAATATAGAATAGTGAACTTGTTACACTTCCTCACATCAGGGGATGGCCTTACCTGAATTTGCAAAGCGCCTACAGCCCCAGCGCTGAGTTGGGAATGAAAGTTCAGGTCTGAGCATTGGTTCTTTTAGTTCCCCAGACAAGCTAAAAAAAGTAGGTTAAAATATCAAACATGCAACTTCCATTTAGCATATTTGGAATATCTTTCATCTTGATGTCTTTTAAAAAAAGTTTGCAAAAAGTCTTCTTTGTGTAAAAAATATAAAATTAGCTCTTGTTTCCCAGAAATCCTTTCTGTGGGATGAATTGTCATTTTTTCTGACACGTGACACGCAGCTTCTAGAAAGGAAGGACTTGCACCCTTCACATCCTCTGATCAATAGTGCCACAGAGCAAATCATTTACATCAAAAACAACAGTGGCTACACTTTAAAAGTAAAGTTCCTAGACAGCTTCACAGACATACAAATTACTGGGTTCTGAACACTTGAAAGAGGAAAGGTGACTTCTGAGGGTGAGATTAAAGTGGTACGTTTTGAGAAACAAAGAGACTTGCATTTATAGCACCTTTCATGACCTCAGGATGTCCCAAAGAACTTTACAGCCAATGAAATACTTTTAAAGTATGGATACTGTTGTAATGTTGGAAACCTAGTAGCCAGTTTCTGCACAGCAAGCTCCCACAATCAGCAATGGGCTAATGGCCAGATAATCTATTTGCTAGCATTGTGGGTTGAGGGATAAATATTGGCCAGGACACTAGCAAGAACTCCCCTGCTCGTTTTCAAAATAACACAGTGGGATCTTTTATGCCCATCTCAGAGAGTAGACGGTGCTTCTGTCTGTGACCCCCTATGGAGGGCAGTTAGGTAGCAAAGAACAATTTTTTTTTGCTTATAGGAGTGTGAAGCCTAAAGCCCCAAGTAAAAAGCCAGTAACATCTCAATGATGATATTACAGGTACAATTACTCCATACATTGTGGAGCAGGGGGAGGGACGATACAAAGATGACCTGAGCCTGAGAGTATATACAGAAGCATAATACCAAAGAGCAAAGGTCATGGAGTGATTTTGGATGAGGTGAAGGAATTTAAAATCAATGCTTTGTTGATAGTGCCAATGAAAGCTGGAGAAGACAAGATTAGGGTTTAATGTGGAGTGACATCTGGTGGCTGACTTTTTGTATTTGGCCAGGTTGTATTTTTGAAATGGAGGACAGCAAGGTAACCATTATAGACATTAATTTAGAGGTGGTAAATTTGGATTAAATTTTAGCAGCACTGTTCAGGAAACTCAGAGAAATGAAACGTGGAAATGGCGGAATAAACAATCCCTCAGGTGGCTTTGGTGTGGGTTTTGAAGTTCAGCTCAGGGTCAAACAGGAGGGTGAAGATATTAAGATTAAAATCTCACTGCACAGAGAATTGATGGAAAGATACTACACGATGAACCTGTGTTAGTCATTTATTTGAACCCCTTAAGTGCTGAATTATCGTAAAAAGATCAGCTATGTGTTGTTGAAATTGTATACAGTTCATGCTGACCTGCACTTACACTGGTCTCTCAATACCTACGAGCTGATCAAAGTGACTCTCAAATCCAGGGGCAATCCACAGAAGCTATGTATGAACTTTTATTATTACAGTGGTTCAGCTTGTTTCTGCAGGAAGTTATGTAAAACTTTTTTATGTCATTGATTACACTGCTCATGTTACATGATATAAAAAGTAACTGAATACTTTTTTTCTATTTAGCTCAGTTTGATTGTGTATGTTATAAGAAGCAATGACTGTCACATTTTCTGGCATTTGCAGGTGAGTCCGGTTTAGCCTTAAAAAGGAACGTTTAAGCCAACATATTCGAATTTATAAAGAATGTAGCTCTGTAATAAAGATTTATTCCACTGAGTAATTCTGGATTGGATGAACACTTTCTACATGCAGACAATCCTCTGGTTTCATTATTGACTATTTCATGAAATATTTGCAGAAATGCTCTTGTTTCATGTAAACATTTTAGACTCTGTTACTGGACAAGAACAACAATGTTGTGAAAACTCCCCTCCAAATTACAGCCCATTTTAACGTAGATATTTACCATTGTTCCTTCACCATTGCTCAGTAAAAATCCAGGGATTCCCCATCACCCCAAGGAAAAGGCCACTAACATTATCTCAGCACAACTAATGATAATATGAAGAATGTTCCTGATTAATATTTCACAATGTTATGATTCCCATAGAAACTGATCACTTTGAAAAAGGATATTTGAGTTCCCAGTGACTAACTTAAAGGAATTACACAAATAGATTTCAAGCATTAAGACATTTAATGTAACAAAACAAACTAAAAGCAACATTGACTAAACACTCTTTTGTAGGTAATTTTATACTTTAAAGGACAGAAATGTTAACCCTTTTTAATGGTTTAACACGATCGATAATTCGCTACCTTGTTCCACGTTACTCTGCATTCTCCACGGAATTCCCATCTCTATAGGAAATGGGGGAGGGGCAGCATAGTGGGAATGTCACTGGACTAGAAATTAAGAGGCCTGGACATACCTGGGTAATTATCCACATTGCCGGGTAGATGCCAGTGTTGTAGCTGCACAGGAACAGCTTGGCTAGGGGCATGGCAAGTTCTGGAGCCCAAGTCTTCAGTATTATTGCCAGAATATTGTCAGGGCCCCATAGCCTTTGCAGTATCCAGTGCCTTCAGCTGTTTCTTGATATTACGTACAGTGAATCGAACTGGCTGAAGACTGGCATCTGTGATGCTGGGGACCTCCGGAGGAGGCTGAGATGGATCATCCACTCGGCACTTCTGGCTGAAGATTGTTGAAAATGCTTCAGCCTTATCTTTTGCACTGATGTGCTGGGCTCCTCCATCATTGAGGATGGGGATATTTGTGGAGCCTTCTCCTCCAGTGAGTTGTTTAATTATCCATCACCATTCACGACTGGATGTGACAGGACTGCAGAGCTTAGATCTGATCTGTTGGTTGTGGGATCGCTTAGTTCTGTCTATCACTTGCTACTTATGCTGTTTGGCACACAAGTAGTCCTGTGTTATAGCTTCACTACGTTGACACCTGGTGCTGCTCCTGGCATACCCTCCTGCACTCTTCATTGAACCAGGGTTGACCCCCTGGCTTGATGGTAATGGTAGAGTGGGGGATATGCTCGACCATGAGGTTACAGATTGTGGTTGAGTTCAATTCTGCTGCTGATGGCCCACAGCACCTCATGGATACCCAATCTTGAGTTGCTAGATCTGTTAGAAATCTATCCCATTTAGCACGGTAGTCTGCTATACAGCACAATGGAGGGTATCCTCAGTATGAAGACAGGACTTGTCTCCACAATGACTGTGTGGTGGTCACTCCTACTGATACTGTCATGGACAGATGCATCTGCAGCAGGCAGGTTGGTGAGGATGAGGTCAAGAATGTTTTTCCCTCTTGTTGGTTCCCTCACCACCTGCCGCAGACCCAGTCTAGCAGCTATGTCCTTTAGGACTCAGCCAGCTCGGTCAGTAGTGGTGCTACCGAGCCACTCTTGGTGATGGACATTGAAGTCCCCCACCCAGAGTACATTCTGTGCCCTTACCACCTTCAGTGTTTCCTCCAAGTGGTGTTCAACATGGAGGAGGCACTGATTCATCAGCTGAGGGAGGGCGGTACGTGGTAATCAGCAGGAGGTTTCCTTGTCCATGTTTGACCTGATTCCATTGGACTGGGGTCCGGAGTCAATGTTGAGGACTCCCAGGGCAACTCCCTCCTGACTGTATACCACTGTGCCCCCACCTCTGCTGGGGCTGTCCTGCCGGTGGGACAGGACATACCCAGGGATGGTGACGGTGGTGTCTGGGACATTATCTGTAAGATATGATTCCGTGAGGATGACCATGTCAGGCTGTTGCTTGACTAGTCTGAGAGACAGCTCTCCCAATTTTGGCACTAGCCCCCAGATGTTAGTAAGGAGGACTTTGCAGGGTTGACAGGGCTGAGATTGCCGTTGTTGTTTCCGGTGTCTAGGTCAATGCCGGGTGGTCTGTCCAGTTTCATTCCTTTTTTGTGACTTTGTAGCGGTTTGATACAACTGAGTGGCTTGTTAGGTCATTTCAGAGTCAACCACATTGCTGTGGGTCTGGAGTCACATGTAGGCCAGACCAGGTAAGGACGGCAGATTTCCTTCCCTAAAGGACATTAGTGACCAGATGGGTTTTTACAACAACCAGCAATGGTTTCCTGGTCATCATCAGACTTTTAATTCCAGATTTTTAAAAATTTAATTCAAATTCGATACCCGGGTCCCCAGAATATTACCCTGGATCTCTGGATCACTAGCCCATCGACAATACCACCACACCATCGCCTCTCCTGCGATGTAGTGTGCCGTATATGCTGTAGTGTGCCGTATATGCTGTAGTGTGCCGTATGTGATGTATATGATGCAGTGTGCCGTATGTGATGTATATGATGCAGTGTGCTGTATATGATGTATATGATGTAGTGTGCCGTATATGGTGTACACTTTGGTGCAATAAAAAAAATCCTTGACAAATTCCAGGTGGCATTGGAATTGTTTCCGATAGCTCTTCATCTAAAAGTGTCAGATGCTCTTAAACACTTTTCAAACAGCACTCAGCACAGGGGTTTTCAAATATCAGGCTTTATTAGAAATGTTATAAAGGAATTTAGAATCACCTGCTTTTGTAATATTTTCATTTAAGGTGACACAGTTTTCCATAACAATTGTACATTTAAACAGTTGCTGTATATTCTGTATACATTTGAAACATTTAATGAGTTGCTGTTTGATCTATAGAGCAAATGGCTGAAATGTTCTCTACTGACTGATGATTATATTTTAACCATGCAATAAATCATAACTTCTCTAGATTTTTATATTTTGATTATCTAATGCCTGTAATGTAATAACATTCAAATTCATGAATGGGTGTGATTTTTAGTGGCCCAGGTTGTATATCAGAAATGTCTTTATAATACTCAGTGTTTGCAATGAGCTGCCACTAAACATGATTCAGTAGCAGAACTGACCAGCTGTACCAGGCTGGTGGGACCTGAGCTCAGCAACAGTTTGAGCTGTCAGAGGGAAGATTTAGGGGAAATACTGAGTAGGAAATAAAAACCAATGGAAAATGAACGTGTAGAAGAAAGAAGAGATTTCAAAAAAGAGAGTGGAAGTGGGGAACGTGAACAAAAGTGAAAAGAAAAATAAAAACATTATGGCCTGAATTTCACTGTTGGCAGGCCCGTCCGATTGATGGGCCCAGGAGCAGCGGGGAAACAGACTGCTGACCGCAATCGATTTCAGGCTGTCTGGCCAATTAACGGGCAGCCAGCGTGAAACGCTCAGCACTGCCGGGGCGGGGGTGGGAGTGGGTAGAAGGTGGGCGCTGACATCACTGCGGGCGCAGGTCAGATCCACGAGAGAGCTCCTTGGAGGCAGGGAGCTGCCTGAGGGAACCACAGACATTCAAATGATTAAATAAAGGTTTAAAAAGTGCCCAAGCATCACCATCAGGTACCTGAAAATATACCTCATAAGATTGCTGTCCACGGATATTTATTTCTATTTTATTTCGTAGCGGAGATTTCATCCCCACCCTTGGATGAGGTTTGATGTGAAATATAAAGGCCACCTGGCCATAAGGTTGGGCAAGTTGTGAAAAATCAGAGACAGTTGCATCGTTAATGGGCCTAATTGTCCTCTTAATTGTCGGCGAGCGTGTTTCTGACTTTTGTACATGCACGCCAAGCGAAATATCGCGCGAGTGTGCGATGATGTCGGGACACTCGCCCGACGTCACCTTGTGTGGTTTTACACCTGATCGGGCTGGGTACACACCCACCTGTGGGATGTAGATAGAAATTCACACCAACAGGTTCTAGATCTACTTTTAGTGACTCAAAAGTAATGCAGGAGTAAAACAAGTTAATAGTTTGAGTTATAGGAGGAGGAAGTATTTCCTTTTTCACTGAAGTTCAAAAATACTTTGGTCAATAACAGGTAGATTGAGAGAATGAAGAGGTACTCCTCTGTGTAAACTGCAGTCATTCTTTAACTCTCACTGTTTATGAATTGTGTGCATTTTAAATAATATTTCGATGATCTCCTTTTGTCATTTACAAACAATTAAATGTACCATTGGAGAATGGCTGGCAGTCTTATTATCATTGAGAACAAAAACAGAATTACCTGGAAAAACTCAGCAGGTCCGGCAGCATCGGCGGAGAAGAAAAGAGTTGACGTTTCGAGTCCTCATGACCCTTCGACAGAACTTGAGTTCAAGTCCAAGAAAGAGTTGAAATATAAGCTGGTTTAAGGTGTGTGTGTGGGGGGCGGAGAGATAGAGAGAGAGAGAGGTGGTTGTAGGGACAAACAAGCAGTGATAGAAACAGATCATCAAAAGATGTCAACGACAATGGTACAATAGAACACATAGGTGTTAAAATTAAAGTTGGTGATATTATCTAAATGAATGTGCTAATTAAGAATGGATGGTAAGTCACTCAAGGTATAGCTCTAGTGGGGGTGTTTTTTTTTATATAATGGAAATAGGTGGGAGAAGGAAAATCTTTATAATTTATTGGAAAGAAAAAAAAAGAAAGGGGGAAACAGAAAGGGGGTGGGGATGGGGGTTATTATCATTGAGTTCTGGTTTCGCATTAGTTTATTTAACTGGACAGCAGATGAAGTGAATCGAGTCACGGTTATACTCCCAGCAGCTTTGATGTTCTCTGATCACCCAGGGATCCCTCCAGTCGAATCTGCTGCTGTGATACTTTCTTCTAAATGACCTAACCAGTTATTTACAAACCCATTTTACATGGTCACTGTCAATTTAAGAAATCCGAAGGCTTTGATTTCAATTAATTTATCTTGTTTTAAAGCTTAATTATCTTCTACAGTGCTAGCAATCAGTTTGGTCTAATGGAGATAACAGATCTGATTAGGAAGAGCTAATGTTATATTCTTAGCTTTAATGTTATATGCATTGTTACCATAAGCTTTGAAAGTAATGCCCAACAGTAAAAGCTTCTATGATATCTGTTCTGAATTATTTCCATAACTAATTGGATTACTCTTTAAACAGGGGCGATTCTGCTTTGATAATGGCTGAGCTTTTCTTAGATACACTAGAAAAATGGAGCCCATATGTGTCACTTAATAGATGGAGAAAGAGAATAGATTGCCTAATGACAGTAGAATGACTTACTGAATGGATGCATTGCTGTGGATGTTGAACTGACCTGTGGAGGTGAGGGAGGTCCATGATTCCATCCAGATAATATAAACGCATGTATGGATGTTTACACATCAGGATAAAACTCTTGTGCTACTACCATGCTCTCAAATCCTGCTAACACTCAAGTGTTAACAGAGTAAGAATGACTAGAAGAAAGCTGGTGTTCATGGTGGTGTGTGCCAGCATAAATTAGAAACAAAAACTTAAAAGGGGAGAGGAAAATTAAGAAAAGTAGTTACACCGATGGGATGAGAGGTGATGGTGGGCACAAGGCCAGTCTCCATTGTTGTGGAAGATGTTGCCTTTACCAATGAAATGTAACACTTTTTCAGGAGTTAATGCCTGCTGTCTATACAAGGATTACCCCTCTCTCACACTGTGATTGCAGAGTATCATATTGTCATGTCCAGCAGATTATGAACTTTTAGTCAAACACTTTTAAAGAATAGACACAAACAAGCTACTGAAATGGCTGATACAAATCACGTGACCTTAGGTATTTGAGCTACAGATGTAGCAAATCACAATCAAATATCCATTAAATATGGACATCCACAGCTATCGGGGAATTCACACATCTCTTTGTTTAAGGATGAACGACATAAAAGACTATGGAGTTACCAGACTGCCACTTTACAGGGGCTGAATATCATGGGGGGGGGGGTGTTTACATTGCCCCATCCCAGGGCAAAGTTGGCATGGAGCCGACCTGATCTAAATCAGCCCACACCGCAGCCAATACTGTGGGCAGGCTGAGTTGGGGGCAGTGTGGGGCTTGTGCCCATCGCTGCAGAGGAAGTCCCACCCTGGGGAGCTGCTGACCAACCTGACTGGCTGGAAACTCCATTAGCCCTGGCAGCACCAAGGACACTTTAGTGGGAGATGTCAGGACTGCAAGGTAAGTCCAGGGTCTTGGGCAAGGAGGGTTTGGGCAGTTTAGGGAGTGGGGCAGGGGGTGGGGGTGGTGTGTTTTATGGAGGAGGTGGGTTGGAAGAAAGAGGTACTATCTTAAAGGGAGCTGTTCCCTAATCTGCAAAGGGCTGCCCCCAAAGATAGCTCCCCCCTTCCTTCCCGTACTTTGAAAATGTTGTTTAAAAAGTGGCCTGCCCAATCCCACCTCATTGCCCAAACCAACCGTTTGATGGTGCGGGCAGTGTATCTTTGGAGTCAATTGTCTTGCTAACAAGCCCAACTGACCCTTGATTATTTACGTAAATATGGTGGGTGAGCTGCTGATTTCAGTGCCCACCTACAACCCGAGTGTCTGCCCCTTTTCCATGGCTACGTTCATGGCTGCGTGTCCCTGGAGAGGGAACACGGGGTATCTGCCGGCACCATCGAGGCCTTTGTGCCCGGTGGGCACCGCGGGGTCTGGGGTGTTCTAGTGACTCCTTTATTCACATTTTGGTCTAATGTTTGTAAGTTTCCTTTACATTTTGTCTTTGTTTTTGCTGTTTCCCTTTAAGGGGCTGCTTTTTACTTTGTCCCAGATGTTGTTAACTTACTTTCTTTCATTGACTCAAAAGAGTTACACACACACACCTCTGTGAGCACCCGGGTGGATAGGAGGGCAGTGGGATGGGCATCCGCCCTGTTTAATGTGTTCCCTGCTGAAACACACCCGGCGGGAACACATGAAGTGTAGCCCCATGTCTCACTGGGAAGACCGAAACCCACAACACAACATGTGAAATCAGCATAAACACCACCCCTTATTTTGAAAAGGACATGAACCTGTGAGAAGCCATGTTTTTGTTTGCTTTAAAAATCAGTTAAGAGCTGTCTGCAGTTAGTCACCAGCCTTCAGACAGCCAGGAAACCAGACCGAGAGCTAACAGCAAGCCAGCTCATTAACAGTAACACCTCGAAGGTGGGAGATGCCAGCAGACAGAAGGACTGCTCCATCCACAACCTCTTCTAGTTTAAAGTTCATCTGGGAACCTCCTAGTTATTTAACCTGTTGTTGTGTGAGGGGTGGTCCTGTAATGAAAAGGAAAATGTGCTCGTTTGGTTAAGGAATCTCCAGTTGGTTTTTTTGTGCCTGTCTTGAATGTTTGAACCACCCTTCCGGCCAGTCTGTTTGAGGGAGGATGGGGACGGTGCAGTTTTCACATGAGTGATACTGTTCAGGGTGATAAACCATTGAAACTCAGCACTTGTAAATGCCGTGCTGTTATCGGAAACAACTACTTCTGGTCGTCCGTGAATGGTAAAACTCTGATGTACTTCCTCAATTGTAGCAGCTGACATCAGTGACTTCACCTCATACACATCCAACCATTGTGAATGGACATCGACAATGAGCAGAAACATTGTTCCCAGGAAAGGTCCAACATAGTCAATGTGTAACCGCACCCAGGGTCTACCCGGCCACCCCCATGGGTGTAATGGAGCTGTCACTGGCAGTTTTTACAGATGCTGACGTTGCACACAGTACTTTACTAAACTCTCTATTTCACCCTCCATCCCAGGCCACCATAGACAGCTGTGTGCTATGGTCTTCATTCAGGAAATTCCTGGATGGGCACTGTGTAGTTCAATTAAAAGTGGCTCCCTTCCCTTTGGAGGAACTATCACTCGTGCTCCCCACAATAAGATGCCGTCCTGACTGGTTATTTCATGTCTTCTGTTGAAATACAGTTTCATTTAGTCAGATACAGGCTCCTGTGACCAACCTTGTAGCATTTGTTCTCATACCTGAGACAGGACTGGGTCCTGACTTGTCCAGTCTCTGATCTGTTGAGCACATACCGGGGAGGAATCTAAGAAATTTAACAGTGAAACAAGTTCCTGTGGAACTGGGATGTGCTCATTTTCCTGTAAAGCTAAACGACTGAGGGCATCGATGTTTGCGATTTGATTTCCAGGCCTGTGTACAAAAGTGTATTTGTGCACTGCCGGGATTAAAGCCCATTGTTGTATTCTTGCTGAGACTGTGGTTGGTATATCCTTGTCCTCACTAAACAATCCTCGCAATGGTTTGTAGTCTGAAACGATTGTAAAATGATGGCCGTGTGTGTATTGGTGAAATTTCTTGACACCAACGATGATGGACAGGCCTTGATTTTCTATCTGTGAGTATCCACTTCCACTGTGGTGAGTGTTCTTGATATGTAACCGATTGGCCGTTCTGTGCCATCATCCATCGGACCGATACACAGTGTAGGTGATAGGGAGTGTAGGTCACATACTGTAGGTGATACACAATATAGGTGATACAGGCTGCAGATGATGCAGACTGTAGATGGTGCAGACTGTAGGGGGTGCAGACTGTAGGGGGTGCAGATTGTAGGTGTTGCACAATCAGTGAAAGTGGTGCAGACTGTAGGAGGTGCACAATCAGTGTAGGTGACACACACTGTAGGTGATAGACAGTGCAGTTGATATGACACACGGTGAAGTTGGGACGTATGCCTGATGTCACCGCGCATCATTTTATGCGTCGGCGAGTGGGGGCCCACAGTGTAGATGATACACATTGTAGGTTATACACATTATAGGTGATATACATTCTGTAGGTAATACCCACTGTAGGTGAGAGACGCTGTAGTTATACAGACTGTAGGTGATACTCAGTGTAGGCGAGACATATTAAAGGTAATACACAGTGTAGGTGCTGTATGCTGTAAGTGATAGACATTGTAGGTGATACACAGGATAGGTGGAACACATTATAAGTGATACAGACTGTAGGTGATACAGACTGTAGGTGATACAGACTGTAATTGATATGCACAGTATAGGTGATATGCTGTGAGGTAGATACACACTGTAGGTGACACCCAGCATTGGTGACACCCAGCGTTGGTGACACATACTGTAGGTGATACACAATGTCACTTACACACAGTTTGTGATACTCATCTCATACAGCTTTTAATCTTTCCTTAAATATATTTTCTCCCCTTTTATCATGTAAACTCATTTTCTTTACCTTGTTTTGAAAGTTGCCTTTCCCAGAATCTAAAGACCTTTCATATTGTCATTATGGCCAGACTTTGAGGAAAAATAAACTCAATAACTTTGCTTTATTTATTGATGATCTTTGCCAGTTGTAAAACTTCCTGTTATGTCTCTTTGAAATTCCATGGCTAAAAATTCCATTCCTATCTATCTCCTAAAGAAAAATTTCTATCCTCACTGTATCTCCTAGGAACCCATGTTAGCACATCCATCTTACCCTGTTGATGATTTAAGCCTTGCAGTCTGACTGTCTTCAGTCTAATTAAATTAGTCATACACACACACACATGCGCACACACACATACAAGCACACACACATACACGCACACACACACACACTCACACACACACACACATGCGCACACGCACATACAAGCACACACATATGCGCACACACACATACACGCACACACACATACACGCACACACACACACTCACACTCACACACACACACACACACACACACACACACGCACACACGCACGCACACACACACACACACACACACACATGCGCGCACACACACACACACACACACACATGTGCGCACACACAGACACACACACACACACACACACACACACATGTGCGCACACACACACACACACACACACACACACAGCCCCCACAAGCTTGCTTCACAGTATCCCACAGTAATGTTGGATAAAATGATATCTTTATACAGTGTACATCTGTTTATTTGAATTAAAATTTAAAATTAGTTGCCACATCTTTTTCAATACTGACTAATATAGATCCCGGTGGTCAGAAAGAGATGTTAGGTTTATTGGGGTTGTGCAAATGTTCCCCACCATCTGATATAAAAGTGGGAAACTTTCTGTTTCTGTGCAGTTTCAGTACGAGGATGGCCTCAGACTCTCAATTTCTGTCGAAGGGTCATGAGGACTTGAAACGTCAACTCTTTTCTTCTCCGCCGATGCTGCCAGACCTGCTGAGTTTTTCCAGGTAATTCTGTTTTTGTTTTTGTTTTGGATTTCCAGCATCCGCAGTTTTTTTTGTTTTTATCTCAATGTGCTGTAGCCCAGATCTGTGCCCCTCAGTGTGACTATCCTGTCCGGGCAGCCCCTGCAATGATCCTCGACAGGGAGGGAAGCATACGTGTGGAGCGATTGTACTTTTGGGGAGGTATTGATTCTCACAACAAAACTTACACAGAGATTCTTAAATCTTGGTGCAACTTCTGACACTTGCAACATGTTCCAGTGGATCTCACAACCTCCCCACTAAGTACTTCACCCAGAAACATCTTTCAGATTCACAAAACTGAAAACATACAGTGATATCACTTTTAAACTATTATTTCATCAGCATCTTAACAAACTGGGATGAGATTAACAATAAAAGGAATTACTGAATAACTAATATCCTTCCACAGTGTTTAAAAACACTTTCAATTCTACAACAAACATGTGTTTCCCTTATTATCATAACACAAGCTGAGGTCAGACAGAAACACATGTGGGCGATTTGAAAAAAAAACCGAATCTGCTCTTCCAGAAGCTTCACTTGTCCTTTAGAAACACGAATGGGTCAGAATATAATGCTTGGCAGGCAGGCATGTGACACACGATGACGTTGGGCGAGTGTCCTGATGTCACTGCGCAGCTCACGCGCTATTTCGGTTGACAGCAACACACAGGGGTTGGCAGTGCACCCGCCAACAATTAAAAGTCTTATTAAGGCATTAAAGCAATAATTGAGAGACATTTTTCACTGACGGCCCAGCGTAACAGCTGGTGAGCAGGCGAAAAGGCCAGAGTGGCCTTTGCATTTTTTAAGTAACCTCATCCACGGGCAGGATGAGGTTTCCAACAGTAAATGAAAATCAAATAAATATTTGAACATTTCATTAATAACACGTCCTGCTCATGTGACAGAGTCACATTAGGGAACACGTTCTGTAACATTTCTGAAATCTTTCTTTCTAATGTTTTAAACTCTTCATCCCCCTCAGGCAGCTCTGTGTCTCAGGGAGATGAGATTTTCCAGCGCACACCCACACACACGCACAAACTCGAGCTCTCGCCCCTCTCCCCACACAGGCAGTGCTGAGCGCTGACGCATCTGTTTCATGCTGGGCAGGCCTTAACTGATCTGGAGAGGAGAGTGCGAGAGGAGGACCCTGGGACAGGCAGTCAGCAGCACCTAGAGGATTTAGTCTATTTAGAGGATCTAGCATCTAATCTATACGCAAGTAGGAATAAGGGTAAAGTAAAAGCAAGGGTCCATATTCTATTTAGTTAAGATATGTTCAGGGAGCTCAGTCCCGTGATTTGCACATCCTGCGCTATGTGGGAAATCCTAATTGCTCCTGACAGTCTGGATGACCATGTGTGCAGGAGGTGCCTCCGAATGGAGCAACTCGAGCTCCGGGTTTTGGAGCTTGAGTGGCAGCTGGGGGCACTGCGGTGCATTCATGAGGCTGAGAGGTTCATGGGTAGTATGTTTCAGCACATGGTCACCCTGTAGCTTAAGGTAATGCAAGTAGAGAGGGAATGGGTGGCCGCCAGACAGAAGAAGGGGACCAGGCAGGTAGTGAGGCAATCCCCTGAGTGCATCTCGCCTGCAAACCGTTTTTCGGCCTTGGAAGACGGTGAGAGTGATGGTTCCTCTGTGGAGGCCAATCAGAGCCAAGTCCATGGCACTGTGGGTGGTCCAGCTGCTCAGGGGGCTAGAAAGAAGTGTGGAAGGGCAAAAGTGTTAGGGGATTTGTTAGTGAGGGGAGTAGACAGATGCTTCTGCGGTCATAGATGTGACTCCAAGATGGTATGCTGCCTCTCGGGTGGTGGGGTCAAGGATGTAACGGAACGGCTGCAGGGCACTCTGAAGTGGGGGGGGGCGGGTGGTGGTTGTGGTCCATCTTGGGACCGATGACATGGGAAGAAAGAGAAATAAGGCCCTACAAGCAGACCTTAGGAAGTTAGATGGGAAATTGAAAAGCAGGACTTCAAAGGTAGTAATCTCCAGATTACTCCCAGTGCCATACAGTAGTGAGTATAGGAACAGAAGGATAGAGCAGATGAATGCGTGGCTGGAGAGATGGTGCAGGAGGCAGGGCTTTAGATTCCTGGGACATTGGGACCCTTTCTGGGAGAGGTGGGACCTGCACAAGTTGGTTGGATTACATCTGAACAGGAATGGGACCAACATCCTCGTGAGGAGGTTTGCTAATGATGGTGTGGAATTAAACTAAATTGGCAGGGGGATGGGATCCTGAAAAGTAGTTCAAAGGGGAGAGAAGTTGAGATGGAATTAGAAGTTAAAACACTAGTGAGTGAGCCTGGAAGGCAGAGGAAACATAGGCCAGATAAGAAAGAAGTGAGTTTAGCAAGGCTAAATGGAATATATTTAATGCAAGGAGCCTGAGGCATAAGACAGAGGAGCTGAGGGCACAGATAGGCACATGGAAGTATGATAATCATAGCTATGACCGAGACCTGGCTAAAAGAAGGGCAGGATTGGCAGCTCAACATTCCTTGTTATAGGGTATTCAGATGAGATAGAGAGAGGAATAGAAGAGAATGGTGGGGTTGCAATATTGATCAAGGAATCAATTATAGCAGTGAGGAGGGATGATATTTTTGAAGGATCATCAAATGAGGCCACATCGGCGGAAGTGAAAAGCACAAAAGGGGCAAACATGCTGTTGGGTGTGTACAATAGGCCCCCAAACAGTCGAGAAGAGATAAACGATCAAATATGTAATTACGTTTCAGAGAAGTGGAAGAATAATAAGACAGTAATAGTTGGGGATTTTAACTCCCCGAATATTAACTGGGGTAGTTTTAATGTGCAAGGCAAGGAGGGAGCAAAATTCTAAAGTTGCATCCAGAACTTTTTTTAGCCAGTACGTAGAAAGCCCATCAAAGGAGGGGGCACCTCTGGACCTAATATTCGGAAATGAGCCTGGGCAGGTGGAAGACATGTCAGTAGGGGAGCAGTTTGGAGGTAGTGACCATAACTCAGTTAGATTTAGGATAGTTATATTAAAGAATAAGGTTGGGCTGGGAATAAAAGTTCTAAACTGGGGAAAGGCTAATTTTACTAAGATGAGATATGATTTGGCCCAAGTGGACTTGCAGATACTTGCAGATAAAACTGTGTCAGAGCAGTGGGAGGCATTCAAGGAGGAAATAGCGAGAGTGCAGGACAAATATGTTCTGACAAAGACAAAGTGTCGGGCAGGGGGGAGACCAAGTCTGCAGAACCCTGGATATCAAGGGACATAAAGGTTAGGATTAAGAAAAAAGTGGCAGACATCAAGGGCTCAATGCGGCAGTCCCTAGACGAGTATAAAAAGTACAGGGGGGAAATTAAAAAGCAAATTAGGAAAGCTAAGAGAGTACATGAAAAGCATTGTTAGGTAGAATAAAGGAAAACCCAAAGGGGTTTTTTAAATATATAAAGAGCAAGAGAATAACTAGGGAAAGAATAGGGCCAATTGGGACCATAGAGGTAATCTGTGTATGGACCTGCAAGATGTGGGTACTGTTCCTTAATGAATACTTTGTGTATGTCTCCACAATGGAAAAGGTAAAACAGGTATAGACATCAGGGTGGAGGACTGTGAAATATTAGAGGAAATTAACATACAGAGGAGGTACTAGTGGGTTTAGTGGTCTTAAAACCACAGGCCCGGGTGAGATGTTTCCCAGGCTGCTGAGTGAGGCAAGGGAAGATATATCAGGGGCCCTGGCGGTAATTTTCAAATCCTCCCTGGCCACAGGTGAGGTCCCAGAGGACTGGAGGACTACTAACGTTGTCCCAATATTAAAAAAGGGAGGAGTGTGAAATTGTGGCCTGGCCCCAATCGTAGGCGGCTTTCCAATCCCCTTGCCCGGCCCCTCCACCCTGACCAATCCCCTCGCCCGGCCCCTCCACCCTGACCAATCCCCTCGCCCGGCCCCTCCGCCCTGACCAATCCCCTCGCCCGGCCCCTCCGCCCTGACCAATCCCCTCGCCCGGCCCCTCCGCCCTGACCAATCCCCTCTCCCGGCCCCTCCGCCCTGACCAATCCCCTCGCCCGGCCCCTCCGCCCTGACCAATCCCCTCGCCCGGCCCCTCCGCCCTGACCAATCCCCTCGCCCGGCCCCTCCGCCCTGACCAATCCCCTCGCCCGGCCCCTCCGCCCTGACCAATCCCCTCGCCCGGCCCCTCCGCCCTGACCAATCCCCTCGCCCGGCCCCTCCGCCCTGACCAATCCCCTCGCCCGGCCCCTCCGCCCTGACCAATCCCCTCGCCCGGCCCCTCGGCCCTGACCAATCCCCTCGCCCGGCCTCTCTCCCTCATGATTCCTATTTAATTTTCCTGTTGAATTGTTCCATGGAACGTGTGATTTGTACAACCACAGGAAATATAGAGATATGTCACAAACTTCATGGGGGGATTTTAGGACAGGGGGATTTTAGGACAGGGAGATTTTAGGGCAGGGGGATTTGACATTCCCACCGAAGCCAATGAGGTTTAGAATGTCTCGCTGCATTTTACGTCCCCCTTCCCATCCCCACCAAAACAGGGCAGTAAAATTCTGCCCCATATGTTAGAATCTCCCAATTTCCTGAAGGGGAGAGGGCAGGTATGTATTTAAAATGTATTTGTAAACTTCAGGGGGAGATATTGTTGAGCACAGATGTTACTAGCTTGTCGGAGTGAATATGTACAGGGGCTGCTCTCTGAATTTATTAAACTGGAGTAACCGGAGCAAATTGTGTCACATGAAAGTAAATGCATGAAAACTGTTGCTAAGGTGACACCAAACTCTGTTGGTTTAATATCTACGGCTTTGTTCCCAATTTTAACGTTACAGATTTAACTTTAAAGACCAATTGAAAACATCAGGTATAACACAAAGGAAGATGAATATTAACGAGAATGCTCAAGACAGTAAGAATTATTTTGTTGGGAACAATAATTTGAGATGCATAACACAGCGTCCCGGAGCAGAAATTAACCGGTTACAGACACGGAAGATGATTTTAAACTATAATCACCTTTGGCACCGATATCCCCAGAGCTGCTGGGTGAAACCAGTACAGCCAGTAATGAGCATCAGAGTGAATGCTGTGGGTTAATACTGACATGGAAACAAGGCTTTGCAGTAATTAATGTTGTCATCTACATTTTCTTCATGAATTCCCAAGTCAAGTGGTAGGAGATTCCATTGTCCGGGGAGCAGACAAATGTTCCTGTGGCCATAGATGTGACTCCAGGATGGTATGTTGCCTCCCTGGTGCCAGGGTCAAGGGTGTCACAGAGCGGCTGTAGGACATTCTTCTGAGGGGGGGTGAGCAGCCAGAGGTTGTGGTCCACGCTGGGACCAATGACAGAGGCAGCAAAAGGGACCAGGTTCTCCAGGGCAGATTTTAGGAAGCTAGGAAGGAAATTGAAAAGCAGGACCTCAAGGTCCATAGCCTCAGGATTACTCCCAGTGCCACACGCTAGTGAGCATAAGAATAGGAAGATTGAGCAGTTCAGCTAGTGGCTGGAGAAATGGAATAGGAGAGAGGGCTTTAGATTTCTGAGGCACTGGGATCGGTTCTGGGGCGGGTGGGACCTGTACAAGAAGGATGGGTTATACCTTAACTGGACTGGGACTAATGTCCTCACGGGGAGGTTTGCTGTTGGGAAGGGTTTAAACTAGTTTGGTAGGGGGATGGGAACCTGGGCGGAAATTCAGAGTGCAGAGGAGAAAAACTGGCAGTGGGAAGTAGAGAAGTATTATGGATAAGGAGGTTATACCAGAGAGTAGTATCAAGGTGTAGAGAATGCTTGAAGAGTTTGATAGAATTAGAGTAGGCAATAGTTAGTCATTAGATGGGGTCAGAATGATGGGGAAAGTAAAAAAAGTCTCAATCTGGATTAATGTGCATGTGTGTGAATGCACAGAGTGTGATTAATAAGACTGGTGAGCTACAGGCACAGGCTGACAAATGGAACTATGATATTATTGCTGTAACAGAGACCTGGCTCAAGCAAAGGGTAGGACTGGGTGTTAAATATTCCTAGCTACAAGGTGTTTAGGAGAGACAGGAAAGGAAGATAAAGGCGGAAGTGGAAATAGTGATTAAAGTTGGCATTACAGTACCGGAGAGAGAGGGTGTTCCAGAGGGGTCAAGGATGGAATCTGTCTGGCTAGAGGCAAGGGATGAAAAAGGTACAATAACATTGACTTGTGTAGTATATAGACCACCAACTAGTGGAAGGGATGTGGAGAAACAAATTTGTAAAGAAATTACAGAGAGATACAAGAGTTATAGAACAATTATAATGGGGACTTCAGTTATCAAAATATAGACTGGGTTAGGAATGGTGCAAAGGGACAAGAGGGGTGAGAGTTCCTGGAATGTGTTCAAGGTAATTTTCTGCAGCAGTATGTTCCCAGTCCAATGAGAGGACAGGCACTGTAGCACCTGGTCCTGGGGAACAAATTGGCCCAAGTGGATCAAATAACAGTTCGGGGACAGTGACCATTGTATCATAAAGTTTAGGTTAATCACGGAAAAGGACAGGGAACAGTCCAGAGCAGGGATAATTAATTGGGGGAAAGCCAACTTCAATGGGATGAGAATCCATCTGAGTTGAGTGTGTTGGAATCAAATGTTGGCAGAAAAGATGGAGGCTGAACAATGGGCCTTGTTCACTTCAAAGAGATAGTATTGCAGACAATGTCAAGGTATATTCCCTCAAAGGGGAAAGGTCAGACAAATAAATCCAGAGCGCCCTGCATGGTGAGAGAGATAGAGGTGAAGATGAAAAGGAAGAAGTGCGTGAATGAAATATGCCAGGTAGAAAAGACAATAGAGAGTCAGGCTGAATATAGAAGGACCAGAGGGGAAGTGAAAAAGATGAATAAGAAAAACAAGGAGAGAGCATGAAAAGAGGTTGGAAGCAAACATAAAAGGGAATCGCAAAGTCTTATATAAGCACGTAATTAATAAAAGGGTAGTTAAAGAAAGAGTAGGGCCAATTAGGGGCAAAAAAGGAGACTTGTATGTGGAGGAGGGGGAAATAGTGGAGGTTTTAAATGAGTATTTTGCATCTGTCTTTACAAAGGAAGAAGATGCTACCCAGGCCGGGGTGAGAGAGGAGGTAACTAGTAAACTAGAAGAACTTACAATCCAGAGGAAGGAGATGTTAGAAAGGCTATCTTTACTTAAAATAGACAAGGTAACAGGACCGGATGCACTTAGGGAAGTGAGAGTGGAAATTGCAGAGGCACTAGTGATAATTTTCCAGTCTTCCTTAGACACGGGGAGGTGCCAGAGGACTGGAGAATTGTGGGTGTTATACTCCTGTTCAAAAAGGAGCGCAAGGATAAAGCCGGCAACTACAGACCAGTCAGTTTGGCCTCAGTGGTAGGGAAACTTCAGGAAACTGTAGTTCAGTATAAAATGAATAGTCACTTAGACAAGTGCAGGATAATTAAGGAAAGCCAGCATGGATTCATTGAGGAAAAATCATGTTTAACTAACTTGCTGGAGGTTTTTGAGGAGGTAACAGAGAAGGCTGATAAAGGAAACACTGTTGATGTGGTGTATATGGATTTTCAAAAGGCATTTGATCCAGTGCCACACAACAGACTTGTGAGCAACATTCTGGCTCTTGGAATAAAAGGGAAAGTTGGCACTTGGATAAGAAATTGGCTGAGTGACAGGAAACTGAGAGCTGATTATTTTTCAGATTGGAGGAAGGTCTGTAGTGGAGTTCCTCAGGGGTCAGTGTTGGGACCCTTGCTCTATCTGATATATATTAATGACCTAGACTGTGGTGTGCTGGGCATGATTTCAAAATTTGTAGATGATATGAAGATTGGAAATGTTGTCAACTGTGATGGGGATAGTCTTGAACTTCAAAGGGACATAGGCATGTTGGTGGATTGGACAGACAAGTGGCAGATGAAGTTCAATGCAGAGAAGTGTGAGGTGATTTGTTTTGGCAGGGAAGATATGGTGAGACAGTATAAAATAGAGGGAGAGCCTCTAAAGGAGGCGCAGGAACAGAGGGACCTCGGTGTATATGTACACAGGTCATTGAAGATGCCAGGACATGTTGAGAGAGCAGTTAATAAAGCATCTAGTATCTTAGGCTTTATTAATAGGGGGATTGAGTACAAGAGTAAGGAGGTCATATTGAACTTGTATAAGGCACTAGTTAGGTCTCATCTGGAGTACTGCGTCCAGTTGTGGACACCATACTTGAGGAAGGATGTGAAGGCATTGGAAAGAGTACAGAGGAGATTCACAAGAATGATTCCAGGGGCAGGATTTCCCCTCGGTCAGGGGGGTTTTGTGGGGGCAGGCGGGAGTGAGCACAAATCCAGTTGGTGCCCCTGATTGTGTCCGCGCTGCCATTTTATGTGGGCGGGCTGGTTAAGGCCCATCCAGCATGGATGCGCTGAGCGCTCCCTGTGCGGGCGGGGGTGGGATTCCCTGAGTCCGGGCCTCCTGAAAGAGCACAGAAATGTGCCAGGCACAACGGTGCCTCAGGGAGACTTGTTTAAGGTTCAAACGTTTAAATAGAGAGTTGAAAATATTTTAAGAGAGTGTCACATGAGCTGGGACATGTCAAAGAACATAAATTAAAAAATTTATTTAACTTATAAACACTTCCTGAAACCTCATCCCAGGTTCCATGAAAAATGCAAAGGCTGCCAATCCTAAGATTGGACAGGCAGCGCAGTTACTTAGTTTTAAACAGGCCTCAATAGGCCTTTGACAGTTTGGCAGGTGTGAGCCAACCTGGCTGTCTGCCAAACATACCAAAAATCAGAATAACGCACGCCCGATGTCACCGCCCTCATTTCACCTGTTGGCGAGTGGGCCCCACCTCCTGCTTTCCAACGGTAAAATTCTCCCCCAGGGATGAAGAACTGTGGCTATGAGGATAGATTGGAGAGGCTGGGACTGTTTTCCTTGGAGAAAAGAAGGCTGAGAGGAGACTTGATGGAGACATTGAAGATCCTGAGGGATATGGACAGGGTAAATAGTGAGAAACTGTTCCCACTCAAGAGAACATCATGAACTAGAGGGCACAGATTCAAAATAATTGGCAAAAGGGGTAAATGTGATGTGAGGAAAACATTTTCACCCAGAGGGTGGTTGGAATCTGGGATAATCTTCCTGAGAGGGTGGTGGAGGCAGGTTCGATCGAGGTATTCAAAAAAGAATTGGATTTCCACCTGAAAAGAGGGAATGTGTAAGATTACAGGGATAAGGCAGGGGAGTGGGACTGGGTGGAATGATCTTTCAGAGATAAGGAGCTGACTGGATGGGCCGAATGGCTTCCTCCTGCCCTGTAAAGATTCTGTGATACACTAAACACTCTATTCAATATTAGTGCTGTCCGGCGCTGTCTGTCCGGCGGCGTCTGTCCGGCGCTGTCTGTCCGGCGGTGTCTGTCCGGCGCTGTCTATCCGGTGCTGTCTGTCCGGCGTTGTCTGTCTGGTGCTATCAATCTGGCACTGTCTGTCTGGCGCTGTCTGTTTGGCACTGTCTGTCTGGCGCTGTCTGTCTGGCGCTGTCTGTCTGGCACTGTTTGTCTGGCACTGTCTGTCTGGCGCTGTCTGTCTGGGGCTCTCTGTCCGGTGGCGTCTGTCCGGCGCTATCTGTCCGGTGGCGTCTGCCCGGCTCTGTCTGTCCGGCTCTGTCTGTCCGGCGGCGTCTGTCTGGCAGTGTCTGTCTGACAGTGTGGGCCTTTGCAGTCCTTCACTGAAAAAATGAATTTTCTGTCACTGTCATTTTAAAATTGATGCCAGTTGGTGTCCATTTTGCACAGCCCGTTTTTCACTTGGCACAGGAGAGATCGAACAAAACAAGGCTGAGCTTCACCTGCACAATTAACCAGAATCCTGAGCACGTCCTTATCCTTTAGCACACACTGAAACACAGAATGGGGAGGAATGAATGATGTTCAGGGGAGATGTGCAGGGTATATTCACATCATAGTTTGGAAGCAATCATCGGCATCTCTGAAAAGGCAACTCATTCAGAAAAGAAACAAGAGGGTTGACTGGATCCATAAAGCACCTGCTCTGGGGATCACCTCCACTGGCTGTGTCATTATTTACCAGAGTCAAGGACAATGCTCATATTTTTCTGCTATTGTAATTTTCAGATATAAGTAGCCTGAGGAACGTTGTTATTGAATGGATTACCAGCTGAAAGCACTCACTGAGCATTCTCTGCTGCTCAGTAACCTGTGCTGGGGTAATCTTTTCTCCATTGCTATCTTGTCCATTACAGTTTTCAAAGATTTCAGAGCCCTATTAAAGATGATATTGAATTAAAGTAATAACAAAATATAATATTTCAATGAAGCAATATAAAACGGTATTCAGTTTGAGTTTTTCATACCTTTAGTAGCACTAGCTGCTTGTTTAATTTGTTATACAATGTTATAGCGAGTGGGAGGGAAGGAACAGGCACAGGCCATTCAGCCCATCAGGCCTGTTCTGCTATCCAGTTACATCATGGCTGATCTGTACTAATAGTCTAGTTAACTGTTTATGCTCCTCATCCCTTGAAATACTAGCCCAATAAAAATCTATTGCTCTCAAACTTGGCAACTTCAATTGGTCCAGAATCCATAGCATTTTGGGGAGCAAGACCTAGATTTTCATCATCATTAAATGGGACAAATGCTTCTGATTTCGCTCTTAATACCCTGACTCGAATTTTAAGATAGTCATAGAATCATAGAATCATCGAGGTCTACAGAACAGAAAAAGCCCTTCGGCCCATTGAGTCTGTGCCGGTCAAACAAGTACCTAACTATCCTAATCCCATTTTCCAGCACTAGGCCCATAGCCTTGTATGCCATGGCATCGCAAGTGCACATCCAAATACTCATTAAATGTTATGAGAGTTTCTGCCTCTACCATCCTTTCAAGCAGTGAGTTCCAGATTCCCACCACCCTCTGGGTGAAAACATTCTTCCTCACATCCCCTCTAAACCTCCTGCCCCTTACCTTAAATCTATGTCCCTGGTTATTGATCCCTCCACCAAGGGTAAAAGTGTTGTTTTGCTCTGGATTCCCAGGTTAGCTTCTCTGTATCTGACCTATTTAATCCCTTAATCTTTCTCAATACCTTGACATGTACAATCATCGAGCTTCTATATTCAAAAGTAAAGAAGCCATGTGTCTGCGACTGCCCATAATTTAGCCTCTTGAAGCCTATTAGCATTCTGGAGAACCTGTATATATCTTTCCTGAGGTTCGATG
Source organism: Isurus oxyrinchus (assembly GCA_026770705.1). Lineage (NCBI taxonomy): Eukaryota > Metazoa > Chordata > Chondrichthyes > Lamniformes > Lamnidae > Isurus > Isurus oxyrinchus. The sequence goes on along the minus strand of JANJGN010000015.1, from coordinate 1,590,997 downwards.
TCCAAAACTGAATTGGGATCTGACCAAGATTCTGAAAAGCTGAAGCATCACTTTTACGGTTTTAAATACCAACCCTTTTTGAGTGAAAGATCAACATTCCATTTGCAATGTCAGTTGTTTTGACAGCTGAGCAGCCATAAGGAGGGATTGTGTACAGAGAGACCTCAACCCTTTACTCCTTCAGAGTGCCTCGCCTCTCAGTAATAAAGGTGGAAGGGGAGGGAATGGTGAGGGGACAGGATGGGAGAGAGGTTGGAAAGGGGACGGACAGGGGTAAGGACATGGTGAGGGTGCAGTGCAAGTTGGAAAGTGAGTTGGATGTTATGGCCCACCAATGTATTTGAAGGTGGGGGGTTCATAAAATAAAGTGGTTGGCCATCCCACTGCTTTTCCGCTCACCTCTGACCCGCCTCCTATTTTACAGTGAAGGTGTCAGGTAGTCCTCCCACCCTTAGGCATATTGAGACCCTTAACTGGCCAATTTCTGGCCACTTAAAGGCCCGTCCAGCTTCTGCCGATACTTTACATGTGGCAGAGGGAAGGCAGGTATACTGACTGCTTTCACTGCACGGGCTGCTGTCCAGCAGGAAGGGGGTTACCTCTTTTGGGGGGGGTCCCCTGTGCCTATTGGCGGCACTACCCCTCCACACCATTCTTGGTCTGGAATCTTTCCCGCTCCTGCTTCTCAGCCCTGGCCCTTCGCCCTCCTCTCTCTTTCGCTGGGGTCTGTTGGCTCGCCTGTTCAAAACCTCAGGCTTTTCTTTCAGTCTGAGCTCTGTGACTTCCTCTTGGAGACTGGTTGTAGGCCCAGCAGTGACCATCACTCAATCCTGGTGGTGCTGGGACCTATCAGAGTGGTCAGCAGCTCTCTAGGGCAGGGTTCCTCCCAGATCAGGAGACCCACTCTAAAAGAATTAAGAGGGCCCCCAGCATGTTATTTCTGTGGGGCAGCCAGGTCTCTCTGAGGTACAGAGGCTTCTGGGTGCTCTGGTACATGAATCACAAAAATGTAGTTTGCAGGTACAGCTAGTGACCAGAAAGACAAATGGATTGTATTGTTTGTTGCAAGGGGAATGGAATATACAAACGTACCGAGTCGGAGCAGGAGTCGGCCACGTGTCTGATCTGATTGTTAGCCCAACTCCACATTCCTGCCTACCCCCAATAACCTTTCACCCCCTTGTTGGCCAAGAATTTAAATACCTCTGCCTTAAACATATTAATTGGTCCCGCCTCCCCCACTTTCTGGGGAAGACAGTTCCAAAGATTCAGAACCCTCGGAGAGAAAGAATTTCCCTTCACCTCCCACCCTAATGGGAGATTCCTCAGGTCCTGTAGTAGTGGGGGTGGGGCTGTAAAATGTGCCAAATTGTTCAAAAGCCCATTGGTTTCGGTGGGACTGGAAAATCTCACTGGCAGGAGGGGCCGTAAAATTCTGTCCCTTATTTTTAAACTGTGTCCCCTAGTTCTAGTTTTTCCCAAAAGAGGAAACATCCTTACCACACCCACTCTGTCTAGTCCCCTCAGCGCCTTGTATGTTTCAGTATGATCACCTCTCAATCTTCTAAACTCTGATGGATACAGGCCCAGCCTGACCAACCTTTCCTCTTCTGATAAACCCCTCATCCCAGGTATCAGTCTCTGAACTATTCCTAATGCATTTATATCCTTTCTTAAATAACTGTACACACTACTTTTAACTTTTATATCCCATTCGCCTATCAATAAATAGCAACATTCCATTTGCCTTCCTAATCATTTACTGTTCCTGTATACTAACTTTTCATGATTCATGTACCAGGACACCCAGATCCCTCTGTACCTCAGAGTTCCAAAATCTTTCTATTTAAATTATATGCTGCTTTTCTATTCTTCCTGCCAAAGTGGACACGTTCACATTTTCCCACATTATACTCCATCTGCCAAATTTTTGTCTACTCACCTAACCTATCTCTGTCCCTTTGCAGGCTCCCTACATCCTCTTCACGTCTTACTTTCTTACCTATCTTTGTGTTATTAGCAAGTTTAGTAAGGGAGCTAGTGGCATAGTGGTATTATCACTGGACCAGTAATCCAGGGACCTGGGCTGGAATCCCACCACAGCAGATGGTGGAATTGGAATTCAGTAAAAGCCTAATCATGATCATGAAACCATTGCTGATTGTCATCAAAACCCATCTGGTTCACTAATGCCCCTTTAAGGAAAGAGATATGCTGTCCTTACCTAGTCTGGTTGCAGCAAGGGAAGGGCAATAAATGCTGTCCTAGCCAGTGACACACACACCCCATGAGTGAATAAAAAAACCCAAGCATTCAGTCCCTTCATCCAAGTCATTGATATAAATTGTAAATAGTTAGATCCCTGTGGCAGTCTGCTCGTTGCTTCTTGCCAACCTGAAAATGACCCATTTATGCCTACTCTCTGCTTCCTGTTAGCTAACCAATCCTCTATTCATGTAAATATGCTACTCTCTACATGAACTCTTATTATGCTCAGTAACCTTTGATGTGGCACCTTGTCAAATGCCTCTGGAAATCTAAGTACAGCACATCCACAGGTTCCTCTTTATCCATGTTGCATGTTACTTCCTCAAAAAACTCCAATAAATTAATCAAACATGATTTCCCTTTCACAAAACCATTTCACAAAAACTCTGCCTGAATGTATTGAGATTTTCTAAGTGCCCCACTATAACCTCCTTAATAATAGATTCCAGCATTTTTCCTGCGACAGCTTTAAGCTAACTGGCCTGTAGTTTCCTGCTTTCTGTCCCCAATTTCTTGAATAGAGGAGTCACGTTCACCATTTTCCAATCTGATGGGATCATTATCTCTGATCAACAACGGAATCAAGGGTTATGGGGGGGCAGGCTGGAAAGTGGAGTTGATGCCACAATCAGACCAGCTGTGACTTTCTCCAGTGACACTTGTGTGGCGTGAATGTTACTTGCCACTTGTCAGCCCAACAGCCCATGCTTGGATATTGTCCAGATCTTGCTGCGTTTGGATATGGACTGTTTCCCATGTATTTTCTTGCCAACATGTTCCCTATAGGCTGCTTGATCCCTTAAAGTGACTTTAATCCTAAACATGCATTTTGATGCTGAAGAAATTGAGTCATCTTATACACAGTGTTAACTTATACATCATGCTCTGCAGAAGTCCCTTGAATATCTTTACCACTTTCAAAGAATAAATCTCGATTTTTGCCACTTTGATGAAAAGGTTTATGTAACCTCCCCACAGCAGTGGATAATATTCATTATGTAGGGTATTGAGCTAGATCCATTTGCATGTAGCTGGTGTGTGTGCTTATTGGGAGAGCTTGTAAATTGGTCAGTCACGGTTTGCAGATTGGATTTCTCACAAGGGCACCTTTCTGGTTGAGAGTGCGGAGCTGCAAACAGCCAAGCTCTGCGGGACTCTCGATTGTTTTATAAAACATTGTGTAGAATCATGAACCTTTGTGATTTTGTAAGAAACCCTGAAAGGGTTATTGTATTCAGAAGCATTAAGATTAATATTACAACCATTGCTCTGTGCTGGTTGGTAATAACAATTGTGAGTTAGGCTAAAGGAGAATAGAAGACACATAACAAGAAACAGCTGTCGTGTGTTCGATCTTTATATGTTTGACAATCATTTTTCACTTATTAGGTGCAATGAATTAATGATAAACTATTTCATGTTTTGACTTAATTTATGATCACAGTACCACAGTATCACAGTGCAGAAGGAGGCCATTCGGCCCATCGGGTCTGCACTGGCTCTGTTAAAAAGCATTCTACCTAGTCCCACTCCCCTGACCTATCCCTGTAACCTTGCACATTCCCTCTTTTCAGGTAGCAATCCAATTCCCTTTTGAATACCTCGATTGAACCTGCCTCCACCACCCTCTCAGGTAGTTTGTTCCAGACTCCAACCACCCTCTGGGAAAAAATTTTTCCTCACATCATGTTTACTCCTTTTGCCAATTATTTTGAATCTGTGCCCTCTAGTTCTTGATGTTCTCTTGAGTCGGAACAGTTTCTCACTATTCACCCTGTCCATACCCCTCAGGATCTTGAATACCTCTATCAAAGTCTCCTCTCAGCTTTCTTTTCTCCAAGGAAAACAGTCCCAACCTCTCCAATCTATCCTCATAGCTACAGTTCTTTATCCCGAGAATCATTCTTGTGAATCTGGAGAAGAGTCATACGGACTCAAAACATTAACTCTGTGTTTTTTCTCTCCACAGATGCTGTCAGACCTGCTGAGTTTTTCCAGCATTTTCTGTTATTGTTTCAGATTTCCAGCATCCGCAGTATTTTGCTTTTATTCTTGTGAATCTCCTCTGTACTCTCTTCAGTGCCTTCACATCCTTCTTCAAGTATGGTGTCCACAACTGGATGCAGTACTCCAGCTGAGGCCTAACTAGCGTCTTATACAAGTTCAACATGACCTCCTTACTCTGTACTCAATGCCCCATTAATAAAGCCCCCATTAATAAGATACGGTATGCTTTATTAACAGCTCTCTCAACATGTCCCTCAAACAGACTGGCTGAAAGAGCAGTTCAAACATTCAAGTCAGGCATGAAAAAGTTAACTGGAGATTCCTTAGCAACCAAGCTAGCACGCTTCCTTTTCCATTACAGGAGCACCCCTCACGCAGCAACAGGTGTCACACCTGCGGAGTTATTGTTGAAATGCTGTCTCAGGATGGGATTGAACTTAATAACGCCGAATTTAGAGGGTCAGGTGGAAAGGAGTCAGGGAAATCAGAAAACTAGACACGACTGACATAGTCGTGAGAGGGAATTTAACGTGAGAGAGCCAGTATACATGAAGAACTTTGGAGGAGGACCAAAGTGGTTACCGGGTGAAATAAGTGCAGTAACTGGGCCTCTGTTCTACCATGTGGAGGTGGAAGGCTGAGTCATATGAAGACATGTGGATCTTTTGAGGAAGAGAGAGACAGACCATCAACAAATGATTCCACCAGTGTTCACGACCAAGTCAATACTTCCTGTTGAGAGAACTCAACCTAGTACAGATGTGTCAGATGTAGTACAACCTAGAACAGATGTGTCAGACGTGTCTGTTGTATCTGTAAGAGTTGAGGAAACAGGTTTGCGGGTACCTGCTGAAGAACCTGATGTTCAGAACACTCCAGAAAAGGAGGTTCCTGACAAAGCATCTGAAGTTGTGGAACTGACTCATTCTACATGCCTAAGGAAACCCCCAGAAAGACTGAATCTGAAAATTACTTATCAGTGTAAATAATTTGCTATTTTGAAAAAATTATGATTGTAAATGTGAAATATATTTCTGAGTAAAGGGGGAGGGGTGTGGTAACTATGGTTTTATCTAACGTGTAGTATACCTTTAAGAAGGATGTTATAATGGAAGACCACAGGATCTTGTGTAACTAATAGTGGAGCAGCATAGGCTAACTCTGTCGTTAGTTGGAAGTCAGTGTCCTGCAAGTGAGCAGCAGAAGAATGTAGATAGAGTTTGGTGTAGAAACACATAGGAGTAGCTGCTGAGCACTTTGTCAATAAACAGAATATGTTCCACCTAAGACATGTCTGCACAACGACTCTATCTAAAGTACTAACTCAGTCCCGCAACAAGTGTGCAAGTGTGACTCACAAGTCACAACACCTGCCAATAACCATTGTTCCACAAAATAGAAGCAAGAATCATTACAGAAATTGCATATTGACTTTGTTAACCAGAGAGACCCCCAAATATGAGAAGCTTTTAATTGAAAATAGCATCTGTGACCATGGATTCAATTACAGATCACAGCTGCTATCCCGCACGATGATGAGCCAAGCAGAAGATGTGAAAGGTGGTTTTATACATCAAGAGGGAAACACTTTGTATTTCACAAATTAAAACCCATTTCAATTTCCCAAATCCCTTAATATGAACCGGAATGAAGTTGCTGTCTGCAGGTGAAAATCAAAGTGTGAATCCATCATTGCTCAGCTCTTGAGAGACTATGATAAGAAATGAAAGCCAGCTGGAGCCTCCAGCCATACAATCCTGAATTAATGGACGGTGTCTCTTAACTACACTCTTAAAAATAATTCATTTCAGTTCAGTTAAAAGAAGTAATCTTGGGCCCACCATCCTTTGCAGAAACCCTAACCTTGCTTGGAATCTGAAATGCAGAATCCAGTTTGATGCCTTTTGATTCATATTTTATCTAGCTTCTATTGAGATGCTGTCTTGTAAAGGTGCTCAGTGAGTATGAGGCCCAAAGTGGGTGATGCTCCCACGGAGCCTAGGGACATGGAGGTGCGGCTAGTCCTAACAGGTCAGCCTCATCCCTGTAACTATCTGATCCTGGTGAAAACGGCTGGATCCTTTCCTGAGTAGCAGGTACAAGAACAAGATCAAAGATGGGAAGGAGGCAGCAGCCAAGGACTCACGGGTCAGTCCCTGACATTTAATTAAATGGTGTAGAACCATGGGCCGTGGGCAAGTTCAATCGGTGGCGGGAGCCTGGGATAAGGGTGGCCCAAGGCTTCTGTGTTAAGCCCAGGTGAGCACTGCCTGCTCTTGTCTCACAGAGAAACCTAAAAACAAATAACCAGCCCACAATCCTCCTCCTGTCATGTTTGGGCTGATGGCGAAGGTGTCACGCTCCTGAATTCAAACCTTGAACTGAAATATCAGCTGAGCTGCTGAGGACACATTGGGCTCCAGTCTGTTGATTCTATAAAGGACGCCAGCAGCTTGGGACCAGGTGAACTCAGGACATAACAGGAAGGCAGCAGGATTAGGGGCAAGAAGCTTCCTTCATATTAACCACTCTCTTATTTCTGCCAGACTGTAGAATCAAAATCCAGGGGCTTGAGGCACTGCACTTGTTTCCAACGTTACTTATCTCAGGAAATCCTAGGCCAGGATTTTAGGGCCCATCTTGCCCGGTGGGATATGACGGTCTCGCTGAACTGAATGGAGATTTAAGTGGCTCACCACATCCACTGGGATATTTGTGGAAACCGCATTGTAACCTCAACTCAGTAATGTCCAGAACAACATTGATAGTATCTCTGGACGGACTCAGTTTGTTATCTCTGTTCATGTAGATTGCGTTGTCTGGACCTTATGAAATGGCCGGTTAGAGTCATTAATAATAAATAGAAGCTGTGTATCTGACGCCTTCACAACTATACACAGGGAGGGGAGGTGAGGGGAGAGGGTGTGTGGGGATACATTTCTGAACCCACTGGGCATGAACTATATCAAAGATTACCTAGGGTCAGAGTGCAGAGAGAAACAGAGGGACTGGGAGCTAGAACATATCTGGGACAGATCCTGCCAGACTTTGCTTCAGTTCATTTCAGTAAAAAGAAAATCTATGTCACTTTGTAGCCTCCTTACATCCTCTTCACAACTCCCTTTCTGACCTACCTTAGTGTCTTCAGCAAATTTGTCCACCATTCCTTCAGTCCCTTCATCCATGTCATTTATATAAACTGTAAAAAGTTGAGGCCCCAGAACTGATCCCTGTGACACACCACTCATCACATCTTGCCAACCTGAAAAAAATCCATTTATGCTAACTCTCTGCTTTTCATTCACCAGCCAATCTTCTATCCATGCCAATATGCCACCTCCTATGCCATGGGTTTTTATTTTCTGCAATAACCTTTGATGTGGCACCTTATAAAATGCCTTCTGGAAATCTAAGTACAGCACATCCACAGGCTCCCCTTTATCCACATGTGACTTCTTCAAAGAGCTTCAATAAATTGGTTCAACATGATTTCCCTCTCGCTGTAAATCTTCTGCCAATGCCTGTGAATGAGACTTTATCATTGAGATAATTGGCCTTCTTTGATTCTTCTTAAATGTTTTTGTTCTTTTTAACTATGTTGTATTGAAGGGCTGATCTGGTTTCAATTAATTTTCATTGAGTTATACATTTAGCTGATGTGACAGCGGTTAATGGATATCAGGCATTCACACTGAGCAGGGGCCTGTCTGATCAGATAAAAGATGTGAACACAGCTTAAACAATCTTATTGTTATGATCAAAGTCCTGGGACTTCAATGCATTCATTAATTTTTATAATTTGTACTTTGTAATTTGTGAGGCTTATTTTGTTTGGTTTGCTAGAAATGGAAGAGAAAGCATCATTCATTGGTCAGCATATGGTAACTCTCAACTGAAGAGTCATTGATTATTAACATTATCATAATCACTGCAAGTTTATCACCACAGTTTGTTGGGAATAAAGATTAGTGTAAATGTTTGTTACAATCCCAGTTGATGCTAATATTGGACAAATCCGATTCCAGAGTGAAACCTGGCTTGATAGATCTTAACCTTTTTTTTGAAACTGTGCAGGAAAGTTACTGAACAAATTCACAAGACTCTTCTGATGAACTTTTAATGCAAAGAATCAAACATTTGTTAAACAATATAAATGAACTATATTTCACCAGACATAAACGTTTGAAAAATCTCAATACAAACACAAGAATATGATTCAAACATTCACTATTCCCTCACTCCAGCTATCTCTTTACAGACACATACAAATTTGGAAAGGTAAAACAATTTACCATATCTATCTTACACTCTAATATTCAGGGTAAGTATGCGGTACATGTGAACCAACTGGTGAACTGTGGTCAGACATTCCAAATTCCAAAGTAAATGACAGATGCTACCAAAGCAGATTCCATGGATTTCTCAACAGCCCACCCAGATACTGTTACACTGTGAGCCAACCGGTCTCACTGAAACTCTATCTTTCTCACGAGGGTTTCCAATCTCCACACCTGAAGATTTTGCCTGGAAACACTCTCCCCATGTTGCTCTCACTCAGACAGCTTCAACAAGGATCCACCTCCAGGGTTTCAATCTCACCTTCTGAGATTCCTTCCCTCTGAGTACACTCATGCTTCAACAGGATTAAGGAAAATCCCAAGGCCTTTTATACATATGTAAAAAGCAAGAGGGTAGCCAGGGAAAGGATAGGCCCACTCAGGGACAGAGGTGGGAATCTGTGTGTGGAGCCAGAAGAAATGGGAGAGATACTAAATGAGTACTTCTCATCAGTATTCACCAAAGAGAAGGACTTAGCGGTCGATTTGTCTAGGCAAGAGTGTGTAGATAGCCTGGATCATGTTGAGATCAAAAAAAGAGGTGTTAGGTGTCTTGAAGAATATTAAGGTGGATAAGTCCCCAGGGCCAGATGGGACCTACCCCAGAGTACTGAGGGAGGCAAGGGAGGAGATTGCTGGGGCCTTGACAGAAATCTTTGTATCCTCACTGGCTACAGGTGAGGTCCCAGGGGACTGGAGAATGGCCAATGTTGTTCCATTGTTTAAGAAGGGTAGCAGGGATAATCCAGGAAATTACAGGCCGGTGAGCCTTACGTCAGTGGTAGGGAAATTATTGGAGAAGATTCTTCATGACAGGATTTACTACCATTTGGAAGCAAATGGGCGTATTAGTGAGAGGCAGCATGGTTTTGTGAAGGGGATGTCATGTCTCACTAACTTGATCGAGTTTTTTGAGGAAATGACAAAGATGGTCGATGATGGAAGGGCAGTGGATGTTATCTACATGGATTTCAGTAAGGCCTTTGACAAGGTCCCTCATGGCAGACTGGTACAGAAGGTAAAGTGGCACGGGATCAGAGGTGAGCTGGCAAGATGGATACAGAATTGGCTTGGTCATAGAAGACAGAGGGTAGCAGTAGAAGGGTGCTTTTCTGAATGGAGAGCTGTGACTAGTGGAGTTCTGCAGGGATCAGTGCTGGGACCTTTGCTGTTTGTGGAATACATAAATGATTTGGAGGAAAATGTAACTGGGCTAATTAGTAAGTTTGCAGATGATACTAAGGTTGGAGGAGTTGCAGATAGTGAAGAGGATTGTCAAAGGATACAATGGGATATAGATCAGTTGGAGACTTGGGCAGAGAAATGGCAGACGGAGTTTAATCCAGACAAATGCGAGGTAATGCATTTTGGAAGGTCTAATACAGGCAGGAATTATACAGTAAATGGCAGAACCCTTAAGTGCATCGATGGGCAGAGGGATCTGGGTGTAACAGGTCCACAGGTCACTGAAAGTGGCAATGCAGGTGGATAAGGTAGTCAGGAAGGCATAGGGCATGCTTGTCTTCATTGGCAGGGGTATTGAGTATAAAAGCTGGGAAGTCATGCTGCAGCTGTATAGAACCTTGGTTAGGCCACACTTGGAATATTGTGTGCAATTCTGGTCACCACATTACCAGAAGGATATGGAGGCATTGGAGAGGGTGCAGAGGAGGTTTACCAGGATGCTGCCTGGTCTGGAGGTTATTAGCTATGAGGAGAGGTTGGAGAAACTCGGATTGTTCTCACTAGAGTGACAGAGATTGAGGGGCGACTTGATAGAAGTTTACAAAATTATGATTGGCATGGACAGAGTAGATAGTCAGAAGCTTTTTCCCAGGGTGGAAGAGTCAATTACTAGGGGACATAGATTTAAGGTGAGAGGAGAAAACTTTAGAGGAGATGTGCGGGGCAAGTTTTTTACGCAGAGGGTAGTGAGTGTCTGGAATTCGCTGCCGGAGGAGGTGGTGGAAGCAGGTACGATAGTGGTGTTTAAGAGGCAGCTTGACAAATACATGAATAGGATGGGACTAGAGGGATACGGACCCTGCTGTCAGGGTATCGTATGACTATTGCTGTGGAATTTAGTTTATAAAAAAATCCTCTTTTCCTTGGAGAGCTTTGTCCCTTTTCCTGAACTTTGAGATGGAGGTGGGGCTACTACCCTACTCATAAACCTCATGTCTCTACTACCCTACTCATAAACCTCATGTCTCTACTACCCTACTCATAAACCTCATGTCTCTACTACCCTACTCATAAACCTCATGTCTCTACTACCCTACTCATAAACCTCATGTCTCTACTACCCTACTCATAAACCTCATGTCTCTACTACCCTACTCATAACCCTCATGTCTCTACTACCCTACTCATAACCCTCATGTCTCTACTACCCTACTCATAAACCTCATGTCTCTGTAACTCACAGATTGATTTTTGATGCTCCTTGTTTGGGATTAATGCAACGTTCATGGTTTAAAAACAGGGTCAGATTTATTTGAAAAGGGACCGAGTGTTGCCTTTCTAAATGGCCCAGTTATTTCAGTATTTCAGGTGATTCCTCTTTAACATCTCAATGGGGTCTGTGACACAAATACATTACCGACTGCCATTTCAGGTAGGAACTGAACGTCTGTTCAGTTGTATGGGTGACGGAAGAGAAGAGGTCGGCTAAAGGTAACTCTATCATGATTTTTATGGAGCTGGAGGAAGGAGGAGGATTTGGGTGGTTCCCTGGAGCCACCCTGGTCCCCACCCTCTGTGGTTTTGAGCACTTCACCTCATTGGCTGCGGCTCCGACCTGACATCTAGTCTTCAATTTGGCAAGCTGTGTCCAGGCTTCTGTCTGATGTCTTACCACGTGCTTGGTAGATTTAAATGAGGCCGGGATCTCAACACTGCTGGGGCCTCCTTACCATATTTGAAGCAGGCTGATTGGCTCCAAAGCCAGTGGAGAAGACAAAGCGAATGCTGCAGGTGCTGGAAATCTGAGAGAAGAACAGAAGATGCTTGAAATCGTCAGCAGGTCAGACAGCCTCTGTGGAGAAAGAAACATAGGAGAGAATTTGCCCCCCTGTTGGGGGGGGGGGAGCTGTGTGGGAGCTGGCGCAGGCGGGCACAGATCCAATTGGCACCCCCCATTGGCTCCGCGCCACCAGTATACGTGGCCGGGCCGATTAAGGCCTGCCCAGCTGAGCGCTCCCTGAGGGGGCAGTGGGAGGGGGGGTGGTGGTTCCTGAGTCAGGGGTGCGCTCTTTGGTGCATGTACGTGAAAGATTGCTGAAATCTCCCCGAGGCACAGAGCTGCCCCAGGGACATTAGTTTGAAGTTTTAAAAATTTTAATAAAGAAAAAAAAATAAGACATGTCCCCTCATCTGACAGTGTCACACGAGCTGGGACATGACAATGAACTTTATTGAGAAAATGTATTTCATTTATAAACTCTTCATGAAACCTCCTGTCCGTGGATGAGGTTCCATGAAAAATGCAAAGGCCGCCTGGGCTCTTCACCTGCCCGCCAGCCTTAATGTTGGACAGGCAGCTTTCTCAATATCCTTCATTAGTTAATGAATGGCCTTAACAGGTCTTTGACAGTTCGGTGGGTGTGATGCTGAGTCAGCTGCATGCCTGCCAAACTGAAAGTCTAAATGACGCGCGGTGATGTCGGGACACGTGCCTGATGTCACCCCGTGTCATTTTACACTTCGTCAAGCGCGCCCCAACCCCGCGCTCGCCGAGCTGGAGCCTGTAGTTAATGTTTCAGGTCAATGACCTTTCACAGCCAGTCACCCAAAACTCAAAGCCGACATGAGAATAAACTCATTCAGAATGATTTGTAATCACATTATCACAAATTGTCACACAGGATGAAGAAAAACCTTTTGAAAAGGAATCCGAATAGCATTTCTAAATCAACATGAAGTGAGAGACAGATAATTTTTCAGTTTCACAGGCTCCACTTTAGACGGGCACGTAGAGATGACATTTTGCTTAAATTATTATTTGAATTCTGGAAAATGAAAGCAGATTGACATCGGTGCAGCCTTGGAGATCAGGCGGCAGCAAAGATTTGGGGTGAATCTTCCTCCATTTGCAATAAACTGGTGTTTTATTTTGTTGCTGCAGTTACAGCTTTGAGTAGTTTCAGTTACAACTTCATTAGAATTAACTTCAATGATATGAATTGCAGGTGTTTGATGTTAAATTTGACACAAAAGCTACGACATTCTTTTTTTTCCCAGTTTCTTGGGCTCTACAAAGCTGAGCAGGGTCAGTCACAATTATATCGAGTTTACACGATCAAACTGCCCCTACTCCTCATCATCCAATACATGAATATGGCCCAACTGAGAAACCTTCTCCATCATACTAGCAAACACCGTCCGTGTGTCTGACTGGATTAGAACTTGCCTGATGACTGATTCTCCCTTCCCCTACTCCCCCCGCCTGCTCTTTTGTTTCATCCACGGGATGTGGGTGTCACTGACTGGACCAGCATTTATTGCCCAACCCTAATTGCCCTTGAGAAGGTGGGGGTGAGCTGCCTTCTTGAACCGCTGCAGTCCATGTGGTGTAGGTACACCCACAGTGCTGTTAGGGAGGGAGTTCCAGGATTTTGACCCAGTGACAGTGAAGGAACGGCGCTATATTTCCAAGTCAGGATGGTGAGTGATTTGGAGGGGAACTTCCAGGTGGTGGTGTTCCCATCTATCTGCTGCCCTTGTCCTTCTAGATGGTAATAGCCATGTGTTTGGAAGGTGCTGTCAAAGGAACCTTGATGAGTTGCTGCAGTGCATCTTGTAGATGGTACACACTGCTGCTACTGTGCGTTGGTGGTGAAGGGAGTGAATGTTTGTGGATGTGGTGCCAATCAAGCGGCTGCTTTGTCCTGGACAGTGTCAAGCTTCTTGAGTGTTGTTGGAGCTGCACTCATCCAGGCAAGTGGGGAGTATTCCATCACACTCCTGACTTGTGCCTTGTAGATGGTGGACAGGCTTTGGGGAGTTAGGAGGTGAGTTACTCTCCACAGGATTCTAGGCCTCTGACCTGCTCTCATAGCCACAGTATTTATATAGCTGGTCCAGTTCAGTTTCTGGTCAATGGTAACCCCCAGGATGTTGATAGTGGGGGATTCAGTGATAGTCATGCATTGAATATCAAGGGGCAATGGTTGGATTCTCTCTTGTTGGAGATGGTCATTGCCTGACACTGACTGCTTCAGTATCTGAGGTGTTGTGAATGATGCTGAACATCATTATGATTAGTAAATTTGTGGATGACACAAAGATTGGCCGGGTGGTTAACAGTGAGGTTGAGTGTCTTGGGCTACAGGAAGATATAGACAGGATGGTCAAATGGGCAGATAAGTGGCAGATGGAATTTAACCCTGAAAAGTGTGAGGTGATACACTTTGGAAGGAGTAATTTGACAAGGAAGTATTCAATGAATGGCACTAGGAAGTTCTGAGGAACAAAGGGACCTTGGCATGTGTGTCCATAGATCTCTGAAGGCGGAGGAGCATGTTAGTGGGGTGGTGAAAAAGGCATATGGGACACTTGCTTTTATCAGTCAAGGCATAGATTACAAAAGTAAGGAGGTCATGTTAGAGTTGTATAGAACCTTGGTGAGGCCACAGCTGGAGTACTGTGTGCAGTTCTGGTCACCACATTATAGGAAGGATGTGATTGCACTGGAGGGGGTGCAGAGGAGATTCACCAGGATGTTGCCTGGGATGAAACATTTGAGTTATGAAGAGAGGTTGGATAGACTTGGGTTGTTTTCATTGGAGCAGAGAAGACTGAGGGGCGACCTGATCGAGGTGTACAAGATTATGAGGGGCATGGACAGGGTGGATAGGGAGCAGCTGTTCCCCTTAGGTGAAGGGTCAGTCACGAGGGGACACAAGTTCAAGGTGAGGGGCAGGAGGTTTAGGGGGGATGTGAGGAAAAACTTTTTTACCCAGAGGGTGGTGACAGTCTAGAATGCGCTGCCTGAGAGGGTGGTAGAGGCGGGTTGCCTCACATCCTTTAAAAAGTACCTGGATGAGCACTGGGCACGTCATAAATTTCAAGGCTATGGGCCAAGTGCTGGTAAATGGGATTAGGTAGGTAGGTCAGGTGTTTCTCACGTGTCGGTGCAGACTCTGTGATTCTGTGAACATTGTTAAATCATCAGCAAACATCTCCACTCCTGATCATGCGGTGGAAGGAAGGTCATTGATGAAGCAGCTGAAGATGGTTGGGCTGAGGACACTACCCTGAGGAACTCCTGCAGTGATGTCCTGGAGCTGAGATGACTGACCTCCAACAACCACAACCATCTTCCTTTGTGCTAGGTATGACTCCAACCAGCAGAGAGTTTTCTCCCTGATTCCCATTGACTCCAGTTTTGCTAGGGCTCCTTGATACCACACTCAGTCAAATGCGGCCTTGATGTCAAGGACAGTCACTCTCACCTCACCTCAGGAGTTCAGCTCTTTTGTCCATGCTTGAACCAAGGCTGTAATGAGGTCAGGAGCTGAGTGGCTCTGGCGGAACACAAACTGGGCATCAGTGAGCAGGTTATTGCTAAGCAAGTGCCGCTTGATAGCACTGTTGATGACCCCTTCCATTACTTTACTGATGATGGAGGGTAGACTGATGGGGCGGTAATTGGCCGGGTTTGATTTATCCTGCTTTTGCTTACAGGACATACCTGGGAAAGTTTCCACATAGCTGGGTAGATGCCAGTGTTGTAGCTGTACTGGAACAGATTGGCTAGGGGTGTGGCAAGTTCTGGAGCACAAGTCTTCAGTACTATGGCTGGAATATTGTCAGGGCCCACAGCCTTTGCAGTATCCAGTGCCTTCAGCCATTTCTTGATATCACATGGAGTGAATAGAATTGGCTGAAGACTGGCATCTGTGATGTTGGGGACCTCCGGAGGAGGCTGAGATGGATCATCCACTCGGCACTTCTGTGTGAAGATTGTTGCGAATGTTTCAGCCTTATCTTTTGCACTGATGTGCAGGGCGCCTCCATCATTGAGGATGGGGGTATTTGTGGAGCCTCCTCCTCCAGTGACAGGACTGCAGAGCTTAGATCTGATCTGTTACTGGTGGCATTGCTTAGCTCTGTCTGTCACTTGCTGCTTATGCTGTTTGGCACGCAAGTAGTCCTGTGTTATAGCTTCACCTCATTTTTAGGTGTGCCTGGTGCTGCTCCTAGCATACCCTCCTGCACTCTTCATTGAACCAGGGTTGATCCCCTGACTTGATGGTAATGGTAGAGTGGGGGATATGCCGGGCCATGAGGTTACAGATTGTGTTCGAGTACAATTCTGCTGCTGATGGCCCACAGCACCTCATATTCAAAATCTATCCCGTTTAGCACAGTGGTAGTGCGACACAACACGATGGAGGATATCCTCAATGTGAAGGTGGGACTTGTCTCCACGATGACTGTGCGGTGGTCACTCCTACTGATACTGTCATGGACAGATGTATCTGCGACAGGCAGGTTGGTGAGGATGAGGTCAAGTATGTTTTTCCCTCTTGTTGGTTCCCTCACCACCTGCCGCAGACCCAGTCTAGCAGCTATGTCCTTTAGGACTCTGCCAGCTCGGTCAGTAGTGGTGTTACTGAGTCACTCTTGGTGATGGACATTGAAGTCCCCCACCCAGAGTACATTCTGTGCCCTTGTCACCCTCAGTGCTTCCTCCAAGTGGTGTTCAACACTGATTCATCAGCTGAGGGAGGACGGTACATGGTAATCAGCAGGAGGTTTCCTTGACCATGTTTGACCTGATGTCATGAGACTTCATGGGGTCCGGAGTTGATGTTGAGGGCTCCCAGGGCAACTCCCTCCTGACTGTATACCACTGTGCTGTCACCTCTGCTGGGTCTGTCCTGCCGGTGGGACAGGACATACCCAGGGATGGTGATAGTGGAGTCTGGGACATTGTCTGTAAGGTATGATTCCGTGAGGATGACTATGTCAGGCTGTTGACTAGTCTGTGAGACGCTCTCCCAATTTTGGCACAAGCCCCCAGATGTTAGTAAGGAGGACTTTGCAGGGTTGACAGGACTGAGATTCCGTTGTTGTTTCCGGTGTCTAGGTTGATGCCGGGTGGTCCGTCCAGGTTCATCCCTTTTTGTGACTTTGTAGCGGTTTGATACAACTGAGTGGCTTGTTAGGTCATTTCAGAGTCAACCACATTGCTGTGGGTCTGGAGTCACATGTAGGCCAGACCAGGTAAGGACAGCAGATTTCCTTCCCTAAAGGACATTAGTGACCAGATGGGTTTTTACGACAATCGACAAGGGTTTCATTGTCACCATATTTTTATTGTATTAAAGTTCCACCAGCTGCCATGTTAGGATTTGAACCCTGTCCCCAGAGCATTACCCTGGGTCTCTGGAGCACTAGTCCAGTGACAATACCAATATACCACCACCTCTCCCACTCTGTGCCCTCTTTCTTGCTATTGCTAAGCATCTTGGCCAGACTCAGCAGTACCAATAATGCCCAGATTACAGCTGTGCTCAGCGATTCCCCCAACTCAATGTAGCTGCGCATTTCTTCCAGGAGGATCTTCCGATCCCGGCTGTCACAGGAATGTGCAGCGTCGTGCCCCTCGGGGACTCCGTCAGGGTGGAGCCGACTCTGGGGAAGACAGGAAATGCCCCCTTTAGACGGCACTGGCTGCAGTTTGGTGAACTTAAAGGTCCAGTCTGAATGTGAGGGGATGAGTGAGGAGATGGGGAGGTGGGTAAGGTGGGTGAATGGATGGTTGGGGGTAGTCGGATGATCAGAGGTGGGTAGTTGGGGGAATCAGGTTGGGGGGTCAGGAGGGGTAGTTGGGAAGGAGGTCAGTTGTGTCGTTACTGAGAGAGTTCCTGGGTAACTATCAGGTAAGTAAGCTGGAACTGTCCAAAGCTATCGCTCTCACTGACAGTCAGAGGCATTTGCAGACAGCCCTGAGGAATAGGGCAATTACCCACTGGAAGTTCAAAATTCCTGGATAATTCCCACATGGGTCCACGTGTCATGACTTCCACAGAATCCTGGCACACACCTTCAGTTGTGTGTCCGGTCTCCGACGATTCCAGAGACTGGGAGAATTGGCCCCTTGATGTTCTCATATTTAACAGCTGTCGGAAGAATGTACACTTTTGTACTTGGAGTCAACTCTATCTGGGCAAATATCCCAAATCCAAGAGACAAGCTGTAAATGAAGTGCCTGTGGGTAAGAGAAATAATTGAGGTAAAACAAATCTCCCATTTACTGTGTCCACAAAGGGGAATGAATGACTATAACACAAGAAACAGAAAATTATACATGAGTCAGGATATTAAAGTTGTCAGTGAATTTGTTTTTTTTTTCATCAAACCAATAAAAACAGTGTTAAAGATTGGTTTGGACAATAATAGGAGGTAAAGACTTAACACCAATAAGAAGCTTAATGAAAGGAGAAGGGAAAGAAAGGAGAAACGAGTATTGCTTTTGCTGCACAAAGATTAAAGATTAAAGATTAAAGATTGCTGACAGATACATCAATGTAGGAAGTTACAGCAAGAAAGCTGAGTAAACTTAAAATGCTTTGTAAAGACAAACATGTTGAAGAGGGTTGGTGCTTGCACAGTGCCCTTTTTAACTCCATCAGTGACTGTGAATGAGTCAGCAGACTTACCATCAGCCAGGACACACTCACAGGTTGTTAGGATCGTCCTGGGATTTTGGAGCAGGACAGAGGAGTGTTTGGTGTGAGAATCTGGGAATGCCAAGCAGAGGAACTCCTTCACTCAGATTCAAAAGGGGGTTTCAATTTTTTTAAATATTCATTCATGGGATGTGTGTTTCGCTGGCTGGGCCAGCATTTATTGCCCATCCCTAATTGCCCTTGAGAAGGTGGTGGTGAGCTGCCTTCTTGAACTGCTGCAGTCCACCTAGTGTAGGTACACCCACAGTGCTGTTAGGGAGGGAGTTCCAGGATTTTGACCCAGCGACAGTGAAGGAACGGTGATATATTTCCAAGTCAGGATGGTGAGTGACTTGGAGGGGAATTTCCAGGTGGTGGTGTTCCCATCTATCTGCTGCCCTTGTCCTTCTAGATGGTAGTGGTTGTGGGTTTGGAAGGTGCTGTCAAAGGAGACTTGGTGAATTCCTGCAGTGCATCTTGTAGATGGTACACACTGCTGTTACTGCCAGTAGTGGAGGGATTAGATATTTGTGGATGTGGTGCCAATTAAGTGGGCTGTTTTGTCTGGACAATATCAAGCTTCTTGAGTGTTGTGGGAGCTGCACTGATCTAGGCAATTGTGGAGTGAGGTTCTGGGGACAAACTGCAGGGAGGACCAGGAGTGTCCATTTGGAGGGATGGAATCTGAAGTTCCTTGGATTTGAAGTTTTGAGTATGTGTTTCATATATAGAACTAGAAACAATGACAATAATGAGATGGTTTGAGAGAGACAGCCGGGAAATTGTGGGGTTTGAAGCAATGGATAAGATTCTAGGACGTGAGAAACATTTGGAAGATAGTACATGGGTGTGAGGTGATGAGGAAGGAGGTAATAGTGCCTGGTATCATTGACAGTGGATTCCTAGTGTTTGTGATTTGTTGATTATGTTGTTAAAGATACACAGGTGACGAGCATTGTTTGGTTAAGGACAGGGGTCACAGATAAGGAGACTCAACTGGGTCACTGAAGGACTAGGTAGGAGACAGAGATCTGAAATGCTGCATTCTGTGAATAAATCTATTATCATGAAAAAGAATTGCGTCCTGTTTCATACTTCACCATCTGGCTTGGACCAGTTTAACACGGTAACAGAGAATGGCTGCCTAAAGGTGAAGATTGGAAATGACAAAGAACTCCTTTTCAGACAGAAGATTGTAATCTTTTGAGAAGAATGGCTGACACCAAGGGTAAAGTGTCAGGGTACGATTTCTCACTGACTGCTCTGACTCTGAACTTCCTGACAATAGCAGTAAATACATGGATACTGGTTACATCCCTACCAAAGAGAAAAGAGGGTATGGAGAAGGCACTGCTGACTCCTCACAGGAACAGGATCAGATGCAAAGAGATGTGTTAGTTGGACACTGAGGAAGGTTTGGATATTCTATTAAGCTTTGTGGTTAAACTTACCTTCTCTCCCCAGAATGTCCTGCAGCCGCTCTGTGATATAGAACAAAGAGCAAAGAAAAGTGCAGCACAGGAACAGGCCCTTCGGCCCTCCAAGCCTGCACCGATCATATTGCCCGTCAACTAAATTACTTTACACTTCCGGGGTCCGTATCCCTCTATTCCCATCCTATTCATGTATTTGTCAAGCTGCCTCTTAAACACCACTATCGTACCTGCTTCCACCACCTCCTCTGGCAGCGAATTCCAGACACTCACTACCCTCTGTGTAAAAAACTTGCCCCACACATCTCCTCTATAGTTTTCTCCTCTCACCTTAAATCTATGTCCCCTAGTAATTGACTCTTCCACCCTGGGAAAAAGCTTCTGACTATCTACTCTGTCCAGGCCACTCATCATTTTGTAAACCTCGCTAAATGTGCTATCCACGACTTGCTCAGCATTGCGGATGCTCCACAATGAGTCCACCCGCAGCTCCAGCTCCGAAATCCGGTTAGCTAGAAGCTGCATTTGGACACACCTTCCGCACACATGGTCACCAGGGACGCTGGAAGCGTCTCTCATTTCCCAGGGCCAACATTTCCCCCCTGTTGTGGGGGATGTGTGGCAGCGGGCGTGGGCGGGCACGCTTCCGATTGGCGTCCCTGGTCTGGGGCGTGCCACCATTTTACATGGGCGGGCCAATTAAGGCCTGCCCGGTGTGACATCCACCAGGGAGCGCAATACACCCCCCGTGAGGGGAAATCCCTCAGCCAGGAGCGCGCTCTTTCACATGTGTGGGCATGAAAGAGCGCACTGACCTCCCCGAGGCTAAATGCTGCCTCAGGGAGATCGGCTCCAATTTCAACCTTTAAATAAAGGTGAGAAAAAGTTTTGCTGCCTTGTCCCCTCAAGTGACACCATCACATGAGTTGGGCCATGTCCATCACTTTTATTTTGAAATGTCCTGAGATTTCTTTCATCCCTCATGAAACCTCATCCCACCCCCGCCCATTCTGTGCTTTTTCTAATGCCCGCCAGGGCTCTCGGCCTACCTGACAACCCTAAAGTTGGATGGACAACTCGGTCGAAGACCTTAATGACATTTTACAAGGCCTCAAGTGGCCGTTGACAGTTTGGTGAGCGCACAGCCGAGCCTGGCTATCTAAATGACTCGGAGTCACATCGGGACCCACACCTGACCTATCCCAGCATCACTTTACACTTCGACGAGTGGGCCCCGCCCCCCACTCGCCGACCGGCAGATTCTGCCCCAGATTGCAGAAATTCTATTTGCAAATTGCTGGTTCAGTTCTTGCTTTCAAATTGTTGGATTGTGTTAAAGTGTCGCACGTGGGCAGGCTCCTGGTCTCAACTGGAGATGGCGTCTCGGAAAGAGACGCACTTTTGGATCAGATGTCAGAGGCTTTAAAAAAAGTCCTGGGGAAGCATCATATCCAGATGCCTTCATGGGACAATCAGCCGTGTCACAAACGATGGAGGGTTCAATGCCCGCAGCATTTCCAGACCGTTCAGATATGGGGCACAGGTGCCAGTACAACACAAAATTCACAGCTGAAAGCGAGAGAGCTTTTTGTCAGACCTGGTGGACGAGAGAAATGGAGTCATAATAACAGAAGCACGAACCCCAGCAATGTCTGGGGAATTATTAATGGGTATTTCAGATGTGATTTGAAATATCGTCCTGGGTAAATTGGCCAAAGTGGAACAACAGGGTTTCGGATGCCTCGTACAACACGGAGGTGGTTTGTAAGTGGAAGATGATGTTATTGATCAGTCACAAGGAGCTTCAGCCCGGTAGAGAGTGCACTTTAATTGTGCCGTGTTGGAAAGCAGTTGCACATCAACAGTGTGTGGGATGGATTGGTAAGAATGTTATTTCCATTCACTCAGTAGGAAGGCTTGAATTAAGGTCAAGGAATATGAAAGTTCTACTTGTTTCAGGTTCGGGGATGACAACAGGTTAAAGTCTCTGAAAAGACTGATGATTCCACATAGAATAGCTGGACAAGACCACTTTATCAGGACAGATGTGGCACCTCGTGGGAGACCCTTGTTACCGGATAAGCCACCCATGAGAAAGATACAAATGAAATTGAACACGGAACATGATAAAGCAATTGTCTTTGGAAAGTCAGTCAATTGGCAGTTTACCCAATCAGGAGGTTATTTCATCCCTTTAACAAATCCCAGCATCTCTAATCACAATGTTAAAGAAGTGTTAATGGCGTCAGGTGATAGGAATTTGAGAGAAAAAAGATAATTGTCTTAAAGTTACGTCGGGAATTTGCTCATTCCTCTTAGCACAGATTAATGAACCCACTAAAGGATGCAGGGGTAGTTGATGATGAGTACACAAAGGTTATAGAAGAGATCAGTAAAAAATGTGATTATATGCAAAAAGAATTGGAGGTCACCAGCATGGTCTATTGCAGTAGTCAGAATGGATTTAAAGGTGCAGAGCAAGGATACAAACATTTTCATTTTACATTTCATACACATGGAAACAAGATTCAATCTGTGTAAAATAATTAATAATAAAGACAAAAAAGTGATCGTGGATAAATCATGGAAAAATGGATTGGGAGCACCTGTTAAATTTCTAACTGACAATAGTGGTGGGGTTGGGGCAGGAGGAACAGAATTTGCCATAGTTTAGAGACATGTACAAAAATATGAGCATTGTAGTGATGAACACTGCAGCCGAAAGTCCCTTCAGAATTGGGTTTTGTGAAGGAAATCACGTGATGATTGATGAGACGTTTCGTAAGATCTTAAAAAACACTGCAAAACTAATTAATAAATTAATTATCTAAGTCGAGATGGCTGGGCAGGTGATGTGCTGTATGATGTGGGAGCTGGCAGATCCCATTGTGAGCCACAGTGACCACATCTGCAGCAAATGTTGGTTGCTGGAGGAACTCCGGCTCAGAACTGATGAGCTGGAGTCCGAGCTCCGGACGCTGCAGCACATCCAGGAAGGGGAGAGTTACCTGGACGCTTTGTTTCAGAAGGCGGTCACACCCGGTAGATTAAGTACCTCAAGTTCGGTCAGTGGTCAGGGTCAGCAGGGTGTGACTGCAAGTGAGGCAGGTAGAGGGATCCTGTGTTCAGGAACAGAGGAGCCTCAGCTCTTGACCTTGTCCAACAGGTACGAGGTACTTGCTCCCTGTGTGGATGAGGAACAGGGCTGTAGGGAGGATGAGCCAGCTGACCACGGCACCATGGCACAGGAGGCCATTCAAGAGGGGGGAGCAAAAAGACAAGAGGTAGTTGTAGGGGATTCTGTAATTAGGGGAATTGATAGCTTCCTTTGTAAGCAGGATCGAGAGTCCCGCATGGTATGTTGCCTGCCCAGTGCCAGGGTGAGGGACATCTCTGACTGGCTTGAAAGGATATTGGAGGGGGAGGGGAGGATCCAGTTGTTGTGGTTCACGTCGGGACAAATGACATAGGTAAGACTAGGAAAGAGGACCTGTTTGGGGATTATCAGGAAATAGGAACTAAATTAAAGAACAGGTCCTCAAGGGTTATAATCTCCGGATCACAACCCGAGCCACGTTCAAATTGGCATAGGGACGTGAGAATAAGGGAAGTAAACACGTGGCTAAAGGAGTGGTGTGGGAAAGAGGGGTTCCATTTCGTGGGGTACTGGCATCAGTATTGGAACAGGCGGGATCTGTACCATTGGGACGGTCTCTACCTGAACCGATCTGGGACCAATGTTCTAGCAAAAAGGGTAAATAGGGTGGTCAACAGGACTTTAAACTAGAAAGTGGGGGTGGTGGTGAAGGGTAAATCTCCAAGAAGTATGACTAATGGGAAACAAAGCAGCAGGTTAGCGTGTGGGGGGGGTGGAAAAAATTGAAAAGAAAGGAGAGCCCAGGAGAGGCTATTAAAGTCTCCATAACACAATATAGGACAGAGTGTTGGAAAGGGCTAGGAATCTAACTTCAAGCACATCAGATAAAGGGACGACAGTGAGAAAGGGGACGGGAAATACAGGACTGAAGGTGTTGTATCTGAATGCACGCAGTATACGAAATAAGGTAAATAAGCTTGTGGCGCAGATTGAAATTGGCAGGTATGATGTGGTGGGCATCACGGAGACATGGCTACAAGGGGATCAGGACTGGGAGCTAAATATCCAAGGATATACATCCTATCGAAAAGATAGGCAGGTTGGCAGAGGGGGTGGGGTTGCTTTGTTAGTAAGAAATGAAATTAAATCGATAGCAAGAAATGACGTAGAGTCAGATGATGTAGAATCTGTGTGGGTAGAGTTGAGGAACCGCAAAGGTAAAAATCCATAATGGGAGTTAAGTACAGGCCTCCGAACAGTAGTCAGGATGTGGGGCACAAGATACACCAGGAGATAGAAAAGGTGTGTAAGAAAGGCAAGGTTACAGTGATCATGGGGGATTTCAATATGCAGGTAGACTGGGAAAATCAGGCTGGTAGTGGATCCCAAGAAAAGGAATTTGTGGAATGTCTACAAGATGGCTTTTTGGAGCAGCTTGTGGTGGAGCCCACTAGGGAACAGGCAATTCTAGATTTAGTGATGTGTAATGAGGCAGATTTGATAAGGGAGCTTAAGGTGAAGGAACCCTTAGGAGGAAGTGACCATAATATGATAGAATTTACTCTGCAATTTGAGAGGAAAAAGCTGGAATCAGATGTAACGGTATTACAGTTGAATAAAGGGAACTACAGAGGCATGAGGGAGGAGCTGGCCAGAATTGACTGGGAGATGAGCCTAGCAGGAAAGACAGTGGAACAGCAGTGGCAGGAGTTTCTGGGAGTAATTTGGGAGACACAGCAAAAATTCATCCCTAGGAAGAAGAAGCATACTAAAGGGAGGACGAGGCAACCATGGCTGACAAGGGAAGTCAGGGACAGCATAAAAGCTAAAGAGAAAGCATACAATGCGGCGAAGAGCAGTGGGAAACCAGGGGATTGGGAAGTCTACAAAGACCAACAGAGGACAACTAAAAAAGAAATAAGGAGGGAGAAGATTAAATATGAAGGTAAACTATCCAGTAATATAAAAGAAGATTACAAGAGTTTTTTTTAAATATATAAAGGGTAAGAGAGAGGCAAAAGTGGACATTGGGCTGCTGGAAAATGACGCTGGAGAAGTAGTAGTGGGGAACAAAGAAATGGCAGAGGAACTGAATAGGTACTTTGTGTCAGTCTTCACAGTGGAAGACACAAGTGACATCTCCAAAGTTCAAGAGAGTCGGAGGGCAGAGGTGAGTATGGTGGCCATTACCAAGGAGAAGGTGCTAGGAAAACTAAAAGGTCTGAAGGTGGATAAATCACCTGGACCAGATGGATTAACTCCAGAGTTCTGAAAGAGATAGCTGAAGAGATAGTGGAGGCATTAGTGGTGATCTTTCAGGAATCAGTGGAATCAGGGAGGGTCCCAGAGGACTGGAAAATCACTAATGTAACCCCCCTGTTTAAGAAGGATGTGAGGCAAAAGACGGGAAATTTCAGGCCGATTAGCCTGACCTTGGTCATTGGTAAGATTTTAGAGTCCATTATTAAGGATGAGATTTCAGAGTACTTGGAAGTGCATGGTAAAATAGGGCAAAGTCAGCATGGTTTCATCAAGGGGAGGTCATGCCTGACAAATCTGTTAGAATTCTTTGGGGAAGTAATGAGTAGGTTAGACAAAGGAGAGTCAATGGATGTTATCTACTTGGACTTCCAGAAGGCCTTTGACAAGGTGCCGCACAGGAGGCTGCTCAGTAAGATAAGAGCCCATGGTGTTAGAGGTAAGGTACTAGCATGGATAGAAGATTGGCTGTCTGGCAGGAGGCAGAGAGTGGGGATAAGGGGGTCCTTCTCAGGATGGCGGCCGGTGACTAGTGAAGTTCCGCAGGGGTCAGTGTTGGGACCACAACTTTTCACTTTATACATTAATGATCTAGATGAAGGAACTGAGGGCATTCTGGCTAAGTTTGCAGATGATGCAAAGATAGGTGGAGGGACAGGTAGTATTGAGGAGGCGGGGAGGCTGCAGAAGGATTTGGACAGGTTAGGAGAATGGGCAAAGAGGTGGCAGATGGAATACAACGTGGGGAACTGTGAGGTCATGCACTTTGGGAGGAAGAATAGAGGCATAGACTATTTTCTAAATGGGGAGAGAATTCAGAAATCTGGAGTGCAAAGGGACTTTGGAGTCCTAGTCCAGGATTCTCTTAAGGTTAACTTGCAGGTTGAGTCGGTAGTTAGGAAGGTAAATGCAATGTTGGCATTTATTTTGAGAGGACTAGAATATAAAAGCAGGGATGCGCTGCTGAGACTTTATAAAGCTCTGGTCAGACCATATTTAGAATATTATGAGCAATTTTGGGCCCCGTATCTCAGGAAGGATGTGCTGGCCCTGGAGAGGGTCCAGAGGAGGTTCACGAGAATGATCCCAGGAATGAAAGGCTTAACATATGAGGAACATTTGAGGACTCTGGGTCTATACTCGATGGAGTTTAGAAGGATGAGGGGGGATCTGATTGAAACTTACAGAATACTGAAAGGCCTGGATAGAGTGGACGTGGGGAAGATGTTTCTATTAGTAGGAGAGACTAGGACCCGAGGGCACAGCCTCAGAGTAAAGGGAAGACCTTTTAGAACAGAGATGAGGAGAAACTTCTTTAGCCAGAGAGTGGTGAATCTATGGAATTCATTGCCACAGAAGGCTGTGGAGGCCAGGTCATTGAGTTCTGTTGAAGGGTCATTCGGACTCGAAACGTTAGTGTGTTCCTCTCCGCAGATACTGCCAGACCTGCTGAGTTTTTCCAGCTATTTTTGTTTTTGTTTTGGATTTCCAGCATCCGCAGTATTTTGCTTTTATCTTAGAGAATTCCATATGTCTTCTTAACCACCTCGTCGACCTGTCCTGCTACCTTCAGGGGTCTGTGGACATTCTCTCCAAGGTCCCTCACTTCCTCTTCACCTCTGAGTATCCTAACCATTTATTGTGGGTTCCTTTGCCTTGTTTGACTTTCCCAAATGCATTACTTCACACTTCTCCGGCTTGAATTCCATTTATCACTTTTCTGCCCACCTGACCAGTCCATGGATATTTTCCTGCCGTCTACAGCTATCCTCCTCGCTGTCAACCACACGGACAGTTTTTGTGTCACCTGCAAACTTCGTGATCATTCCTCCTACATTTACATCCACATCATTAATAGAGATCACAACAATCTGGGGAGGGGTTGTGGGGGGGGGTAGGGGGGGGGGGGGGGGAGGGTGGGTGGGTCTAGTACAGAGTTCTGTGGAATCCCACTGGAAACAGCTTTCCAGTCACAAAAGCACCCATGAACCATTACAAAAACAAAACTACCTGGAAAAACTCAGCAGGTCTGACAGCATCTGCAGAGAGGAACACAGTTAACGTTTCGAGTCCGTATGACTCTTCATTAGAACTAAGGAAAAATAGAAAAGAGGTGAAATATAAGCTGGTTTAAGGGGGGAAGTGCGGGTGGGACAGGTGGAGCTGGATAGGGGGCCAGTGATAGGTGGAGGCAAAGAAGAGATTGTCAAAGATGTCATAGACAAAAGGACAATGAGGTGTTGACGGTGGTGATATTAGCTAAGAAATGTGCTAATGGTGACATTAAGGTTATGAGAGCAGGACAAGCAAGGGACAGATAGCCCTAGTGGGGGTGGGGAGGGGGGAAGGGATCGAAATAGGCTAAAAGGTAGAGATAAAACAATGGATGGAAATAAATTTAAAAATAATGGAAATAGGTGGGAAAAGAAAAGTCTATATAAATTATTGGAAAAAAGGGGGATTGGAAAGGGGGTGGGGATGGAGGAGAGAGTTCCTGATCTAAAATTGTTGAACTCAGTATTCAGTCTGGAACCATTACCCTTTGTTTCCTGTCACTGAGCCAATTTTGTCTCCAGTTTGCTACATGCCCCTGGATCCCATGGGCTTTCATTTTTTTAACCAGTCTGCCATGTGGGA
Organism: Isurus oxyrinchus; assembly: GCA_026770705.1. Lineage (NCBI taxonomy): Eukaryota > Metazoa > Chordata > Chondrichthyes > Lamniformes > Lamnidae > Isurus > Isurus oxyrinchus. The sequence goes on along the minus strand of JANJGN010000015.1, from coordinate 1,563,279 downwards.
CCTTGTCAAAAGCCTTGCTAAAATCTATGTAGGCCACATCAGTTACACTACCCTCAGCAATCCTCCTTGTTACCTCCTCAAAAAATTCAATCAAGTTAGTCAGACATGATTTTCTCTTTAAAAAATCCATGCTGACTGTCCCTGACTTTCTAAGTGACAGTGTATCCTGTCTCTCAGAATTGATTCCAATAATGTGCCCATGGCTAAGGCTAGGTTGACTGGCCTATAATTATTCGGTCTATCTCTCGGTCCCTTTTTAAACAAAGGTACAACGTTAGCAGTCCTCTATTCCTCTGGCACCTCACCTGATATCCAGTGAGCATCACAAAATGATTGCCAGACCCTCTGTTAGTTCCTCCTGGCTTCTTTTAACAGCCTGGGGTACATTTCTTCTGGCCCTGGTGATTTATCCACTTTCAAGGATGCTAATCCTCTTAATACTCCCTCTCTCCTAATATTTATCACATCCAATACTTCACATTCCTCCTTCTTAACTACAATATCTGCATTGTCCCCCTCTTCTGTGAAGACAGACATATAGTATTCACTAAGAACCACACCCACGTCCTCCGCCTCCACTTATAGGCTACCTTTTTGGTCTTTTATGGGCCCTACTCTTTCCTTAGTTATCCTCTTACTCTTAACGTATTGATAGAATATCTTTGGGTTCCCCTTGATTTTGCCAATATTCTTTCATGACCTCTTTTGCGTTCTTAATTTCCTTTTTGATTTCACCCCTCCACTTTCTATACTCCTCTCAGCTTTCTGTAGTACTGAGTTCTCGGTGTCTGACATAAGCTTTCCTTTTCTGCCTTATCTTACCCTGTATGCTCCTTGACATCCAGGAGGCTTTAGGTTTGCGTGTCCCACCCTCTTTCTTTGTGGGAATCCCTTGAATCTTCCCTTTGAATGCCTCTGACACTGATTTATCTTCAAGAAGCTGGTTCCAATCCACTTTTGCTAAATCACTCCTCAGCTTAGTAAAATTGGCCTTGCTCCAATATAGAACTTTCATTCCTGTTCGATCTTTGTCCTTTTCCATAATTATGTTAAAACTAACTGAATTATGATCACTGCCATTTCAATGCTCTCCCACTGCCACTCCTTCACCTGCCCAGCTTAATGTCCTAAAACTAGGTCCTGAACTGCGCCCTCTCTTGTTGAACTTGCTACATACTGGCCAAAAAAGTTCTCCTGAATGCACCTTAAGAATTCTGTTCCCTCCATCCCTTTCACACTAAAACTATCCCAGTTATTAACGGGGTAGTTTAAATCCCCTACTATTACCGCGCTATTGTTTTTGCACTTCTCAGAGATTTGCCTACATATTTGCTCTTCTATCTCCCTCTGACTGTTTGGGGTCTCTTGTACAGTCCTACCAGTGTGACTGCTCCTTTTTTTGATCCTAAGCTCAATCCACATAGCCTCACTTGATGATCCTTCTAACATATCATCCCTCCTCACAGCTGTAGTTGTTTCTTTGATCAAACTTGCCACCCCCCTCTCCATTTTTATACCCCTCTCTATCTCGTCTGAAAACCCTGCAACCAGGGTTTGAACATTGAGCTGTCACTCCTGTCCCTCTTAAGGGCATATTTCTTCAATAGCTATGTTATCATGCTGCCACGTTTCTATCTGTGCCTTCAGCTCATCTGCTTTATTTGCTATACTCCTTACACTGAAGCAGATCCCCTTGGCCACTGCCAAACTCTCCTTTTATTTTCTAACCTTTGTTTCCTCTGCCTTCCCGACTCATCCACTCCTTTTCTACTTTCCATTTTCATTTCTGATTTTGTCCCACTGAACCTACCCTTGGGTTCTCATCTTCCTGCCAAACTGGTTTAAACCCCCCCACAACAGCATGAGCAAAACACCCCACAAGAAACTCAGTCCCCAGCTTTGTTCAGGTGCAACCCGTCCGGTTTGTAGAGGTGCCATGTCCCGCAGAGCCAGCCCCAGTGCCCCAGGAATCTAATGCCCTCCCTCCTGCACCATCTTTCCAGCTACGCATTTATTTGCCTTATCCTCCTATTTCTGTACTCACTGGCCTGTGGCACGGGGAGTAATCCGGAGATTCCTACTTTAGAGATCCTGCTTGATAATTTTCTTCCTCGCTCCCTAAATTCCGATTGCAGGACCACGTCCCCCTTCCTGCCTATGTCACTGGTACTGATATGGACCAGAACCTCTGGCTGATCACCCCTACCCCAGAAGAATGTCCTGCAGCCACTCTGTGACATCCTTGACTCTGGCACCAGGGAGGCAACATACCACCCTGGAGTCATGTCTACAGCCACAGAATCACCTGCCTGATCCCCTAACTATAAAATCACCTATCACTATGGCTCCTCCAGTCTTCCTTGTATCCCCCACGGAACATGGCCCTGGCTGCACCTCAGATGAACCATCATCCTCATCGTTATTCAGAACTGAATACTGGTTGGAGAGTGGGATGCACTCAGGAGATTCCTGTGCCACCTGCCTGGTCCTTTTTGACTTCCTGGTGATCACCCAATCCCTGTCTCCCTGCACACTCTTAATCTGCAGAGTGACCACATCTATAAACGTGCTGTCCTCATATCTCTCAGCCTCACAGGTGCACAGCAGTGACACCAGCTGCTGTTCAAGTTCCGAAACCTGGAGCTCCAGCTGCTGCAACTGATATCATTTCCTACACAAGCTGGTACTCAGGACACGAGAAGTGTCCTGGAGTTCCCACACTGCACAGGACACGCATTCTTGAGCTTGGAGCAGCCTCACTGTTCCTTTATTTGTTAACCTCGCTACTGCTGAAAAACCTTACCTATGCTAATTCACCTTACACCCGACTAAAAATATTTATTTAATTAGTGAATTAGTTAATCATTTATACAGCTAGAGCAATATAACAGAAGCTAGCGCTTTCTTAGCTCAGAGACAAGGAAAGAAAAACTCACCAACTACTGGAAACTGATAAAAATAGTACAAGATGGAGCACCCCATTCCCCCGGTGCACCAAATTCACACATGAACCAAATTCCCAACTCCACACTCCACCTATGTCTCACTCAGGTGTAGCCTCCTGTCTATCTGCCCCTTACTGTCCATTACCTGTGATGGGCATTGTTTAATTAAGGACTGGGATCACAGATAGAGATTCAGGGGTTGAGCACTGGGCAGAAGCCGACTCATTGCCTCAATGCTGTGGTACTGGTTGGTCACTTTGATCCCACCCCCCAGAGTTTGTAACTAAGATACGGAAGAAGCTCATCAACTTCTTCTGGGACAAAAGGGTGCACTGGGTCACTGCTGAGGTACTGAGTCTCCCACGTAGGGAAGGCGGTCAGATGCTGGTGTGCCTTCACACTCAAGTGTTGACCTTCAGACCCTGCAGGGATAGTTTTACACCAAGCCCCTCCCTGATGCTGTGTCCTGTGATGTATTCCTTCTGCCAGGTGCACGGCCTCAATTATGACCTGCAGCCGGGGTGGGGGTCTCCCTGTCTCCCTGTCTCTCTGTCTCCCTGTCTCTCTGTCTGTCTGTCCCTGTCTGTCTCCCTGTCTCCCTGTCTCCCTGTCTCCCTGTCTCTCTGTCTGTCTCCCTGTCTCCCTGTCTCTCTGTCTCTCTGTCTCCCTGTCTCTCTGTCTCTCTGTCCCTGTCTCCCTGTCTCCCTGTCTCCCTGTCTCCCTGTCTCCCTGTCACTCTGTCTGTCTCCCTGTCTCCCTGTCTCCCTGTCCCCCTGTCCCCCTGTCTCCCTGTCTCCCTGTCTCCCTGTCTCTCTGTCTCTCTGTCTCTCTGTCTCCTTGTCTCCCTGTCTCTCTGTCTCCCTGTCTCTCTGTCTCTCTGTCTGTCTCCCTGTCTCTCTGTCTCTCTGTCCCTGTCTCTCTGTCTCCCTGTCTCCCTGTCTCCCTGTCTCCCTGTCTCTCTGTCTGTCTCCCTGTCTCCCTGTCTCCCTGTCTCCCTGTCTCCCTGTCTCTCTGTCTCCCTGTCTCCCTGTCTCCCTGTCTCTCTGTCTGTCTCCCTGTCTCCCTGTCTGTCTCCCTGTCTCTCTGTCTCCCTGTCTCTCTGTCTCCCTGTCCCCCTGTCCCCCTGTCTCCCTGTCTCCCTGTCTCCCTGTCTCCCTGTCTCTCTGTCTCTCTGTCTCCTTGTCTCCCTGTCTCTCTGTCTCCCTGTCTCTCTGTCTCTCTGTCTGTCTCCCTGTCTCTCTGTCTCTCTGTCTCTCTGTCCCTGTCTCTCTGTCTCCCTGTCTCCCTGTCTCTCTGTCTCTCTATCTCCCTGTCTCTCTGTCTCCCTGTCTCTCTGTCTCCCTGTCTCTCTGTCTCTCTGTCTCCCTGTCTCTCTGTCACCCTGCCTCCCTGTCTCCCTGTCTCTCTGTCTCTCTGTCTCCCTGTCTCCCTGTCTCTCTGTCTCCCTGTCTCTCTGTCTCCCTGTCTCTCTGTCTCTCTGTCTCTCTGTTTCCCTGTCTCTCTGTCTCTCTGTCTCTCTGTCTGTCTCCCTGTCTCCCTGTCTCCCTGTCTCCCTGTTTCCCCGGCTCCCTGCAGCAGTTGCCTGTTTTTTAACCAAGAAGTGATCACAGTCTGGAACGTGGTCACCTTGCGCTGGACCTCTCTCCCGTCAGGAGTAGCGGCTTTCATCAGAGAGCTCGCTGCCCAGGAATCTGCTCGGGTTCAAGAAGGCAGCTCTCCACCATCTTCTCAGGGGCAATCTCAGGGATGGCCAATAAGTGCTGGCCCGGCCAGCGAAGCCCACAACCCAATAAATACATCTTAAAAATGTAGCTGGCAGAAGAGAGGGTTCGGGCTGCTGGGGTGACCAGAGCTGGGATGGGGCTGGATGTTGGGGGAGGGGACTGGGTGGTGGGGGTGGCGGTGGGGGAGGGGGCTGGATGGTGGGGGAGTGGGCTGGGTGGTGGGGATGGGGGTGGGGGAGGGGGCTGGGTGGTGGGGATAGGGGTAGGGGAGGGGGTTGGGTGTTGGGGGAGGGGGTGGGGGTGGGGGAGGGGGTGGGGGTGGGGGAGGGGGTTGGATGGTGGGGATGAGGGTGGGGGAAGGGGCTGGGTGGTGGGGGAGGGGATGGGGGTGGGGGAGGGGGTTGGGTGGTGGGGGAGGGGGTGGGGGAGGGGACTGGATGGTGGGGGAGGGGGCTGGGTGGTGGGGGAGGTGTTGGGGGAGGGGGCTGGGTGGTGGGGGAGGGGGTGGGGGAGGGGGCTGGGTGGTGGGGGAGGGGGTGGGGGAGGGGGTGGGGGTGGGGGAGGGGGTGGGGGAGGGGGCTGGGTGGTGGGGGAGGGGGCTGGATGACACCAACAGAAGTTGCACATAATGCACTTGTTGATATCCAGCCTTAAAATCACAGCCCTGAAGAACATTCATACGGACTCGAAACGTTTACTGTTTCTCTCTCCACAGAGGCTGTCAGACTTACTGAGTTTTTCCAGCATTTTCTGTTTTTATTTCAGATTTCCAGCATCCGCGGTATTTTGTTTTTAAAGCCATGGAGCTCGGTCCTGACTTCACCTCGAGGTGTCGAGGTGGTTCAGGCTTGGGGGTGGACTCACGTTTGAAATGACACTATTTGTTTGGAATTTCACATTGACCCCGTGTCCCGAGAGCTCCCTCAGGAACCCAGGTCCCACAGTTGGAGTCGGCTGATGGAAGTTCCCTCTGTGCCTTTCCACTCTGCACAGAGGGGTTTCCTGTAGACGCTGCTGCTGCCTTCTCTTCACTTGCTCACCCTCGTCAGCCGACCGGACACGCTGTGACCTTCTATCCTGCCATCTGGAGGTGGTGGGTATCCCTACGGAGGGCTTTCTACATGGGAGTCCCCCCCTTTCCCACTGGGGTTTGGTGTGGAGGGTGTTGCGTGCAGCAGTCCTGTGCAATAGAATGATGAAGTGGCTCACACCCTCCCAGGGAACCTGTATGTTCAGCAGACTTGAGGAGTCTGTGTTCCATGTGTCTATAAATTGTCTGAGATTGCAGAGCCTCTTTGATTATTTGAGGGGGCAGCTCCTGAAGTTTTGGCTGCATTTCAGCCCCACGCTCCTTACCTTTGGCCACCCAGTGCGGAGGGGGATGAGGAGGGGGAGGGGGTGGGGGTTGGGGGGGGAGGGGGTTGCAGATTGGAGATGTCCTTGTTAGCTTACTCCTGGGTTTGGCTGAGGCAGCCATCAACAGATCCAGGCAGCGGGCCGGGGCGGCGGGGGGTGGGGGGGGGGGGGGGGGGGGGGGGGGGGTGGGGGTTGGGGGGGGCGGGTGGTGGGGGGGGTGGGGGGCTGAATTGGCCCCACTGCCTGCCTTTCTTTTGTGGTTAAGCTGGTGCCCGGCTGTCCCTGGAGAGGGAGCATGTGGTGTCTGCCGGAATCCTTCTGTGACTGCCGGGGCTCAGCTGCATCATTACTCGTCATAAGGACATTTTCATTTGAATTTCTTTGGATAATTACCCACAGGGGTGGGCAATTAGTTAACTTTGTTTATTAATTGATGCTCAAAAGATTATATTGAGAATCAGCTGGGACAATGGGGGTAGTGCTTTGAAGACAGGGATATGGAATGCTGCATCCTGTGAACAAACCTACTACCAAGGTAGAGAATTGGGTTTTGTTTTGTACTTCACCACCTGCTTTGGACCTGTTTAACATCTAGGTACCTGGTCACGTGGAAGAAGGTGAACCTGAAATGCAGGGGTTTTGGGGAGAAGGATCTGGAAGGATTTTGGAGGGAAGTTTTGGATCATGTGACCATTGATCGGGTTAGGGTCTAGAATTTTTAGAGGCTGAGTTTAGATCTGCTCTGCATTCTAATTTGAATAAGGCGGCTGGAACAGTGATCTGCGCTGGTGCTCCTCAACTATTGTTATACTAAGCCAGTATCCAAAGAAACTTCAGCTAAACTAAGATTTGTTTAGAGAGGAGCCTAGGGACTTACATCACTGGGGAGAGAACTGTCCTAATAAAATAATAATTGCTAATAAGAATGTGTTAGATTGGATCTTTCCTGCAGATGAAATGTCATTAAACACCTCAAGTAGTACAGAGTCTGAAATCAGTGATAACTACATTGACACCAACATTGATCCTCCCTGCAGTTCGGGTCAATTTCAGTGAGTCATCAACCAGACAGAGGCTCCTGTTATAGAAATTGCCTCATGATCCCAGGCTACTTTTCCATCAAAACTCAGTGGGTGGTTTGAACAACATCTTTTGATCGATTCTTTTGACAGATGGAGGAATAACACTCCATCACTTGTTCAGTAGTGATCCTCTGGGTGAGGGTGGGGGGATTCATTGTCTTATCTTCATGTTGAATTCTTAGCTCCAGAAATAGCTGTTTCAATATGTCACAGAAAATAGTTATAACTTTTGGACCTACCCCTCAGTGTTCTGCCCACTCTGTAGCCTCTGGTCTTACTCACTGGCTGCAAAATCCCAGCACAGGACTGAACTTGCCCTTCTTAAAGCCCCACATGACATGTTTTGTGATTTTGACTGCACTGTGATTAACCTTCCCTTCTCTTCAACCTTCGATACAGTCACCTCCCCTTCATCGTCCAGCTCGGTTGAACTGCTCAAAATCCTTGCATTCTTATCTATCCAATCATGGTGTGCAATACTTCTGTTCCCACTCTCAGAATGTTACCTCTGTAATCTCCTGAAGATCTATCCTCGGTCCCCCTCCTATTCCTCTTTTACACCCTGTCCCCTCAGTGATATCATCTGAAACCACATCAAGTTAAACATGTATGCTGACCACACCCAGCTCTATCTCACAAACACCTCCCTGGACTCCTCCTTTGTCACATTGCTTGTCCGGATGACTCTTCGCACTCACTGACCTCGCAGGTCCACCCTCTTTTTCTATCTATACACTTCCTCACATCCTCACCTATCCATTCAGCATTGTCACTCACCCTCATCCTTATCAATGTCTTGCCTCTTGCTCACATAACTCCTTCAATAGATGAACCCCATCCTTTGGCTGACGACATGTTATTCCACTCACTCTTAGATCCTCGTTGTAGGAACAGAGAGCTCAGAATGCCAGGGAGAGGGAGAGACGGAGTGGGAGAAATCTAGAGATTTCCCAAGTGACAATTGGCGATGAGGAAGTACTAGAAATCACTGGAATTATGGTGTCCCTAGCTGTCACAAATGGAGTTCTCTGCTACGTATGTGGCAGTGGCCAAGGGGATCTGCTTCAGTGTACGGAGTATAGCAAATAAAGCAGCTGAGTTGAGGGCACAGATAGAAATGTGGCAGTGCGATATCATAGCTATTGAAGAAATATTAGCGATCCACATATTAGGTGCCTCGGTCATATTGACTTTGTTTCAACAGTGAACCATAGAATCCTCAAAGGTTTATGGCAGAGAAAGAGACCACTCGGCCCATCGTGCCTGTACCAGCTGGAAAACCAGCCGCCCAGCCTAATCCCACTTTGCTGCAATTTACAGCACTTCAGGTGCATATCCAGACACCTTTTAAATAACCTTTTCAGGCAGCGAGTTCCTGACCCCCACAGCCCTCTGGGTGAAAGAAACCTTTCCTCGTCTCCCCTCTAATCTTTCTACCAATCACTTTAAGTCTATGGCCCTTAGACACTGATCTCTCTGCTAAAGTAAATAGGCCCTTCCCATCCTTTCTATCTGGGCCCCTCACAATTTTGTACACTTCACTCAATCTCCCCTCAGCCTCCCCTGTTCCAAGGAGAACAACTCCAGCCAATCCAATCTTTCTTCATAGCTACAATTTTCCAGTCCTGACAACATCCTGGTAAATCTCCCCTGTGCCCTCTCTAGTGCAATTATATCCTTTCTGTAATGAGGGGACCAGAACTGCACACAGTCCTCAAGTTGTAGCCTAACTTGTGTTTTATACAGTTCCAGCATAACCTCCCTGTTCTTATATTCTATACCTTGGCTAATAAATGAAAATATTTCATTTGCCTTCTTAACCACCTTATTGACCTGTTCTGCTACCTTCAGGGATCTGTGGACATTCACTCCAAGGTCCCTCACTCCCTCTACACCTCTGAGTATCCTAACCATTTATTGTGTAATCTTTTGCCCTGTTTGGCCTCCCCATATGTATCTCCACACACCTCTCTGGATGAATTCCATTTGCCACTTTTCTGCCCATCAGACCAGTCCATTGATATCTTTTTAAATTCCAGCAGCTGCCTTGGGTGGGATTTGAACCCATTGTCCCCAACGCCATTACCTGGGCCTCTGGATTACTAGTCCAGTAATATTACCACTATAGCAGTATCTGCACCTCTATACCCCCTTTCTTGTCTCTCTTTAAGTCATGTTTCTGTAATAACTATGATATGACACTGTCATGTCTCTGTCTGTGCCCTCAGCTCATCTGCTTTATTCGCTAAGCTCCTTGAAGTGAAATATGATCATCTTTCTCATGATAACTTGCAATGTTCTTACCTTGTCGATGCTAATTCGTGCCTTTGATTTCCCACTGGGCCCTCACAAGTGCAGTAGAAGTTGGTGAAAGTGGTTGATGATGAACTCTCAGACGGGCTGAGTCCTTTGGAGGCTGTACCATCACAGGCTCCGGATTACCATGCACCAGCTCAGATATTCACACTGCAATGGCTCCAGTGATACAGAGAGTTGGCTCTTCATCAGTGACTCACACTACACAAGTCAGCAAGAGCAGATGGTGACAGGAACAGCAGTGGAGAGTTTCTATTGGCGGACTCAGCCCTCTCCACGTTTTGCTCAGATGGACACAGATGTTGTTCCTTGGGGGCTGTTGATGAAGAGGAGAAGCCTGGAGCAGCAGCACAGAATGTGAGCTGGACTGACAGGTACTTCCAAATCAGTTCACCATGATAGCAGAGAGAGGCGGAGGAGTCCACCTTAAGCATGAGGGAGGTGATGTCACAGGGCTTTGAGATGATGTGTCTGCCTTGGGTAGAGTGCTGTGGAACATCAAACACTCCAATCAAATGAGCCCCTCAAGCCTTGAACATCACCATGCAGACTCGGAGCGCCAACATCTCTGCCACCTTATATCGGTTGACAGATCCCTCAGACTTAGCTGACAGCGCTGGACTGATCTGCACCAAAGTGTTCCGCAACACAGGGGCAGCAGTGAAGTGCAGTCAGACCATGAGAGGGGGAAAGGGGAAATGGAAGTAAAGGCTCCACTCAAAGCACTTCCACTATTCTCCCACTCTCCGCCTCTCAGCCCCTATTCCACGAGCTGCCTCATCTTGCATTGGCCGAGTCTGTCCCTGCACAGACTCAGGTGAAACAGTCTGTGATGGGGCTGTCACAGGCTCCAACTCCCAGAGGACATCAGCCATGAGCACCTGAGCAGGGATGTGAACAGCCTGTGCCCGGCTCTGCTGAAGCCACTGGGTTTGTGGCCTGTGAGAGCAGCCGGAAAAGGAAGAAGAAAGCTTTTAGTTTCACAAGGGACTGAACATTGGTATCTTTGAAAATGTGTTAGCAACATAGACACACAGAAACTAGGAGTAGGAGTAGGCCATTCGGCCCTTCGAGCCTGCTCCACCATTCATTCTGTTGATGGCTGATCCTCTATCTCAAAGCCGTACTCCCACTCTCTCCCCAAAGCCTTTGATGCTGTTAGAGACCAAAAATCTATTTCTTTCTTAAAAAGATGCTCTGGCTTGGCCTAGAGAATTCCACAGGTTCACCACCTTCTGAGTGAAGAAATTGATTAGTTTCTGTTGTTACTTGGCTCAGGTAAATGTTTTTTAACCCATTCCACGCTGGGTGGTAAGTGACCGTCTAACCTGTTTGATGATCAATGGGAAGAGATGAATCAAAGGGCATCAGTTGGATGATTTTCGGGGCTGGTTTGCCACTTGCAGGAATTGTTGGAGTGGCCTCGGAGGGGGGATGGGCAAGAGCGAGTGTTACTGATGCAACCAGGAGAACCTTCCATTTACAGGGTTTCCCTGGTTTCACTGCACTGTGGCACCTGGGAGTCTGTTCCCATCAACCTTCTCCTCCACCTTCTCCTCTGAATCATCTAAGGAGGATTAGACACTCTGCCTCACTCCTTCACCCGAGATTTGTTGCTGTGGGATGTTGTGTGGAGCATCGCATTACATTCCCACTGTGAAGATACTGCCTGGTGGACAGATCGGTCATGACATTTGAAGGACCGCTTCAGCATCCTGCTGGCCCCATCTCTGTGGGTCTCCTCTCTGCAGGTCTCCTCTCTGCGGGTCTCCTCTCTGCGGGTCTCCTCTCTGCAGGTCTCCCCTCTGCTGGTCTCCTCTCTGCAGGTCTCCTCTCTGCGGGTCTCCTCTCTGCGGGTCCCCACTCTACGGGTCTCCTCTCTGTGGGTCCCCTCTCTGCAGGTCTCCTCTCTGCAGGTCTCCTCTCTGCGGGTCTCCTCTCTGCAGGTCTCCTCTCTGCGGGTCTCCTCTCTGCAGGTCTCCTCTCTGCAGGTCTCCTCTCTGCGGGTCCCCTCTCTGCGGGTCTCCTCTCTGCGGGTCCCCTCTCTGCTGGTCCCCTCTCTGCTGGTCCCCCTCTCTCCTGGTCCCCCTCTCTCCTGGTCCCCCTCTCTGTGGGCCCCCTCTCTGCTGGTTTCCTCTCTGTGGGTCCCCCCTCTGCGGGTCTCCTCTCTCTGCTGGTCTCCTCTTTGCTGGTCTCCTGTCTGCAGGTCTCCTCTCTGCTGGTCTCCTCTCTGCGGGTCTCCTCTCTGCAGGTCTCCTCTCTGCTGGTCTCCTGTCTGCAGGTCCCATCTCTCCTGGTCCCCCTCTCTCCTGGTCCCCCTCTCTGCGTGTCTCCTCTCTGTGGGTCCCCTCTCTGCTGGTCCCCTCTCTGCAGGTCTCCTCTCTGCAGGTCCCCTCTCTGCAGGTCCTCTCTCTGCAGGTCCCCTCTCTGCAGGTCCTCTCTCTGCAGGTCTCATCTCTGCCGGTCCCCTCTCTGCATGTCTCCTCTCTGCAGGTCTCCTCTCTGCAGGTCCTCTCTCTGCAGGTCCTCTCTCTGCAGGTCTCATCTCTGCGTGTCCCCTCTCTGCAGGTCTCATCTCTGCAGGTCTCCCCTCTCTGCGGGTCCCCTCTCTGCTGGTCTCCTCTCTCTGCGGGTCTCCTCTCTCTGCTGTTCTCCTCTCTGCAGGTCTCCTCTCTGCAGGTCCCCTCTCTGCAGGTCCCCTCTCTGCAGGTCCCCTCTCTGCGGGTCCCCTCTCTGTGGGTCTCCTCTCTGCTGGTCTCCTGTCTGCGGGTCTCCTCTCTGCAGGTCCCCTCTCTGCAGGTCCCCTCTCTGCGGGTCTCCTCTCTGTGGGTCACCTCTCTGCGGGACCACTCTCTGCGGGTCTCCTCTCTGCTGGGTCCCCTCTCTGTGGGTCTCCTCTCTGCGGGTCGCCCCTCTGCAGGTCTCCTCTCTCTGCTGGTCTCCTCTCTGCTGGTCTCCTGTCTGCTGGTCTCCTCTCTCTGCTGGTCTCCTCTCTGCTGGTCTCCTCTCTGCTGGTCTCCTCTCTGCAGGTCTCCTCTCTGCAGGTCCCCTCTCTGCAGGTCTCCTCTCTGCGCTCCCCTCTCTGCAGGTCTCCTCTCTGCAGGTCTCCTCTCTGCACTCCCCTCTCTGCTGGTCCCCTCTCTGCGGGTCCCCTCTCTGCTGGTCTCCTCTCTGCGGGTCCCCTCTCTGCGGGTCCCCTCTCTGCAGGTCTCCCCTCTGCAGGTCTCCTCTCTGCTGGTCTCCTCTCTCTGCGGGTCTCCTCTCTGCGGGTCCCCTCTCTGCAGGTCTCCTCTCTGCAGGTCTCCCCTCTGCAGGTCTCCTCTCTCCTGGTCCCCTCTCTGCGGGTCCCCTCTCTGCTGGTCTCCTCTCTCTGCTGTTCTCCTCTCTGCAGGTCCCCTCTCTGCAGGTCCCCTCTCTGCAGGTCCCCTCTCTGCAGGTCCCCTCTCTGCGGGTCCCCTCTCTGCGGGTCTCCTCTCTGCGGGTCTCCTCTCTGTGGGTCACCTCTCTGCGGGACCACTCTCTGCGGGTCTCCTCTCCACTGGGTCCCCTCTCTGCGGGTCTCCTCTCTGCGGGTCGCCCCTCTGCAGGTCTCCTCTCTCTGCTGGTCTCCTCTCTGCTGGTCTCCTGTCTGCTGGTCTCCTCTCTCTGCTGGTCTCCTCTCTGCTGGTCTCCTCTCTGCTGGTCTCCTCTCTGCAGGTCTCCTCTCTGCAGGTCCCCTCTCTGCAGGTCTCCTCTCTGCAGGTCTCCTCTCTGCGCTCCCCTCTCTGCTGGTCCCCTCTCTGCGGGTCCCCTCTCTGCAGGTCCCCTCTCTGCTGGTCTCCTCTCTGCGGGTCCCCTCTCTGCGGGTCCCCTCTCTGCGGGTCCCCTCTCTGCAGGTCTCCTCTCTGCTGTTCTCCTGTCTGCGGGTCTCCTGTCTGCGGGTCTCCTCTCTGCGGGTCTCCTCTCTGCGGGTCTCCTCTCTGCGGGTCTCCTCTCTCTGCTGGTCTCCTCTCTGCAGGTCCCCTCTCTGAGGGTCCCGTCTCTGCTGGTCTCCTGTTTCCTGGTCCCCTCTCTGCTGGTCCCCTCTCTGTTGGTCCCCTCTCTGCAGGTCCCCTCTCTCCTGGTCACCCTCTATCCTGGTCCCCCTCTCTCCTGGTCCCCCTCTCTGTGGGCCCCCTCTCTGCTGGTTTCCTCTCTGCGGGTCCTCCCTCTGCGGGTCTACTCTCTCTGCTGGTCTCCTCTCTGCTGGTCTCCTCTCTGCGGGTCTCCTCTCTGCAGTCCCCTCTCTGCAGGTCTCCTCTTTGCGGGTCTCCTCTCTGCAGTCCCCTCTCTGCGGGTCTCCTCTCTGCGGGTCTCCTCTCTGCGGGTCCCCTCTCTGTGGGTCCCCTCTCTGCTGATCTCCTCTCTGCAGGTCCCCTCTCTGCGGGTCTCCTCTCTGCAGGTCCCCTCTCTGCGGGTCCCCTCTCTGCGGGTCCCCTCTCTGCTGGTCCCCTCTCTGCTGGTCCCCCTCTCTCCTGGTCCCCCTCTCTCCTGATCCCCCTCTCTGTGGGCCCCCTCTCTGCTGGTTTCCTCTCTGTGGGTCCCCCCTCTGCGGGTCTCCTCTCTCTGCTGGTCTCCTCTCTGCTGGTCTCCTGTCTGCAGGTCTCCTCTCTGCTGGTCTCCTCTCTGCGGGTCTCCTGTCTGCGGGTCTTCTCTCTGCTGGTCTCCTGTCTGCAGGTCCCATCTCTCCTGGTCCCCTCTCTGCGGGTCTCCTCTCTGCAGGTCCCCTCTCTGCAGGTCCCCTCTCTGCTGGTCCCCCTCTCTGCGGGTCTCCTCTCTGCTGGACCCTCTCTGCAGGTCCCCTCTCTGCTGGTCCCCCTCTCTCCTGGTCCCCCTCTCTCCTGGTCCCCCTTTCTGTGGGCCCCCTCTCTGCTGGTTTCCTCTCTGCGGGTCTACTGTCTGCTGGTCTCGTGTCTGCGGGTCTCCTCTCTGCGGGTCCCCTCTCTGCGGGTCCCCTCTCTGCGGGTCCCCTCTCTGCTGGTCTCCCTCTGCTGGTCCCCCTCTCTGCAGGTCCCCTCTCTGCAGTTCCCCTCTCTGCAGGTCCTCTCTCTGCGGGTCCCCTCTCTGCAGGTCTCATCTCTGCTGGTCCCCTCTCTGCAGTTCCCCTCTCTGCAGGTCCTCTCTCTGCGGGTCCCCTCTCTGCTGGTCTCCTCTCTGCAGGTCTACTGTCTCCTGGTCCCCTCTCTGCGGGTCCCCTCTCTGCAGGTCTCCTCTCTGCGGGTCCCCTCTCTGCTGTTCTCCTCTCTGCAGGTCCCCTCTCTGCAGGTCTCCTCTCTGCGGGTCCCCTCTCTGCGGGTCTCCTCTCTGCTGGTCTCCTGTCTGCGGGTCTCCTCTCTGCAGGTCCCTTCTCTGCAGGTCTCCTCTCTGCTGGTCCCCTCTCTGCTGGTCCCCTCTCTGCGGGTCCCCTCTCTGCGGGTCTCCTCTCTGCTGGTCCCATCTCTGCAGGTCTCCTCTCTGCTGGTCCCCTCTCTGCTGGTCTCCTCTCTGCAGGTCTCCTCTCTGCAGGTCCCCTCTCTGCAGGTCTCCTCTCTGCAGGTCTCCTCTCTGCGCTCCCCTCTCTGCGGGTCCCCTCTCTGCGGGTCTCCTCTCTGCGGGTCTCCTCTCTGCAGGTCCCCTCTCTGTGGGTCCCCCTCTCTGCGGGTCCCCTCTCTGCTGATCTCCTTTCTGCAGGTCTCCTCTCTGCTGGTCTCCTGTCTGCAGGTCTCCTGTCTGCTGGTCTCCTGTCTGCTGGTCTCCTGTCTGCAGGTCTCCTCTCTGCTGGTCTCCTGTCTGCGGGTCCCCTCGCTGCAGGTCCCCTCTCTGCTGGTCTCCTCTGTGCAATTCTCATCTCTGCTGGTCTCCTCTCTGCAGTCCTCATCTCTGCAGGGCTCCTCTCTCCTGGTCCCCTCTCTGCAGTTCCCCTCTCTGCAGGTCCCCTCTTTGCAAGTCCCCTCTCTGCGGGTCCCCTCTCTGGGCCCCCTCTCTGCTGGTGTCCTGTCTGCTGGTCTCCTCTCTGCAGGTCCCCTCTCTGCTGGTTTCCCTCTCTGCGGGTCCCCCTATTGGCGGGTCCCCTCTCTGCAGGTCCCTTCTCTGCAGTTCTCCTCTCTGTGGGTCCCCCTCTCTGCTGGTCCCCTCTCTGCGGGTCCCCCTCTCTGCGGGTCCCCCTCTCTGTGGGTCTTCTCTCTGCGGGTCTCCTCTCTGCAGGTCTCCTCTCTGCGGGTCTCCTCTCTGCGGGTCCCCCTCTCAGCGGGTCCCCTCTCTGCAGGTCCCTTCTCTGCAGGTCTCCTCTCTGTGGGTCCCCCTCTCTGCTGGTCCCCTCTCTGCGGGTCCCCCTCTCTGCGGGTCCCCCTCTCTGTGGGTCTCCTCTCTGCGGGTCTCCTCTCTGCGGGTCTCCTCTCTGCAGGTCTCCTCTCTGCGGGTCTCCTCTCTGCAGGTCTCCTCTCTGTGGGCCCCCTCTCTGCGGGTTCCCCTCTCTGCTGGTGTCCTGTCTGCTGGTCTCCTCTCTGCAGGTCCCCTCTCTGCTGGTTTCCCTCTCTGCGGGTCCCCCTCTCAGCGGGTCCCCTCTCTGCAGGTCCCTTCTCTGCAGGTCTCCTCTCTGTGGGTCCCCCTCTCTGCTGGTCCCCTCTCTGCGGGTCCCCCTCTCTGCGGGTCCCCCTCTCTGTGGGTCTCCTCTCTGCGGGTCTCCTCTCTGCGGGTCTCCTCTCTGCAGGTCTCCTCTCTGCGGGTCTCCTCTCTGCAGGTCTCCTCTCTGTGGGCCCCCTCTCTGCAGGTTCCCCTCTCTGCTGGTGTCCTGTCTGCTGGTCTCCTCTCTGCAGGTCCCCTCTCTGCTGGTTTCCCTCTCTGCTGGTCTCCTCTGTAGGCAACACTTACATTAACATATAAATATATACAAATGCTGTTTAAAAAACACTACTGAGAATTTTCAGTGTGTTACTATAATTTATGCAATATTTCTAATACAGAAAGAAATTTGTTAAATTCATCATGTCTGTAAAATATTAATGTCGTTGAATATTGGAACAGAGTTATTTAGCTTTAGGCATAACATCAGTGCAAAGTAAAAGCTGAGAGAATTTAACCTTACTGAAATATAAAAGTAAAATATAGAAATATTTAAGCTCAAATACTGACTTAGCTGATCAAATCAAATGACCAAGTCCCTGTTCCAATATCGTTAATTAGACCAGTATAATTTAAAAGCCTTAATGTATTTTTCGTTTGACAGCAAAATAATGAAACAGATATGAAAGGATTTTTAGTGAATTGATTTTATGCTACCATGGCTTAAAAATGGTTGATTGATTAAAGACCTTTTTATATTTCGCTAAGGAATATTTTAACCAATAATGAAACCATTCATTACTGTCAGAAAATAATATAACCTCAGACTGGAAGCTCTGTAACATAAATGGTGCTTAACCATTTTGCAGAAGAATCTATAAACTTATGGCATTAAGATGCAAAAGTAGAGTTCAGCTGAGTTGACTGTTGCTCCCCACAGTGTAGTACTGAGCCAAGAAACATATAGCTGTCCAGATACATTTATAAATTCAAGTGGGTGAATAATGTATGAAATTACTTGAGCATAAATTTAATCTCGTCATAACCATTATAGCTTCTGATATGGAGAATTTGAAATTTCTCAGTGTAATGGTTGTTTTGGTGCCCTGAGCTATTGATACAATGGTTCATTTGATAGCCGGCAGGGGAAGGAGAAGATCATTAAATTGTTACATTAACTTGTGACAAAGTAATGGCAATCTCTGTGAAAACTGCCTCTCCGGAAGAACTTACACCAAATTTGATATACTGCATGCCAAGAATTCAATTAATTTGAACTATCAACAAAGAGGCGCTTTTTGACTGGATCGAATACCAAGCTAATGATAAGGTCACATCCTGAATGCAATCAGTATCAGTTAATTTGCCAAATGGATAAAATTGGACACTTTGGTTTTCGCTGTTCTCTTAAACTTAGTGTGTGTTGCCCCTGCACAGCAACATTTTGACTGCACTGCTACAATTATCCACACACAAATAACAATCGAGAGACAAACACATGCCAGTGGAAATATATGTCTAATCTTTCAAAGGCCCACAATCCAGCAGGGGAAAGCATTATGTCTCTCATCCTCCAGTGCAGTGTATGTGCCTGGCTGACCCTGGCAGGCTGCAGGGAGGGTCTATCCACCTTAATGGAACACAACGGCTACATGTTCCACTTGGGGCACATTTTGTGGCATAAATTAGGTGCACACATCATACTAACAATGCAGCCAAACATCAGTGATGTAGCTGCTGTGCTTCTATCAAGACCTGTCCAATAACCTGGAGGCATTTAAACATAGGAGGGAGCCTGGTGAAACTGTAACTGAATAGATTGGTCAGCATCAGATCTTATACAAGCAGAGGAGGGTTCATGAGCCATGTATTCTGCAAGTGATCAGATTTTGAAATGGATCACGTCGCGAATAGGTTGCAATATTTACTGGAGCTTTCATGTTACAATCTCTAACACTTTATGCTCTTACATCAAACAACATTCTTGTAATTTCTAAACTTGTCACATTTTGTAGCAGTAAATAGCATGATAGTCAATCGCCAGATCTAGCTACTAGATATAGAATACATTTGTTTCAAAATAATACTTTATCTATTTACTGTTAGGATCCACTAACAGTAACCACACTGTAGGACGGGGTATATAGGAAGAACTAATGGGGGCTTGTGAGAAAAGTAAGACAATAATCATGGGTGATTTTAATCTACAAAGAAATTGGACCAATCAGATTGGCAAAGGTAGCCTGGATGATGAGTTCATAGAGTGTTTTCAGGACAGTTGCTTGGAGCAGCACATTCAAGCACCAACCAGAAAGCAGACTATGCTAGGTCTGGTAATATGCAATGAGACAGGATTAATTAATTACCTCATAGTGAAGGTGCCCCTCAGTTTGAGGGAGAGAGGAGTGGACCTAGGACTAGTATTTTAAACTTAAACAAGGGCAGTTATGAGGGCATGAAAACAGAGCTAGCTAAAGCAAACTTAGGTTAAGGATAGATCAGAAGAGATGCAGTGGCAGACATTTAAGGCAATATTTCAGGATACTCAGAAAAGATATATACCAGTGAGAAAGAAAGACTCTTAAGGGAAGGACACAGCATCCCTGGCTAACTAAGGAAGTTAAAGAATGTGTCAGATTGAAAGAAAAAGCGCATACAAATAGTCGTTTGGAAGTACAGAACTTGAGTATTGCTTAAAAAAAGACTTTTTTTCTGAAACCTTTTGGCTTGCACTCATCAGGACAATTTGCAAGAAAATACCAATGCCGGGGAAACAATATATTTGTACTGTATGTGAAGAGGGTGCTGATTGGTTGGCAAGGGGACTCGGAGTGCACTTCAGAGTCCACTTGCCAACCAATCAGCGCTCCCTTCTCATACAGTATCAATGTATTGTTTTCCCTGACTTTAGTATCCTTGTGGATTGTCCTGATCAGTACAAGATGAAAAACTTTGACAAAAAATGTCTCTTTTTATCAGCAGTACTAAAAAGTGTACAATTCTGCAAAGATGGGTGGCAGCTCAGAAGATTGGACAGAATATAAAGAACAGCAAAGAATGACTAAAAAATTAATAAGGAGGGAGAAATTAGAGTAAGAGAGAGAGTGAGCTAGAAATATAGAGCAGCGTCACCCGTGCTGGGGGTGGACGTGTTGGGCAGTGTGAGTGGTCAACATGGCAAGAAGGCCAAAAGTCAGTTTCATGATGCTGTGAAACCAATTTGCAACCTTCCACTCATCCTGTCAAAGGTGGACCACATTTCCCAGCATTGCACGGTGGGACCCTCATTGTGATACATCAGCCCAGCCCACCAGAATCAGCACCACACGCTGGATCATTCAAGCATGTTGGCATGTGTTTCACAACAGCATATACAAGGCATGCACCTAGCAAGCTGCACTTCACTTGGGACTTCGAGCCTTGTTTGCCACCTTGCTTCAGGCAGCACTCACAATCATCAGCACCAGGCTTCACAGGCAGCACCACATCGCTGTTAGGGGGGCTCACGGGCAGGTCTCTACCTACCAGACCAGCCGTAAGGTGGGGGTGACTTTTCAACAGCTGCAGGGCTGGGGCTTGTTTGGGGAAGGGGGAGAAGTGGCCTCAGGCAAGGGAAGAGGCTGCAGGGTGAAGGCTGTACTGGGGAAGGGGGGTATCCCAGGGTGTGTGTGGGGACACATGTTGATCTGTGTGAGTGGCCTTAAGATGATGAGGGCTGAGGAGGCAGCCTCCAGAGGAGATGAGGCCAGATGGAGATGTGAGGGTGTGTGTGAGAGAGTGAGTGGTGATGTCCCTTGAGCTGGCAGTGAGTGAGATGCCAGTGAATGTGTGATGGGCTTGTGAGTGTGTGAGTTTAGAGTGATGAGATGGTAGCATAGGAGAAGTGGTGGTGTAGTGATATTGTCACTGGGCTGGTAACCCAGAGAGCCAGGGTAATGCCCCAGGGACCCGGGTTTGAATCCCACCACAGCAGATGGTGAAAAGTTGAACTTAATTTAAAAAAACCTGGAATTAAAAGTCTAATGACCATGAAACATTGTAATTATCATAAAAACCCAACTAGTTCACTTTAAGGAAGGAAATCTGCTGTCCTTACCTGGCCTAGTTGACATGTGACTCCAGATCTGCAGCAATGTGGTTGACTCTCAATTGTAACAAACTGCTACAAAGTCAATAAAAAGGAAAGTAACTGGATGGACCACAAGAAATTCTGGGGCTTGTGCCAAAATTGGGAGAGCTGTCTCCCAGACTGGTCAAGTAACATAGTCATCCTCACGGAATCATACCTTACAGACAATGTCCCAGACTCCACCATCACCATCCCTGGGTATGTCCTGTCCCACTGGCAGGTCAGACCCAACAGAGGTGGGGGCACAGTGGTATACAGTCAGGAGGGAGTTGTCCTAGGAGTGCTCCAGACTTCATGAAGTCTCATGGCATCAGGTCAAACATGGACAAGGAAAGCTCCTGCTGATTACCACGTACCGCCCTCCCTCAGCTGATGAATCAGTGCTTCTCCATGTTGAACACCACTTGGAGGAAGCACTGAGGGTGACAAGGGCACAGAATGTACTCTGGGTGGGGACTTCAATGTCCATCACTAAGAGTGGCTCAGTAGCACCACTACTGACCGAGCTGGCCGAGTCCTAAAGGACATAGCTGCTAGACTGGGTCTGCGGCAGGTGGTGAGGGAACCAACAAGAGGGAAAAACATACTTGACCTCATCCTCACCAACCTGCCTGTCGCAGATACATCTGTCCATGGCAGTATCGGTAGGAGTGACCACCGCACAGTCATCGTGGAGACAAGTCCTGTCTTCATACTGAGGATACCCTGCATTGTGCTGTATAGCAGACTACCGTGCTAAATGGGATAGATTTTGAACAGATCTAGCAACTCAAGGCTGGACATCCATGAGGTGCTGTGGGCCATCAGCAGAATTGTACTCGAACACAATCTGTAACCTCATGGCCCAGCATATCCCCCACTCTACCATTACCATCAAGTCAGGGGATCAACCCTGGTTCAATGAAGAGTGCAGGAGGACATGCCAGGAGCAGCACCAGGCATACCTAAAACTGAGGTGTCAACCTGGTGAAGCTATAACACAGGACTACTTGTGTGCAAAACAGCATAAGCAGCAAGTGATAGACAGAGCTAAGCAATCCCACAACCAATGGATCAGATCTAAGCTCTGCAGTCCTGCCACATCCAGTCGTGAATGATGATGGACAATTAAACAACTCACTAGAGAAGCAGGATCCAGAAATATCCCCATCCTCAATGATGGAGGAGCCCAGCACATCAGTGCAAAAGATAAGGCTGAAGCATTTGCTACAATCTTCAGCCAGAAGTGCCGAGTGGATGATCCATCTCAGCCTCCTCCAGAGGCCCCCAGCATCACAGATGCCAGTCTTTAGCCAATTCAATTCACTCCACGTGATATCAAGAAATGTCTGAAGGCACTGCATACTGCAAAGGCTATGGACCCTGACAATATTCCTACAATAGACTGAAGGCTTGTGCTCCAGAACTTGCTGGGACCCTAGCCAAGCTGTTCCAGTACAGCTACAACACTGGCATCTACCCAGCAATGTGGAAAATTGCCCAGGTATGTCCTGTACACAAAAAGCAGGACAAATCCAACCCGGCCAATTACTGCCCCATCAGTCTACTCTCCATCATCAATAAAGTAATGGAAGGGGTCATCAACAGTGCTATCAAGTTGCATTGTTGGATTCTCTCTTGTTGGAGATGGTTATTGCCTGACACTTGTGTGGCATGAATATTACTTGCTGCTTATCAGCCCAAGCCTGGATATTGTCCAGGTCTTGCTGCATTTGGACATGGACTGCTTCAGTATCTGAGGAGTCACGAATGGTGCTGAACATTGTGCAATCATCAGCGAACATCCCCACTCTGACCTTATGATGGAAGGAAGGTCATTGATGAAACAGCTGAAGATGGTTGGGCCAAGGACACTACCCTGAGGAACTCCTGCAGTGATGTCCTGGAGCTGAGATGACTGACCTTCAACAACCACAACCATCTTCCTTTGTGCTGGGTATGACTCCAACCAGCGGAGAGTTTTCCCCCTGATTCCCATTGACTCCAGTTTTGCTGGGGCTCCTTGATGCCACATTCGGTCAAATGCTGCCTTGATGTCAAGGGCAGTTACTCTCACCTCACCTCGGGAGTTCAGCTCTTTTGTCCATGTTTGAACCAAGGCTGTAATGAGGTCAGGAGCTGAGTGACCCTGGCGGAACCCAAACTGGGCATCAGTGAGCAGGTTATTGCTAAGCAAGTGCTGCTTGATAGCGCTGTTGATGACCCGTTCCAACACTTTCCTGATGATCAGGAGTAGACTGATGGGGCAGTAATTGGCTGGGTTTGATTTGTCCTGCTTTTTGTGTAAAGGACATACCTGGGCAATTTTCCACATAGCCAGGTAGATGCCAGTGTTGTAGCTGTACTGGAACAGCTTGGCTAGGGGTGCGGCAAGTTCTGGAGCACAAGAGTTCAGTACTATTGCTGGAATATAGTCATGGTCCAGAGCCTTTGCAGTATCCAGTGCCTTCAGATGTTTCTTGATGTCACGTGGAGTGAATTGAATTGGCTGAAGACTGGCATCTGTGATGCTGGGGACCTCTGGAGGAGGCTGAGATGGATCATCCACTCGGTACTCCTGTCTGAAGATTGTAGCAAATGCTTCAGCCTTATCTTTTGCACTGATGTGCTGGGCTCCCCCATCATTGAGGATGGGGATATTTGTGGAGCCTCCTCCTCCAGTGAGTTGTTTAATTGTCCATCACCATTCACGACTGGATGTAGCAGGACTGCAGAGCTGAGACATGATCCGTTATGTGGGGTCGCTTAGCCCTATCACTTGCTGCTTGTACTGTTTGGCACACAAGTAGTCCTGTGTTATAGCTTCACCAGGTTGACACCTCATTTTTAGGAATGCCTGGTGCAGCTCCTGGCATACCCTCCTGCACTCTTCATTGAACCAGGGTTGATCCCCTGGCTTGATGGTAATGGTAGAGTGGGGGATATGCTGGGCCATGAGGTTACAGATTGTGTTCGAGTACAATTCTGCTGCTGCTGATGGCCCACAGCGCCTCATGGATGCCCAGTCTTGAGTTGCTAGATCTGTTCAAAACCTATCCCATTTAGCACGGTGGTAGTGCCACACAACACAATGGAGGGTATCCTCAATGTGAAGGTGGGACTTCATCTCCACAATGACAGTGCGGTGGTCACTCCTACCGATACTGTCATGGACAGATGTATCTGCGACAGGCAGGTTGGTGGGGATGAGGTCAAGTATGTTTTTCCCTCTTGTTGGTTCCCTCACCACCTGCCGCAGACCCAGTCTAGCAGCTATGTCCTTTAGGACTCAGCCAGCTCGGTCGGTGGTGGTGCTACTGAGCCACTCTTGGTGATGGACATTGAAGTCCCCCACTCAGAGTACATTCTGTGCCCTTGCCACCCTCAGTGCTTCCTCCAAGTGGTGTTCAATATGGAGCAGCACTGATTCATCAGCTGAGGGAGGACGGTACATGGTAATCAGCAGGAGGTTTCCTTGCCCATGTTTGACCTGATGCCATGAGACTTCATGGGGTCCGGAGTCAATGTTGAGGACTCCCAGGGTAACTCCCTCCTGACTGTATACCACTGTGCCCCCACCTCTGCTAGGTCTGTCCTGTCGGTGGGACAGGACATACCCAGGGATGGTGATGGTGGAGTCTGGGACATTATTTGTACGGTCTGATTCCATGAGGATGACTATGTCAGGCTGTTGACTAGTCTGTGAGACAGCTCTCCCAATTTTGGCCCCAGATGTTAGTAAGGAGGAGTCTGCAGGGTTGACAGGGCTGAGATTGCCGTTTTCGTTTCCAGTGTCCAGGGTAATACCGGGTGCTCTGTCGGTTTTTTTGACTTTGTAGCAGTTTGTTACAGCTGAGTATCTTGCTTGGCCATTTCAGAGGGCAGATAAAAGACTGTGGGTCCAGAGGTACATGTAGGCCAGACCAGGTAAGGACAGCAGATCTCCTTCTCTAAATGACATTAGTGACCCAGATGGGTTTTTACAACAATCAACAATGGTTTCCTGGTCATCACCAGATTTTTCATTCCAGATTTTTATTGAATTCAAATTCCACCATCTGCTGTGGTGGGATTTGAACCTGGGTCTCCAGAACATTACCCTGGGTCTATGGATTAGTCTGGGCTAGTCACTATGCCATCACCTCCCATACAAGAGTAGGCCAGAGGCTGGGAATCCTGTGATGATTAACTCATCTCCTGACTCCCCAAAGCCTGTCCACCATCTACAAGGCACAAGTCAGGAGTGTGATGGAATACTCCCCACTTGCCTGGATGAGTGCAGCTCCTACAACACTCAAGAAGCTTGACACCATCCAGGACAAAGCAGCCGCTTGATTGGCACCACATCCACAAATATTCACTCCCTCCACCACCGATGCACAGTGGCAGCAGTGTGTACCATCTACAAGATGCACTGCAGGAATTCACCAAGGATCCTTAGACAGCACCTTCCAAACCCATGACCACTACCATCTAGAAGGACAAGGGCAGCAGATAGATGGGAACACCACCAGCTGGAAGTTCCCCTCCAAGTCACTCACCATCCTGACTTGGAATATATCACCGTTCCTTCACTGTCGCTAGGTCAAAATCCTGGAACTCCCTCCCTAACAGCGCCGTGGGTGTACCTACATCACACGGACAAAATCCTGGAACTCCCTCCCTAACAGCGCCGTGGGTGTACCTACACCACACGGACAAAATCCTGGAACTCCCTCCCTAACAGCGCTGTGGGTGTACCTACACCACACGGACAAAATCCTGGAACTCCCTCCCTAACAGCGCTGTGGCTGTACCTACACCACAGCGACTGCAGCGGCTCAAGAAGGCAGCTCACCACCACCTTCTCAAGGGCAATAAATGTCCACCTAGCCAGCGACACCCACATCCCAAAAATGAATTAAAAAGGAACGTTCATCCTCTTTCTGCATGGGGTGACCAATCTCTTCTATGCAGCACTGACACTGACCACCACTGCCATCGCCTCCCAAGCCGGAGTGGTAATGATACTGCCCCTCCTGCAGCCAGGGTGGGGATAGAGGACATCACAGCGGGTCTCCACGGTGTCCAAAAGCTGCTTGAAGGATGCGTCACTAAACCAGGGGGCTGGAGTTGTCTTGTCTTTTGGGGCCATGTCTTACTTGCAGCAGGTCTTGGGCTGGAAACACTGAGAGGTGTGTGTGTGCGGCTTTACTTCAAATGTGTTGCCCGGAGTGATGGAGTGACGAGGTGACAGTGTGGCAGGCGAATCGGAGCCCACCCGCCATGGAAACAGTGTGTATCCTGAGAATGCATAATTAATGCAGGGGGTTTGGGATGATGTGGAGTGAGAAGCCCCATTGTGGCCAACGGGTAAAATGTCGTTTCCCCACTGCTACTGCACTTAGTACAAATCTGGGAGGATTCTGCATGTAAAAACAGAGAAATGAATTTCTACAGATATTTAAAAGGAAAAGTGTAAGTAAAGTGAGTATTGGTCCTCCAGAGCGAGAATGGGGAATTAATAGTGCAAAATGAGGAAATGGAGGATTAATTGAATTGACAGATATTTTGTGTCTGTCTTCACTGTAGAAGGTACAAGTTAAAGCCCAGGAATAATTGTAAATCAGAAGGTGAAAGGGAGGGAGAAACTTAAAACAATTACAATCCTTGGGGAAAGCGAGCTGAGAAAATTATTAAAACTAAAAGCTGACAAGTCCCCAGGTCCTGGTGAACTTCATCCTAGGGTCTTAAAAGGAACGGCTGCTCATATCGTAGATGCATTTGTCTTAATTTTCTAAAATTCCCTAGATTCTGGAAAAGTCCCATTAGATTGGAAAATGGTGAATGTGACTCCTCTATTCAAGAAAGGAGGGAAACAGAAAGCAGGAAACTACAGGCCAGTCAGCTCAACACCTGTAGCAGGGAAATTACCAGAATCTATCATTAAGGAGATTATAGCGGGACACTTAGAAATCTCAGTGCAACCAGGCAGAATCCACATGGTTTTGTGAAAGGGAAATCAGGTTTGACTAATTTGTTGGAGTTCTTTGAGGAAGTAACAAGAAATGTGGACAAACGGGAACCTGTGGATGTGCTGTACTTAGATTTTCAGAGGCATTTGACAAGATGCCACATCAAAGGTTACTGCGCAAAATAAGAGCTCACACTGTAGGTGGGTAACATATTTACATGAATAGAGGATTGGCTAGCTAACAGGAAGTGGGCAGTTGGCAGGAAGAATAGAAAAGCAGCAAATTGTTTAAATAGAGAGAGATTTTGGAAATCTGAGGTACAGAGGGATCTGGGTGTCCTGGTACATGAATCATAAAAAGTTAGTATACAGGAACAGCAAATGATTAGGAAGGCAAATGGAATGTTGTTGTTTCTTGTAAGGGGAATGGGATAGGAAAGTCAGGATGTATTGCTATAGTTGTACAGGGTGTTGGTGAGACCATATCTAGAGTACTGTGTACAGTTTTGGTCTCCTTACTTAGGAAAGGATATAAATGCATTTGAAGGTTCACCCGACCGACTCCTGGGATGGGGGATTATCTAATGAGGAAAATTTGGATAGGCTCAGCCTGTATCTATTGG
>JANJGN010000015.1:81614-184114 GCA_026770705.1 Isurus oxyrinchus | reverse complement strand
GTGAAATGCTGCTTCACTTGAAAGGAATGTTTGGGCCCTTGGACGGTGAGGAGAGAGGAATCAGAGCTTCCACCAGTACCATAAAGGTCAAAACAAAAAAACTGCGGATGCTGGAAATCCAAAACAAAAACAGAATTACCTGGAAAAACTCAGCAGGTCTGGCAGCATCGGCGGAGAAGAAAAGAGTTGACGTTTCGAGTCCTCATGACCCTTCGACAGAACTTGATTTCGAGTTCAAGAAAGAGTTGAAATATAAGCTGGTTTAAGGTGTGTGGTGGGGGTGGGGGGGAGAGATAGAGAGATAAAGGTCAGGTGATTTCTTGGAAGAGGCCTGCTTGCCGACAGTTCCAATGTGAACTTATGACCTTTTTATAAAAACCCCAGGTTAACATCCAATGTGCAGGTAATGGCAAGTCCTTCCATATTGTAAAATATTCAGTCTTGAGAGATATGGTTCCAACACTTCTCTGAACTGCTTCCAATGTATTTACATCTTTATTTAAATAAGGAGACCAATACTGGACACAGTACTCCAGATGTGGTCTCACCAGTGCCCTGTATAAATGAAGCATAACCTCCATACTTTTTTATTCAATTCCCCTCACAATAAATTATAACTTTCGATTAGTTTTCCTAATTACTTGCTGTACCTGCATAATAACGTTTTGCGATTCACGCACTAAGAGACCTAGATCCCCCTGCATCTCAGAGCTCTGCAATCTCTCACTATTTCAACGGTGCTTCTGACATGTCTTCCTTTATACTGAGCCAAGGTGTTCCCCCACTGTGGTTGACAGGGCCCTCAATGTGTCTGACCCAATACCCACACCCCTGCCCTTACCCCTTCTCCTCCCTCCCAGTACTAGGATCAGATTCCCCTTTCCTTACATTCCACTCTACCAGTCTTTGCGTTAAAAGAATCACCCTCCACCTTTTCCACCAATGACATGAAGCTATTAATATAGATAATATTTTGGAAAATATTTTTCTTTTAAAATAGAGGTTTACTCTGCGGATGTGTCTTAATTGGATTAAAGCCAGCTAGTCTGGGTGCTTCAGTGTACTAGTTTGAGATGTAAACAGAGAGCTAGAGTGTATTTGCATTTTTTGAATAGAGTATTCAAGAAATGGGGTGAAAACTGACGCCTTTCTAGCAGCTACCAAGCCATATGTTTATATTTCTAAAAACATTGGTACTATGAATGGGGTTTCATTGTTAAAGGGTCAAGTTCAAAGTGACTGGTGAGACAATGAGAATTTGAATTCATTCAGTGGTGGTAGGTATAACTTCAGTAGTTTTCAGGTGTACAGAGCAGAGGCAATGTGAGATCAAAAGGCAGCTGCAAACCTCCAACTGGCTCCACAGTGAAAAGAACCTCATTTGTAAGGTGAAAATGCTTTGTCTGGTGTCTGGATAAGTCTATGGGTTGTTGTTGCCTTAATGGAGATTAGTTTGGGAATTTGCTACAAGTTATGATAGTAGTAATTTGCAGCCGTGTATATATATATTTTAACCTGTGTAAATTAATAAAATGTTTCCTTTAGTTTAATGTAAAACCTCAAGAACTGGTGGTCTGATTCCTGAATTTAGAGTCGCATCTCAAACATAACACTTAAAATTATAGGTTATGATAGTTGTTTAAAGTTTCCCTCTGGAATGTTAAATAACCCTGCTTTACCAACTGCATCGGTCCTGGCAACCAACTTCAACATGATGCCACCACCAAACACAACTACCCCTCCCCTCCCCATCAGTATTCCGAAGAGACTGTTCCCTCTGTGAAATCCTGGTCCACTCTTCTATCACGCCCAACACCTCATCATCTTCCCATAGCACCTTCCCATGCAATCTCAGGAGGTATAATTACTGCCCCTTTACCTCCTCCCTCTTCACTGTCCGAAGTCCCAAACCTACCTTCCAGGTGAAGCAACAGTTCACTCAATTTAGTCTACTGTATTCGCTGCTCCCAATGTGGTCTCCTGTGCATCGGGAGACTAAACGCAGACTGGGTGACCGCTTTGCAGAACACATTCAGTCTGTCTGCAAGCAAGACCCAGACCTCCCTGTCGCTTGCCATTTCAACACCCCACCCTGCTCTCATGCCCACATGTCCATCCTTGGCCTGCTGCATTGTTCCAGTGAAGATCAACGCAAACTGGAGGAGCAGCACCTCATCTTCCGACTAGGCACTTTACAGCCTTCCAGACTTAACATTGAGTTCAACAATTGCAGACGATGAGCTCTGGCGTCTGCTTTGAATGTTTTCCCCCAGGCGCCAGTCTGTATCCTGTTCTCATGTTTTGCTTTCAAACAGTGCTGACCTTTGTTCTGTTATCAACACCTACTCTGGACCAAAACTTCCATCTTAATCCTATCACTCCCACTCCCTTTGACTTATTTTCCATGACATCATTGTCATTGAATCCTTCCGACATTCTAACCTATCTTCGATCTTCTATTTTGCTTCAACTGTCGCCCAGGCCTTTCCAACAGCATAACACCCATCACGTTTCTCCTTTGTCCCAGTTCCGGAGAAGTCATATTGGACTTGGAATATTAGCTCCGTTTCTGTCCCAACAGATGCTGCCAGACCTGCTGGGTATTTCCAGCATTTTCTGTTTATGTTTCAGATTTCCAGCATCTTCAGTATTTTGCTTTTATTTTAGCTATCAAAAAGAGATGGGCATACTTTAATTCCACCTTCCTGGTTGGAATTTAATCCCGAAGGGGAATGTGACGTTTTTAATTCACTACCAGTACTCAGTTCCCTAAGAAAAAGACAAAGTAGCTCCATATTATTCTCTGTAGTCTTTTTCTGTAAAACTTTCTAGGTTCAGCATGATGCAGTATGCGGTTCATAGAAAAATTTAGCACCTTGTGATCTGTTTGAGAGGAGGAAGCAGAGGAAATGAAAAGGTCACGCACTGTATGATACAGGGTTTTGAAGAAAGGACATAGAAAGGGTGGATTTATTTATATCCAATTCAGCACTGAGCAAAAAAGCAGCGCAAATTTGTGACGTGATTTTCATATAATTGTCTGGAGCTTGTTCACAAAAGAAAACACCTGATGTGTCTGAATAATTGTCTGCAAATCAAAACATATTTTCAACTCACTGTACTTGATGCAGATGATAAATGAATGTTATCACTTCCCCACATGCTTTTGACAGTTATCTGGCCGAAATTATGCTCAGTTGTATTAGAAGTTGTCCATGCCCTGGAGTATGTGATTATTATGTGACCAGTGTGTAAGCCACGCTTGCTTATTAGACTTTAAAAAAAAACAGGAGAAATACCTGTCTCTCATCAAAACTTCTGACCAGCTAATGATTCAGGCGATGAGAGAAAAGCAGCCAATCACAATGCATCTGCAATAAGCAAAAAGTCACATAACCCATAGAAATGTCAAAAGTGTTTAGGGCAACTAAGGAGTGTGCATTATTTGTGCTAAAAGATGGAAAGGAAAATGAGAAACTCATTGTTTGAGGAGCATTTTCATAATGAATTCACTGCACAGCCGAGTGTCCCTGAAGAAAGAGCACATGTTGTCTCCTGGTGGGCTTGTGGCCTTTTATGACTGGTGGGCATTGCAAGGTCTGGACGTTGTCCTGGACACAAAGGCAGGATTTTGCATTTGGGTCAGGATCCTAATGTCCGGGTCAAGTATGGATCACAACCCATCATTATGCAGGGATAGTCGCCTGGAATGATTGTCTGCTAATTGGCCAATCAGAGTTCAGGCCCACCATCCAATTATGGACAGTAGGTGGGCTACTGGGAAATTCCCATTCAGTTGTTGCGCCGAAATTTCTGGACGCTCCACCTGCCCATCTTCTAGAGTATGACATCCCTACTCATTCCCCCTCACCCCAGGGAATGCAAGTTCTGGACCTATGTCTCCTTAATACTTCAGAATTGAAATATTATCTGTGCAGTCATTGATTTACATCCTATGCTCTCGTGCTGACACTATCAATAAGTTATAGCCATTAACTGATGATAGTTATACTGTAATATGAGGTACCTCACAAGGCAGGAAATTATATAAGGGCTGCTGAGATTTTAGCTGGTGGCAGGAGAAGCCCATATCTGGTTACCAGCCTGCCAGGTAAAACAAAGTGTAATCTGATAAAAAGCAAAATACTGCGGATGCTGGAAATCTAGAACAAAAACAAAAACACCTGGAAACACTCAGCAGGTCTGACAGCATCTGCGGAGAGGGATACAGTTGACATTTTGAGTCTGTATGACCCTTCATCAGAACTAAGACATATAGAAATGAGATGAAATATAAACTGGTAGAAGGGGTTGGGACAGGAGAGCTCGATAGGCGGCCAGTGATAGGTGGAGGCCAAGGAGAGACTGCCAAAGATGTCATAGACAAAAGGACAAAGGGGTGTTGACGGTGGTGATATTATCTAAAGGATGTGCTAATGGTGACACTAAGAGTAGAAAGCAGGACAAGCTAGTGGCAGATAGCCCTAGTGGGGGTGGGGTGGGAGGAAGGGATCGAAATGGGCTAAAAGGTGGAGATGAAACAATAGATCGAAATAAATTTAAAAATAGGAGGTAAAGAAAAAAATATAGTTATGCAAAAATTCTAAATTATTGGAAAAAGGAGGATTGGAAAGGGGGTAGAGATGGAGGAAAGAGTCCATGATCTGAAATTGTTGAACTCAATATTCAGTCCGGGAGGCTGTAAAGTGCCTAATCGGAAGATGAGGTGCTGTTCCTCCAGTTTGCGTTGAGTTTCACAGGAACATTGCAGCAAGCCAAGGACGGATATGTGGAAATGAGGGCAGGGAATGAGGAGTGTTGAAATGGCAAGCAACAGGGAGGTCTGGGTCATGCTTGTGGACAGACCGAAGGTGTTCTGCAAAGCGGTCACCCAGTCTGCGTTTGGTCTCTCCAATGTTGAGGAGTGCTTCACTTGAAAGGAGTGTTTGGGCCCTTGGACTGTGAGGAGAGGGGAAGTAAAGGGGCAGGTGTTGCACCTTCTGCGGTTGCATGGGAAAGTGCCGTGGGTGGGAGTTGAGGTGTAGGTGGTGATGGAGGAGTGGAACAGGGTGTTTCGGAGGGAACAATCCCTGCGGAAAGCCGCTGGGGGGGTGAAGGGAAGATGTGTTTGGTTGTGGCATCATGCTGGAGTTGGCGGAAATGGTGGAGGATGATCCTTTGAATGCGGAGGCTGGTGGGGTGATAAGTGAGGACAAGGGGGACCCTATCATGTTTCTGGGAGGGAGGAGAAGGTGTGAGGCCGGATGCGCGGGAGATGGGCCGGACACGGTTGAGGTCCCTGTCAACGACCGTGGGTGGAAAACCTCGGATAAGGAAGAAGGAGGACATGTCAGAGGAACTGTTTTTGAAGGTAGCATCATCAGAATAGATGCAACGGAGGTGAAGGAACTGAGAGAATGGGATGAAGTCCTTACAGGAAGCGGGGTGTGAGGAGCTGTAGTCGAGGTAGCTGTGGGAGTCGGTAGGTTTGTACTGAATATTGGTGGACAGTCTATCACCAGAGATTGAGACAGAGAGGTCAAGGAAGGGAAGGGAAGTGTCAGTGATGGACCACGTGAAAATGATGGAGGGGTGGAGATTGGAAGCAAATTTAATAAATTTTTCCAAGGCCCGATGAGAGCATGAAGCGGCACCGAAGTAATCATCGATGTACCGGAGAAAGAGTTGTGGAAGGGGGCCGGAGTAGGACTGGAACAAGGAATGTTCCACATACCCCATAAAGAGACAGGCATAGCTGGGGCCCATGCGGGTACCCATAGCCACACCTTTTATTTGGAGGAAGTGAGAGGAGTTGAAGGAGAAATTGTTCAGTGTGAGAACAAGTTCAGCCAGACGGAGGAGAGTAGTGGTGGATGGGGATTGTAATTGGATGGGGTGTAATGGGGTGTGAAGTGGTGGATGGGGATTGTAATTGGATGGGGTGTAATGGGGTGTGAAGTGGTGGATGGGGATTGTAATTGGATGGGGTGTAATGGGGTGTGAAGTGGTGGATGGGGATTGTAATTGGATGGGGTGTAATGGGGTGTGAAGTGGTGGATGGGGATTGTAATTGGATGGGGTGTAATGGGGTGTGAAGTGGTGGATGGGGATTGTAATTGGATGGGCTGTAATGGGGTGTGAAGTGGTGGATGGGGATTGTAATTGGATGGGGTGTAATGGGGTGTGAAGTGGTGGATGGGGATTGTAATTGGGTGGGGTGTAATGGGGTGTGAAGTGGTGGATGGGGATTGTAATTGGATGGGGTGTAATGGGGTGTGAAGTGGTGGATGGGGATTGTAATTGGGTGGGGTGTAATGGGGTGTGAAGTGGTGGATGGGGATTGTAATTGGATGGGGTGTAATGGGGTGTGAAGTGGTGGATGGGGATTGTAATTGGATGGGGTGTAATGGGGTGTGAAGTGGTGGATGGGGATTGTAATTGGATGGGGTGTAATGGGGTGTGAAGTGGTGGATGGGGATTGTAATTGGATGGGCTGTAATGGGGTGTGAAGTGGTGGATGGGGATTGTAATTGGATGGGGTGTAATGGGGTGTGAAGTGGTGGATGGGGATTGTAATTGGATGGGGTGTAATGGGGTGTGAAGTGGTGGATGGGGATTGTAATTGGATGGGGTGTAATGGGGTGTGAAGTGGTGGATGGGGATTGTAATTGGATGGGGTGTAATGGGGTGTGAAGTGGTGGATGGGGATTGTAATTGGATGGGCTGTAATGGGGTGTGAAGTGGTGGATGGGGATTGTAATTGGATGGGGTGTAATGGGGTGTGAAGTGGTGGATGGGGATTGTAATTGGATGGGGTGTAATGGGGTGTGAAGTGGTGGATGGGGATTGTAATTGGATGGGGTGTAATGGGGTGTGAAGTGGTGGATGGGGATTGTAATTGGATGGGGTGTAATGGGGTGTGAAGTGGTGGATGGGGATTGTAATTGGATGGGGTGTAATGGGGTGTGAAGTGGTGGATGGGGATTGTAATTGGATGGGGTGTAATGGGGTGTGAAGTGGTGGATGGGGATTGTAATTGGATGGGGTGTAATGGGGTGTGAAGTGGTGGATGGGGATTGTAATTGGATGGGGTGTAATGGGGTGTGAAGTGGTGGATGGGGATTGTAATTGGATGGGGTGTAATGGGGTGTGAAGTGGTGGATGGGGATTGTAATTGGATGGGGTGTAATGGGGTGTGAAGTGGTGGATGGGGATTGTAATTGGATGGGGTGTAATGGGGTGTGAAGTGGTGGATGGGGATTGTAATTGGATGGGGTGTAATGGGGTGTGAAGTGGTGGATGGGGATTGTAATTGGATGGGGTGTAATGGGGTGTGAAGTGGTGGATGGGGATTGTAATTGGATGGGGTGTAATGGGGTGTGAAGTGGTGGATGGGGATTGTAATTGGATGGGGTGTAATGGGGTGTGAAGTGGTGGATGGGGATTGTAATTGGATGGGGTGTAATGGGGTGTGAAGTGGTGGATGGGGATTGTAATTGGGTGGGGTGTAATGGGGTGTGAAGTGGTGGATGGGGATTGTAATTGGATGGGGTGTAATGGGGTGTGAAGTGGTGGATGGGGATTGTAATTGGATGGGCTGTAATCTGATCCCTGAATTCCTTCCCCTTGCCTTTGACAACTTTTCCCTCCAAGCCCTCACCAGGACCTGATAGCCAGGCTCTCTGATTGGCCAGCAGCTCTCTAAATACATTTATCCAACTTGATTCAAATTTCTTTCAACCCATATTCCTTCGTCCACTTGTCCAAACTACTTCTAAATGTTGAACAAAAACAGAATTACCTGGAAAAACTCAGCAGGTCTGGCAGCATCGGCGGAGAAGAAAAGAGTTGACGTTTCGAGTCTTCATGACCCTTCGACAGAACTTGATTTCGAGTCCAGGAAAGAGTTGAAATATAAGCTGGTTTAAGGTGTGTGTGTGGGGGGGGGAGGAGAGAGAGAGAGAGACAGAGGTGCTTGTGTAGACAAACAAGCAGTGATAGAAGCAGATCATCAAAAGATGTCAACAACAATGGTACAAAAGAACACATAGGTGTTAAAGTTAAAGTTGGTGATATTATCTAAACGAATGTGCTAATTAAGAATGGATGGTAGGGCACTCAAGGTACAGCTCTAGTGGGGGTGGGGGGAGCATAAAAGATTTTAAAATATTTAAAAATAATGGAAATAGGTGGGAAAAGAAAAATCTATAAAATTTATAGGGAAAAAAAAAGGGGGAAAAAAGGGGGAAACAGAAAGGGGGTGGGGATGGGGGAGGGAGCTCACGACCTAAAGTTATTGAATTCAATATTCAGACCGGAAGGCTGTAAGGTGCCTGGTCGGAAGATGAGGTGTTGTTCCTCCAGTTTGCGTTGGGCTTCACTGGAACAATGCAGCAAGCCAAGGACAGACATGTGGGCAAGAGAGCAGGGTGGAGTGTTAAAATGGCAAGCCACAGGGAGGTTTGGGTCATTCTTGCGGACAGACCGCAGGTGTTCTGCAAAGCGGTCGCCCAGTTTACGTTTGGTCTCTCCAATGTAGAGGAGACCACATTGGGAGCAACGAATGCAGTAGACTAAGTTGGGGGAAATGCAAGTGAAATGCTGCTTCACTTGAAAGGAATGTTTGGGCCCTTGGACGGTGAGGAGAGAGGAAGTGAAGGGGCAGGTGTTACACCTTTTGCGTGGGCATGGGGTGGTGCCATAGGAGGGGGTTGAGGAGTAGGGGGTGATGGAGGAGTGGACCAGGGTGTCCCGGAGGGAGCGATCCCTACGGAATGCCGATAAGGGGGGTGAAGGGAAGATGTGTTTGGTGGTGGCATCATGCTGGAGTTGGCGGAAATGGCGGAGGATGATCCTTTGAATGCGGAGGCTGGTGGGGTGATAAGTGAGGACAAGGGGGACCCTATCATGTTTCTGGGAGGGAGGAGAAGGCGTGAGGGCGGATGCGCGGGAGATGGGCCGGACACGGTTGAGGGCCCTGTCAACGACCGTGGGTGGAAAACCTCGGTTAAGGAAGAAGGAGGACATGTCAGAGGAACCGTTTTTGAAGGTAGCATCATCGGAACAGATGCGACGAAGGCGAAGGAACTGGGAGAATGGGATGGAGTCCTTACAGGAAGCGGGGTGTGAGGAGCTGTAGTCGAGGTAGCTGTGGGAGTCGGTGGGTTTGTAGTGGATATTGGTGGACAGTCTATCACCAGAGATTGAGACAGAGAGGTCAAGGAAGGGAAGGGAAGTGTCAGAGATGGACCACGTGAAAATGATGGAGGGGTGGAGATTGGAAGCAAAATTAATAAATTTTTCCAAGTCCCGACGAGACTAAATGTTGACATCATTTCTTCCTTTACCACGAACCCTGAAGTGAATTTTGGATTGTTGTGTTGTTGTTTAAATCACCCCGAAGACTGTTAGCTCCAAACACTCTAGGCAGGATTTTAGGTGTTGGCGAGCGGGGGCGAGGCCCACTCACCGACGTGTAAAAGGACGCGGTGATGTCAGGTGGAGCTCCCGATGTCACCGTGGCCCATTTAAATTTTCAGGAAGGCGGGAGGGCAGCAAAATCATCCTTAATTGGCCCACCCACGTAAAATGGCACCACGCCCCCAATCGGGGGCACCAGTTGGAAGCGCGCCTATGCGCACCCGCCATTCAACTTCCCCAATGACAGGGGGAAGATTCAGGCCTCTGAGTTTATTGTGACATATTAACAGTTATGAGAACATTCCCTAACACTGGCTTCTTTGATGCTGCTTCTTCCTCGACTCTCAGGTCACATGAGTATATGTCAATTCCTTCTATAACATCACAGACTATTACAGTTAACCCTTTATGGTACTTAGTCTAACATACTCCATTGTGCTACATCTCCCCCCAAGGTCTCTGTTCTCTGAAGTTCCTGGAAACCCATTGCTTTGGTCGCCGAGTCATTCTGAACATTTCAGTGTTTTGAAGTCTCAGAGGATATGTCGCTTCCTTTTCTCTCCAGGTAAATGTAGTTTTTCTTTCTCTCTCCATGTTCTCTGCTTATCTCTCTTATCTCTTATCTCTCTTATCTCTCTTCTTCTTTGACTTTTTGGGATTCTCACCTTCTCTGACAGGCTGGAGGGGCTGAATGCTCCTTGTTGGTATGTACATGGATAAGCATTGTGGTGCCTTCATTAGTTTACTATACCTTTCTCTTCTCTTGTTTGTTGGGAATAAGGTATTCTCACTCTGCTGTTGGTTGCCTGAATGCTGTCAAACAAAACTCGAACTAATAGATGATTCTTTTGATTCCTGCCTGTGAATTGTACATGTGATACATCTGGATATCATTTCTTCTAATAACTTTGACAGACCCAGCCACCAAACCAAATACTGAGCCCTGGCTCTGCACTTGATAACACCTTGATGTAGGTGTTGTAAGATTTCAAGGGTCAATGCTCTTGGGATTACTATTCTAACCATCATATACCAGTAAATCATCAATCACTGTCAGATTTGCTCACTGTTTGAAATACGTTCTTAAAATAAGACTATGTGGTATGTTTGTTGGCCTTCCTTTCTTACAAATTTTGTTGTTCTGCTTACATTCTTCATCTAATTTTTGAGCCTCTCTGGTTTCTCTCAATGGATTGTAATTAAAGCAAAGTCCCCTACTTCTCCCACAATTCAATATTGTGTTTCTCTGGGATCTCTGTTTCAATGTCTGATAATGCATCTGCTGTGCCCTGTTGTTTCCCTTGAACATAAACCGTATGAGTATCAAACCTCATCAATTTTAGTTTAAACCTGTGAACTCTTGATGGCATCACTGCAAGCTCTTTCGAATTCAATGGTGTGACTAAAAGTATCTGGTCTGTTTCTATCATAACATGAAGACCTAAGATGTAGTCAACAAATTTCTCAGATGCCCACATAGCTGCTAATGTTTCCTTTTTGATCT
The DNA here is from genome assembly GCA_026770705.1 of Isurus oxyrinchus. Lineage (NCBI taxonomy): Eukaryota > Metazoa > Chordata > Chondrichthyes > Lamniformes > Lamnidae > Isurus > Isurus oxyrinchus. The sequence continues at coordinate 173,190 of JANJGN010000015.1, read as the reverse complement.
CTGCTTATCTCTTCTGTGTATATTTTTTCATCTCTTTCTACCTGAAAAAGTACTGCACCCAATGCTGTAGAGAATGTGTCCACTGTGAAAGTTGTAGGTAACTCCATATCAGAATGTGCTAATGTCTCTGCTGACAGCAACCTCGATGAACTTCTTCCCAGCACCATTCACTGGTATAACAATTGACATAATGGCTCATTGAGCTCCAAGTTTTTATTTAGAAATTTTGCTATTTTATTCACCATTCCCATGAACCTTTGTAACTTTGTGATGTTCCTTGGAGCAGAAATTCTTTTCTGACTCTGATCGTCAGCAGATAAACATTTAATCCTGATGCACTTACTATGTGGCAAAGAAACCTGATTGTTGGCTGTACAAACTCACACTCACTGAGTGTCAATCCTGCTGCTTGTAGTCTTCTGTCTCAGTGCTGTCTCACTCTCATGCCATGCTTTGCTTGAGTGGATCCATGTAGCCAACAGCTCCATGTCAGCCCCCTAAAAATTTTGACATTGTTTTTTGAAAGATGTTATTCCAAAGGGTAACCTGTTAAAACAGAATCTTCCCAAAGGTGTTATGAAAGTTGTGAGAAGTTTGGATTCCTCTTCTAGTGGTATTTGCCAGAATCCACTGTTAGAATTGAATTTAGAGAATATTGAGCTCTCCCCTAATTTTGCTAACCTCTCAGCCACTGATCCCTTTGGATGGGCTTCTCTCTGCACAGCTTTAGTGAGTTATGTGAGACCAACACATATTCTTATGGAACCATTTGGTTTTGGAACCCGTACCATCCCTGAGCACCAACTCACAGGCTCTTTTCTTGGACTGCAGCTTCCTGAAATGCTCTGGTAGAGGTAAAGACTTTTCTTAGCCATATTTTTATTGCTTGCCACCATATATTATTGCATTGTCGGGTTGGGTTAGTTTCAATATCTCCCAAAGACTGCCAGCTGCAAACACTCGAACTTGACTGTAACATATTTACAGTTATGAGAACACTCTCGCTGGCTTCTTTCCATGATGCTTTATCTTAGACTCTCAGATCACGAGCATATGTCACTTTCTTCTAATGACATCACAGACTAATACAGTTAACCCCGTAAGGATTTAGAGTGGGATTTTCCAGCTCTGCCCACAGCCGGAATCGTCTGGTCCCATCAATGTCAATGGATGTTTGGCTGGGCTGCAGAACGTCCTGTGGTGGGTCCCCCCACAATGGGGCTGGAAGATCTCAGCTATAGTCTAACATACTCTGTTATACTATAAATTTCACAGCTTCACCACTCTCTGTGTGAAGAAGATTCTTTTACCCGCTCTGGGCAGACATCCCACCTCAAGCCAATTAAAGGCCTGTTGGCCATTCAATGTCTATGGGGGAGTCAGCCCAAGCTGAGGGACAACCATTCCCAGCATTATGGTCAGTCCATAGGTCATAGGAGGGTGAATCTTACCAGGGGGTATATTGCTCATCGCCTCCCCCCACCCCCACCCCCCCCGCCCCCCCCACTACCGTTTGAAAAGTCGGTTTACTCCCACAATGATATTACGCTGTGAGCAGCCTTAACAAGCAGAGAGTGGCACTTTCACCCCTCAGTAGAAGCCCTGGCATCGAGAGTTCCAGCCAATCTGATTGGTTGGAAGTTCTTGCAGTGCCAGAACTCAGTAGTGGGCACTGCCGGGACTGCAAGTGAAGAACATCAATGATGACCAGACCCAGGCAAATCCCAGCCTTTTTGGGGCACCTGAGAGAGGGGGGCTGAGTGAGGGGATTTGGTGGTCGGGTTCTGCAGGCCAGGTGAGGAGGCACAAAAGGGGGTATGATCATGGGGAGGAAGTGCACTTGATGTGCAGAGAGTACACCCCCAAAAGAGGTACCCTTTCCTTCCCACCCTTTCACCAACTTCAGTGAAAAATATGGCCTTCCCACTTTCCCTCTCCTTCCATTGTCCAAGTATTACAGCAGCGGAAGTGGATTGAGGTTCTTAACTTGCCATTAATTGGCCACTTAAAGGCCTTAATAGGCTTAAGGACGGAAAGGCTAGCGGGTACCTTACCCACCCCACCCCCAACCCCTAAGAGGTAATTCTGTCTTTAATGACATCACAACATTAACACTGAAGGATGGTGATTTATTTTAGATTTGTGAATAAAAAAAATAAGTTTAAAACAAAATTTCCACAAATTGCTGGACAACCATTTAAGGGATTGAATAATCTTTGCAAGCAGCGATTCACATCCAACTTTATCCAGTTGTGCTGGAAGCGCCAATCAGAGGCCAGCAGCTCTCTGTTCTTCATGCTATCGTCGGGACTTGGAAAAATTTATTAATTTTGCTTCCAATCTCCACCCCTCCATCATTTTCACGTGGTCCATCTCTGACACTTACCTTCCCTTCCTTGACCTCTCTGTCTCAATCTCTGGTGATAGACTGTCCACCAATATCCATTACAAACCCCCGACTCCCACAGCTACCTCGACCACAGCTCCTCACACCCCGCTTCCTGTAAGGACTCCATCCCATTCTCCCAGTTCCTTCGCCTTCGTCGCATCTGTTCCGATGATGCTACCTTCAAAAACGGTTCCTCTGACATGTCCTCCTTCTTCCTTAACCGAGGTTTTCCACCCACGGTCGTTGACAGGGCCCTCAACTGTGTCCGGCCCATCTCCCGCGCATCCGCCCTCACGCCTTCTCCTCCCTCCCAGAAACATGATAGTGTCCCCCTTGTCCTCACTTATCACCCCACCAGCCTCCGCATTCAAAGGATCATCCTCCGCCATTTCCACCAACTCCAGCATGATGCCACCACCAGACACATTTTCCCTTCACCCCCCTTATCGGCATTCCGTAGGGATCGCTCCCTCCGGGACACCCTGGTCCACTCCTCCATCACCCCCTACTCCTCAACCCCCTCCTATGGCACCACCCCATGCCCATGCAAAAGATGCAACACCTGCCCCTTCACTTCCTCTCTCCTCACCGTCCAAGGGCCCAAACACTCCTTTCAAGTGAAGCAGCATTTCACTTGCATTTCCCCCAACTTAGTCTACTGCATTCGTTGCTCCCAATGTGGTCTCCTCTACATTGGAGAGACCAAACGTAAACTGGGCGACCGCTTTGCAGAACACCTGCGGTCTGTCCGCAAGAATGACCCAAACCTCCCTGTCGCTTGCCATTTTAACACTTCACCCTGCTCTTTTGCCCACATGTCTGTCCTTGGCTTGCTGCAGTGTTCCAGTGAAGCCCAACGCAAACTGGAGGAACAACACCTCATCTTCCGACTAGGCACTTTACAGCCTTCCGGACTGAATATTGAATTCAACAACTTTAGGTCGTGAGCTCCCTCCCCCATCCCCTACCCCCTTTCTGTTTCCCCCTTTCTTTTTTTTCCAATAAATTATAAAGATTTTCCTTCTCCCACCTATTTCCATTATATATAAAAAAAACCCCACTAGAGCTATACCTTGAGTGCCCTACCATCCATTCTTAATTAGCACATTCGTTTAGATAATATCACCAACTTTAACTTTAACACCTATGTGTTCTATTGTACCATTGTCGTTGACATCTTTTGATGATCTGCTTCTATCACTGCTTGTTTGTCCATACAACCACCCCCCCCCCTCCCCACCTCTCTCTCTCTCTCTCTCTATCTCTCCGCCCCGCACACACACACCTTAAACCAGCTTATATTTCAACTCTTTCTTGGACTCGAACTCAAGTTCTGTTGAAGGGCCATGAGGACTCGAAAGGTCAACTCTTTTCTTCTCCGCCAATGCTGCCAGACCTGCTGAGTTTTTCCAGGTAATTCTGTTTTTGTTTTGGATTTCCAGCATCCGCAGTTTTTTTGTTTTTTTGTTTTTAGCTCTCTGTTACTAGCCGTGCCAGCAGGAGTGGTGGCTGCTGCTGATAATTCACTTGGGCCTTCACCAGGGTTCATTGTGGGATCCCTGGAGAAAGGTATGTGATGGTTGGAGGGTCTGTTACATACAGGTACATAATTTGGGACAGAGTACAGTACCAGCTCTCAGTGATATAAGAAGGCACATGACCCAGAATCAGGGGCAGGCTAGAGATACCAGAGATGTGTAAAGACTCAGGATGGATTCAGCTCCGTATCTGTGCCTTCTGTTGTATCTATCTATATAGTTAGGAGTTGTTGATAAAGACTTGCTGTTAATGTACTCAAGGCTACAAAGCTGACTTCAAGGTGTCCAAAGCAGGTTTCTTCCTGGTGGCAGCATTTGGATCAGAAACCCTGATCCTCACAAGAATGCAGGAAATTTAAGAAAAAGGACAAGTTCAAACTCCTAACTGAAGTTTCAGACACGGAGAAAATTCACCAGAAAGACAAAGCTCCAGAGAGAGAAGAGCCTGGAAACAACAAGGTAGAAGCTTTATTCCAGCACAGGCTCCATTGAATTTCCCTTGGAATTCCAGTTTCAGCCTGCAAGGGTGAGTTAACATTTTTAAATTCCAGGCCAGCCAGTCCTGAGAACTTTTCAATCATTTGGTCAAAAGTGCTGTTTGAAAGAAACCCATTGCTAACCCCAATCCCCAACTCCAAGCTTCAACATGTGGCTTCCAAGTTTGACAAAGGAAAAACAAAAGAAAGTTAAATTAATAATTAATTTTGTCTACTTCTAGTACCTCACGATCGTCTGACTTCCTAAACAGCCAGACTGTGTTTCTTTTCTATGTGTCCTGACTCACAACACTACAGCTCTGATTAAATGAAGTTGGCAGCCAGTTCAGACCATTCTTCAGGCAGATATGCGCCACCGCTATTTTGGAAAGTCCACCAAAAACTTGCAATTGCAGAAAGATCCATTGTTCAGCAGTGAACCTCGATGCCATCTTGGAAGCCTATAATCTCTTAAAATGGTACTCGCAATTTTAAAAATCTTCAACAATTCCACACTTCCAACTCCACTGGGATTCACCCATGGCCCAGACCAGTCACAGGGTTGGAGTGTTTGGAGGAAAAGATTTTTTAAGATACAGCATTGCTCCTATTTCCTCTACGTATCTATATACTTACATTACTACATTACCAGATGCAAGCATTAACATAACAATATACATACAAATCCTTGGTATCAACAGAAATCATTCCAATTCAATGTCCAGGTTTTTAAATGTCCAATTTTCCCTTTTGAGCTTCGAACTCTTGATAATGCATCTGCAATCAGATTTTCCGATCCAGCCACATGTATAATCTGGAGATTAAATGGTCACAGTGATAAACTCCATCTGAATAGCCTTGCATTTCTATCTCAAAATTTGTCCAGAAACTTTAAAGGATTGTGGGCTGTATAAACAATTGTCTCTGACAAATCGTTTGCAACATAAATCTCAAAATGCTGCAGTGCTAACACCAGACCCAGAGTCTCCTTCTCAATCGTTGAATATCTTCTCTGTTTTACATTCAACCTCCATGAAAAATATCCTATCGGTTCCTCAATTCCAGTATCATCTTGTAACAGCACAGCCCCAATGCCTGTACTGCTTGTGTCAATGGTTAACTTGAATTGCTTGACGTAATTGGGTAATGCCAACATTGGTGTCATAGTTAATATAGTTTTCAAACTATCGAATGGTTTCTGACACTCCTGTGTCCATTGAAACTCTTTGTTCCTTTTTAATAGTTCAGTCACTGGAGCAACCACTCGGCTGAAATTTGGTACGAATTTCCAGTAAAACCCACTCATGCCCAGAAATTTTGAAACTTCTCATTTTGTTGTAGACACTGGGAAATCCACGGTAGCCTTGACTTTCATATCTCTCAGAGCCACCTTACCATGTCCAATGGAATTTGCGCTTTTGAAAGTTCAATTTTAGCCAAGTTCATCACCAAATTAGCTCCTTGTAATCAACTAAATAATTCTTCCAGAAGCTGTAAATGCTCCCCCAACACTTAACTGAAAACTATCAAGTCGTCAGTATAAACAGCACAATTGCTCAGTCCTGCAATTACTTTATTTGTGAGTCTTTGAAATGTTGCAGGTGCATTTTTCATACCAAATGGCATGACTTTAAACTGATAGAGTCCACCTGGTGTCACAAAAGCCGATATCTCCTTTGCTCTCTCCAATAACGGTACTTGCCAATATCCTCTCAGTAAGTCAATCTTTGTGATAAACTTTGATTGTCGCACTTTCTCAACACAATCTTCCAATGATGGCATAGGATAGGAATCTGCTTTTGTCACTGCATTCACCATTTAATAATCCACACAAAGTCTTTGTGTTCCATCCAGTTTCGGTACCACCAGAATAGGCGAACTCCAGTTTCTCAAGGATGTCATTTTGAAGCATGAATTCAATTCTTTCTGTACTTGTGATAACTTTGCCAGATTTAATCAATACGCATGTTGCCTTATGGAAGATGAAACTTCTACACGTACATCATGTATAGCTAAATTTGTCCTCCCCAGCTTATTCCCATAAATAGCTTTGTGTGACTGAAATAGCTTTTCTAAATCACTTTGACACCTTGTCTGGAAGGTAACTCAATATCACATTTAAATTCTCAAGCACCCCCTCCTTATCTAGTTTGATTAGTGGAACATCAATTTCAGAATCCTTCAATTCTATCTCTCCTATCTACCATCACTAATACCTCCTTTTGGTCCTTTTCCCTGTCAAAATACTTTTAAGCATATTGACATGACATGCCCTCTGCTTCTTTCTTCTATCTGGAGTATTTATTAAATAGCTTACTCAGTTTCTTTTCAATCCTGTAAGGCCCACTAAACCTTGTCTTTAATGAGTCACCCAGTACTAGTAACAGAACTAACACTTTTCCCCCAGCAACTAAATTTCAAGCTGCACCTTACCTGTCTGCCTTCAGTTTCATCAATTGCAGTGATGCCTTTAAATGTTCTCTGGCTAGCTCACATGCTGTGTCCAATCTTTCTCTAAAGTTTGATACATAATCCAGGACAGTAGTTTCTGAATTTTGACCCACCAATTTCTCATGAATCAATTTCAAAGGTCCTCTTACTTCATGACCTTAAACTAGTTCGAAAGGATTAAATCCAGTTGATGCATTAGGAGCGTTCCTGATGGCAAATAACAAGAATAAAATTCCCTAACCCAATCCTATGGATAGTCTTGACTATATGCCCTCATCATAGATTTTAGTTAAATTTGCCTTTCACAATGGAATAGGTTTAGCATCTCCATGAACCCTACTTATTATCATCTACTCCTACAATACTCCCTCTGAACAAAAATCATGATCCCACAACATTATGGATTGACTAGCCTCTGTTTCTCTTAAGATTTTAGCATATTTACCTGCTCCACCCTGTACACAGGGTAAGACTTCCCTTTCACAAAAAAAAACTTTGAACATTTCTGCAACCTCCTCCTTAGAACACCCTCAGGTAAAGTGAGAACACATTCCCACTTCTTTACCTATCGCTGATTCTTCCTGTTTTACCTGTTGTCATGAAGCTATTAATGTATATAATATTATTGGGAAAGAATTTTCTTTTAAAATAGAGGTTTAGTCTGTGGGTGTGTCTTAATTGGATTAAAGTCAGCTAGTCTGGATGCTTTGATATGTACTAGTTCTGATATGTAAGAAAGATAGCGTGCGTTTGCTTTTTTTGAGTAGAGCATTCAAGTGGGGTGAAAAAACATACCTATCGAGCAGATACCAAGCAATATGTTTATAATACTAATAAAATTGGTACAACGAAGGGAGTTTCATTGTTAAACGGTGAAGTTCAAAGAGGCTGGTGAAATAGTGAGAATTTACATTCAATGGGGCTGGTAGGTATAACTTCAGTAGTTTTCGGGTGTGCAGAGCAGAGGCAATGTGAGATCAAAAGGCAGCTGTAAACCTCCAACTGGCTCCACAGGAACCAATATGAAAATAACCTCTTCTTGAATTTGTAAAGTGAAAATGCTTTGCCTGGTGTTTGGTTAAGTTTATGGGTTACTGTTGCTTTAATGGAGATTAGTTTGAGAAGATGTTAAAAGTTAAGATAGTAGTAATTTTTAGCCATGTGTATATATATTTTTTAAACTGTGTAAATTGATAAAATGTCTCATTGTTTAATGTAAAACTTCGAGAACTGGTGGTCTGATTCCTGAATTTAGAGTTGCATTTCAAACATAACACTTAAAATTATAGATTATGACAGTTGGTTAAAGTTTCTCTCTGAGGTTTTTAAATAACTCCGCTTTACCAACTGCATTGGCCATAACACCTATACACATTTCCTGTGTCTGAACGTCAGAAACCACGGTACTTTTACTTCCAGAACTTAACTGCATCCCAAAAAGCCCAACAGATTTTCCCTGTAATTTCCTTAACACTGACTTCATGTGCCCAACTTTATAACAATGAAAACACCTCAATTTCTGCGTGTCAATTCTATCCTAAGCATCTTCCTTTTTAGTCTGAGAAAAAACTTCCTGGAAATTTCCACCTACTCCTTCTCTTACTTGACAACTACCTTCCTTTCACCTTCTCTGCTTTAAATCCACATTCCAGAACAAAGAGCTACACCCTTTGATCTGACCCAAGAAGAAAGGCTGTGTGTCTTTTGGGCCACTGGCCTCAACCTTGTAGATGGCTTTCAGGTTGCCTGTGTGGTGCTGGGGTCTTGGCTTGCACAGCCTCCCAAAATGACCCTGTCCGGACATTGGAAGCAGCGGGCAGTACTGGCAGGGCATTGGTCTTTCCTGTGAAGGTGCTTTGCACTGCAGAGCTGCAAGGTCACTCAGCAGGGTGGGCCATGGATGGCTTACTCTGACCTGGGCAGTACTTGGGCTTCTGTGGCTTGATATGATGGACTGAAGGTCTGGCTCCTGCCCCATGAAGTGTTAACTCCCTGTAGAATGGCTGTGCCTTGTTCACGCTGCTCCAACTGTCTCTTTAGCTGGATGGCCTTGTCGGGGGTAGAGAAGCCTGTCGCTAGGAGGCATTCAGCCTTTGTATTGAGGTTTGGAGTAACAGTGTCACTCAAGAAATTTTGGTGCAAAGGCTGTGAGCTGGTGCTTGACCTGGGCCGTTGGAGGTGGGAGTGAAGAATTGTGAGTCAACTTAAAAATTCTTAAAGTGTAGGTGTAGCTTTAAGAGAGAAACAGGTTTCAAAGTGTTTAACTGGTTATCGATGAAGGAGGGATTTTCACATTCTTCCCAGGTTTCAAAATGGTGGCGGTGCTCCAATGAAGAAGGAGAAAATGGCTGTATGGTCGGTGCTGCCGAGAGACTTCTCGCTGGCTGGGAGGCTGAATAATCACGAGGTACTCGACTTGATGAGAGAAAAGCTTTCTCCGTCTTCTTGTTTTTTTGTTCCATTCTGAACTCAGGTGCCATGTGGGGAGGAGACTGAGGGCTAGCAACTGAAAAAGCGTCGGCGGGTAGGCCGGGAGCACAGGTGGGCTTCGGAAAAAGCATCAAACCTCATCCACGGCCGGGATGAGGTTTCATGAGGGTTTTTAAATTTTTACCCAATCTTTCAAAAAAAGTTATAGACGTCTAAACTCATCTGTCAGTGTCACATGAGGGGACATGGCAGGGACATTTTTTTGTCATTTCTATTAAAAATTTTAATTCCGAGCTGATCTCCATGAGGCAGCACTTAACCTCAGGGAGATCTGTGCGCACTCCCAGCTGAGGGAACCCCCCCCACCCTCCTCCACCCGCACAGGAAGTGCATAGCACTTCCTGGTGGATATCACGCTGAGCGGGCCTTAATTAACATGCCTAAATAATATGGCGGCACGCCCCCGATCAGGGGTGCTGGTGGGATGCATGCCCACCCATTCCCACTCCCGCACATCCCCCCCAACAAGGGGAAAATTTTTCCCTATGTTTCTATGTTTCTATGTCTTAGCTTCCGGAGTGAGGTTGCTTCAGTGCGTGAAATGTTGAAGGTATCCTTTTCTTTAGTTCTTCAGCATTAGGTAAGGATGTGGATGTTTTATCCCTCACTGCCTCCATGATGGATCCTACCACTGTTACCATGATACATTCTCTTGTTGCTACGCTTGAAGGACACTGCTTGAACACCACAAAGCAATCTTGTACAAGTTACAGGGAAGTCTTTATTTACAATTCTTAACTATGTACATATTTACAGTAAGTATGGAGAAGACTCCACTTTAGGCCCTTACACATTGCTACTCATCTCTAGACTGGGCCAAGCGTGAGGTTATGTGCCTCCTTACATCACTATGTGGGAAATGCTGTACTCAGTCTCATGTCAACCCTTTAGATACCAGATCCTTCCACACACCTTTCCAGCTCTCAGAAGGTCACTGATGAGCTTCTAGCGCTGTGCCCACAATCTGCTGACAATGCTGCGGCTATTCACTTCATGAGCCACTTCCAGCCATGCCTGCTCTGAACCATCTCCTACCATTCTTTGGAAATAGAACAGAACACTGTGCAGCCATTCCCTCTAAAAGTACTTCAGAGGAGGCATCTGAAAATTGTGGGGCTCCCCTTGCATAGGAACCTGACGTGCTGCTGCCTCGCTGCTCTCCTCTCTCTCCTGTCCTTCAATAACTCTGTGACTACAATAATAGCTGCCATTTCCCATTTAAATTGCACCTCCTCACCACATCTGCCATTCCTAATTGAATGGGAAATGCGCCATCTGGTAACTGGCCATCTCATTGAAAATTGTGTGGGGGGTCATGTGTTGACATGGAGCAGTGACTGTATCCAAAACTGCTCCCAGCCCCATATGAAAATTCAGCTATAGCATTCTTTATGGTCTAATGATTCCAGCTAGAGTCACCCTAACCACCCTGAACCACAGAACAACCTTTCTTTACCCCTTAATGAAGCTGACTGTCAGGAAAATATAATAATTTTCACAATGTTATTGGGATTTATTGTGAAGTAGGAATAGTGTATGTGTGTGTGTGTGTGTGTGTGTGTGTGTGTGTGTGTGTGTGTGTGTGTGTGTGTGTGTGTGTGTGTGTGTGTGTGTGACTTAACTGAATTAAAGACAGCTGGTCTGAAGGCTTTGCAGTATCAGAAGAGCAGCTAGGCTTGAAATGCTAAATAGGCAAACATGGCTGAAATTTTAGAATGTGGGGTGTAAAGGAAAATTTACATTTTGAGATAAACTAGAGTAGTTGTGAATTTCAAAAGAGGGGGGTGAAATGTTACACTTAGCCAGAAGAAGCCAAACAGGGTGTTTATTTTTATAAAATTGGTACTATAAAAGATTTTTATTATTAGAAAAGTAGAGTTGAAAAGACGCATTGGGACAATGGGATTTATATTAAAAAAGGAGAAACTTGTGTAAAACAAATGAGGCTGTATGTAAGGAAGAAGGCATTCGAAGACGTAACAAGTGTGAAAAGCCTCCAGCCACTGTGCCCAAATTGCTGTCTGCAGGAACTGAGTTAGGAAAGCTCACTTTGAACATCCCTGAGCAGTGTATTGTGTGTTGCTTTGCCTACATTTGTTAAAATCTATTTCGTCTTTACTGTTGCCTGTAACTGGGAGTTAGATTAATTCGGGGAGCTAGGAGTTATTATCGTAGTAATTTGTAGACCTATGAATGTGCTTAAAATTATTTCTTTTATTAATAAATGTTTAATTTATTTCTGTAAAAATTCTGCTGGGGGTGGGACCCACCATGGGCAAGGCTGCCCTCTAGCCAGGAGTCCATTGACTTGCGGCGGGACCGGAAGGTCCCAGCAGTGGGAAGGTGCGGAAAATCCCACCCTAAGTCCCGGTGAACTTATTGCTACTGAATTCAAGGCACACATCTCAAAGTAAATATATGAATTGTAAAACAGTTGTGGCAGTAGTTTCAAGTTTCCCTTTGGGATTTGAGCAGCTCAGCATTTACCATCAGCTGTGCCATAACAGTGACCAGCCTTGGTCTGATGGGAATGGAGCTACCTCTGCTTGTCATTCTGTTCTTTCTTATTTCTACTACTCTATTATCTTCAATTTAATTAACCACAGTACCCATCACTTCTCTTTAATTGTCCCACTCACCTTCCAGTCCCAACTCCACCCTGTCATCCCCATCAAGGTATGATGGTTTCCAATAGTTTTTCTTTGGACTATGGGTAGCAGTATTTTAACAAATACATTTTCTAATTAAGTGCTCAGATATGCTAACACAACTGGTTAAAAATTATGAAAAATTGTTTAAAAGACTCAATATATGTTATTCAGATTATGCATAAATCTGCAATATTGAAAAACAGGTCCATGCAATTCATTTGTAGATCTGAGAGGAATTCTCATCTGTTGACCAAATTGTGCTGGTGGCCATGAACTTTTCTTTGCTTAATTTGTCAAGGAAGTGTTCACCAAATGGAGTCTGCACCTAATCCACAGCAGCAGGTCCTCCCCGACGGCCTCTGAGAACATTTCTGTCATTTTGAATTAATGATGGGAGGAATCACTATTCATCATTTCATTTCAACTAGAAGATTGCAAAATTGCATTTGTATATTTATGTTATGTTCTTACTACATAACATTTACTTTGTACAGATGCATTATTCACTGAAAATCCAGTAAAAGTATGTCTCAACACTGATGACATGTGCTGAATTATTCTCAATATCTCACCTGCTCATTGCATTTAATGTGTGTGTTAGAAACATCAATCTCTTAAATACTGCTGTAGTAAGAAATTGAAACATAATTTGAAGAGAATTCCAGGAGCAAGTATTGAATCAGATCTATGAATCTCTATTCACCATATTATTGCATATTAGTGCAAGTTTAGTTGAGCTAATATGTTATCATTGCAATATTTCAAGAGGTGAGGTGAGAGTGGCTGCTCTTGATATCCAGGCAGTATTTGACCAAGTGTGGTATTAAAGAGCCCTGACAAAACTGGAGTCAATGGGAATCAGGGGGAAAACTCTCCACTGGTTGGAGTCATACCGAGCACAAAGGAAGATGGCTGAAGATTGTTGGAGGTCAGTCATCTCAGCTCTAGGACATCACCGCAGGAGTTCCTCAAGGTAGTGTCCTCAGCCCAACCATCTTCAGCTGCTTTATTAATGACCTTCCTTCCACCACAAAGTCAGAAATGGGGATGTTCACTGATGATTGCACAATGTTCAGCACCATTCACAACTGCTCAGTTCATGTCCATATGCTGCAAGACCTTTACAACCTTCAGGCTTGGGCTAATAAGTGGCAAGTAATATGCACACTACATAAATGTCAGGCAATGACTATCTTTCCTAAGTTTTATTCTTGCTTTTCAGTCAAACCTAGACTAGATGAATGTGAGCAGTTCTCCCATAGGAAATTGTACAGACTTCTAAATAAAATAACTCGGGCTCGGGTTTAATAAAGTTGGTGAGGTGACTGCTGATGTATTTTTGATGACCCTGCGGCTGCATTGGGTTATCCTTACTCTGTGAAAAAGAGTAGCTGCTACAATATGGTACATAAGCACATTTATATTTATATTTTCATTTTGCATAAGCAATTGTAGATAATCATCTGGTGTACAATATTTATATTGGTCAAATCCGAGTACAATATACATAAGTAATTCAACAAAACTTTCTATTTCTGCAATCCTAACATTTTTCGAAGCTGCATCAGTAACATGGTGGTAAATCTTGACTTTGGCTATTAACAGTTCTACATTATTGCACAATCAGCAGCCTGTTATACATCTCTCCTGTATCTGTATTAACCAAAAAAGCTATACTGTATAGTGAGTTTGAATCCCAATCTTTGCTGAGTAATTAATCTCAGCAAGAATGTCAATGAGGAGCTACAATTGATTTCAATGGATCTAGGCTATGGAAAGGGAAAGAAGCCAATCAGGGTTTTATCCCTGGTCATTACTCAGTGAGCTCACTGCAGGATGTCAGTGCTTATGGACATTGAGTGGGGACAAAGTTTAAATTGATTGAACTCCAGGCCCATGCCCCACTGAGAGCTCTGCACTTCCCCAATTCTGGCTTTTTGAGTGATCCTGATACTCAACGCTCCAGCATTGACTGTCGTTCCTTCAGTTTCCAAGGCCTTAAACTCTGTAATTCCCTCCCTAAATGTTCTTGACTCTCTACAGTGCCTTCCTTCTTTAAGGCACTCCTTAAAATTTACCGGGTTGACTAAGCTTTTGATCATCTCTCCTATTTCCTTAAGTGGCTTGGTGTCCATCTTTGTTGATAATGTGTCTTGTGAACAACTTTACCATATTTTACTGTGTTAAAAGTGCTAAATGAATGAAAGTTATTGTGCTATAGTTTAAATGTTGAACAGTGCACCAATTGCCTCAAAAGTGGAATTATGAAAGTAACGAGTGAAAGAAATGAATATACACTAGAATTCTAAATGATTACTCAGTTAACATTTCAAATATGAGCCCATGTGTGTTCTGGAGTTTAACTGTTTCAAGAGTTAATCTGTAAATTTGATAATAAGACTGGTTTATGTGATAAAAAGCACTCAACGTATCTAGGCTCAGAGGAGATGGGCAGAAGGCTCGAATCTAGTGGCTCCCACAGGAGGCAGGGGGGCCTAAGAATTTGGTGGGTTGGCATTGCGGCTAATACCCGGGAAGTAAGTTCTAGGCTGAAAGGTCCATGGTCAAACTTGTGGCCCTACCTCCGCTTGAGTCCCTTAAGCGGCCAAACAACGACCACTTAAAGACTCTTCCCGTCTACACTGGGATCTTCTGATTTCCAGGCGGGTCTGCCACAGGAGGACCTGGGACAGGGGGGCCTGGGACAGGGGGGCCTTGGACAGGGGGCCCTGGGACAGGGGGGCCTGGGACAGGGGGGCCTGGGACAGGGGGCCCTGGGACAGGGGGGCCTGGGACAGGGGGCCCTGGGACAGGGGGACTTGGGACAGGGAGGCCTGGGACAGGGGGGCCTGGGACAGGGGGCCCTGGGACAGGGGGGCCTGGGACAGGGGGCCCTGGGACAGGGGGGCCTGGGACAGGGGGGCCTGGGACAGGGGGCCCTGGGACAGGGGGGCCTGGGACAGGGGGACTTGGGACAGGGGGGCCTGGGACAGGGGGCCCTGGGACAGGGAGGCCTGGGACAGGGGGGCCTGGGACAGGGGGCCCTGGGACAGGGGGGCCTGGGACAGGGGGTGCCTGGGACAGGGGGGCCTGAGACAGGGGGGCCTGGGACAGGGGGGCCTGGGACAGGGGGACTTGGGACAGGGGGGCCTGGGACAGGGGGGCCTGGGACAGGGGGGCCTGGGACAGGGGGGCCTGGGACAGGGGGCCTGGGACAGGGGGGCCTGGGACAGGGGTGGGTTGTACGACCCATACTACTGTGCTGGTTGCATCTCAGTTGGAGGGGTGGAGGTTCTCTCAATCTGCACTAATCTGATTGGGGGCATGGGCATGGGGCATTGACCTTGTCGCTAACACCCATGGCGCCCCTCTCCTCATGACCCATGCCCCTCGAGACTCCCGCCCCCCTCTTTTCCAGGATCATTCTATGATTTGGGGACTCTGGGGTGTTGTTCCAGCAGCAGCCACAGCCTCCTCCGTGGCGCTGCCGAGTGCAAGAGCTGCTGGCCTCTGATTGGCTGCTAGCTCTTGGCGGGTGTGAAGTTGTTTTCCAGAGCCCTCAGTCTGGAGGGGGAGGCCCAGCGCTCTCAGTTTCACTGGTGGGCTTTCCTCCTCAGAGTGGGAGCAGGTGTCTCACTGCGTTTCCAGGCAGCGAGAGAGA
Source organism: Isurus oxyrinchus (assembly GCA_026770705.1). Lineage (NCBI taxonomy): Eukaryota > Metazoa > Chordata > Chondrichthyes > Lamniformes > Lamnidae > Isurus > Isurus oxyrinchus. Next base: position 157,534 of record JANJGN010000015.1, on the reverse strand, counting down.
CACTCGCTGAGAATGGCAGATTCCACCCATGAAATAAAGCAACACGGGATGTCTGGCACTCATGAAGCAGGTTCCACAACATGAGTCATTTGTTTTAGAAGAGGAGAGAATATTTAAAGGAAAGTTCCCTTGGTAGCAATTTGGGTGTTATTCCCAACTGGGGAAAGATACTAGCCAGTTGTTTCACAACTTGGGAGAATATTTTATTTTAAAAGTAGTGTGAAGGCAGCAGTGTGGCACCAAATATTATAGGCTAGTATTTTCCATCATTTTTATGTTTTGGATAAATGAGTTCATTGGCCAGCTGAACTCTAACTGCACGCCTTCCTATGTTCTCATCAATTACTGCTTGCAATCAATAATGGGGAGAGACTGATGTAAGAGTAAACAGTAATGGTTTATCAAAATATAGGGCAGAGCACCAAATCATATGTACTCACTCAGAAGCCTTCAGAACTAGACTTGCCATTCCCAGTTGTCCGTGCTGTACAGTCATTCATCACTGCTGTCACATAATCAGTACACTTGCATTCTGTTAAAAGCACAGGATACCTCACTTTCCCACAATCATGAAGTGTATTGTATTGTTAGACGTCATCCCGCTCCTGTTACTCTGTCCGTTCAAATTAACGTAAATGACAAAAAGAAAATCTGTAAAAACAGCACATCTACATTAGGCAAAAAAAGATAAAATATAGTTAAATGCAGACTAACATTGAAAAGCCCTAAAAATGAAAAGGATATTCAGAAATAATAAAAAAGAATGATGGATGCATAAATGCTAAGGAAGAACAGTAATGGCTATAAGGATTAACTATCGTTTAAGGTAACTGAAGGTTCTGCTGAACATAATAGTTTCTGATCTTCTGGAATCACAAAAATGCTACTTTAAAAGGAGCAATCAATCTTGGATGAATAATTCAGGCTGTAAGGTTAGATGAGGATTCTGGAGTTTTGCCTGATCCATTTGTTAGGGAAAAAGAATCTTTACAGAATCTTTTCCCAGCAGGTTAGCTTGTGTTAAGCATAATCTAAATGCAACAATTACTTTCCTTTGAATCCATTTATCACCTATATGGCTACTTTAGATTGGTGTTCTTTTTTACTTTTAGATTTGTCTTCCACTTTATAAGATAAATGACATCATCAGGCAAACCACAAATGGACAATCAGCTGCCCAACATCGAACAATAGTGTTGAGCTACACATTCAAAGCCCTTGGCTCTGGTACGCCCAGGTCAGCAGAGTGCACCGACTCTTCTCTTTGTCCCAATCCTGAGTTGGTTATAACAGAGTTTGAATTTGAAAAAGAGGTGATATTGCCAATGTAATATATATTTAACTGTGTGTAGCTCGGTGCAAGAAATAAGCCAGCCAGGTTCTTTAATTTAACGAGTAAAGAGTTTGTTTTATTGCTAAAACTCACTCAGGTGAAGATGCGGAAATTATTAACAAAAGGTTTAAAATGTATAAATATGTCCAACTACCCACTAATGCAAAAACAACACAGACAATACTCCAAGCATGCACAAAAAAGAGATAAAACTCTGCAGAGTATCAAAGATGCGGTAAACCAAAGAGTAGAGACAAGGCAAGAAAGACGGGTATTAATATGGGAAATGATAAACAGACTGTGACAGGAAAGGGACAGAGAGTACAAATCTAAGAGTAAATCAGCAGATAAGACTAGATGCTACAAAAATAATAAAAGGACAAAACTAAAGACTGTATCTAAATGCATGTAGCCTTCAAAGCAAAAGAGATGAACTGATAACGCAAATAGAAATAAATATAATCTGACAGCAGTTATAGGGACATGGCTACAAGATTGCATAGATTGGAACCTGAATATTGAAGGGTGTGAGACATTTAGGAAGGACAGGAAGTTAGGAGAAGCTAGAGGGGTGGCTCTGTTAATTAATGATGGTATTAGCACATTAGAGAGGGATGACCTAAGTTCAGGAAAGCAGGATGTAGAAGCGGTTTGAGTTGAGATGAGGAATGATAAAAGCAAGATGTCACTTGTGGGAGTGATGTACAGGCCCCTAATTGTAACTACACAGTAGGACAGAGTAAAAGAGAAGAGACAATGGGAGCTTATCAGAAAGATACAGCAATAATCATGGGGGATTTTAATCTACATATAGATTGGAAACATCAGATGGGCAAATGTAGCATGGCTGAGGAGTTCATAGAATGTTTTTGGGGTAGTTTCTTAGAACAGCACAGTCTGGAGCCAACCAGAGAGCAGGCTGTACTGGACCTGGTATTGAGCAACGAGATAGGATTAATTGATTACCTCCTGGTGAAGACATCCCCAGGTAGCAGTGATCATAATGTGTTTGAATTTTACATTCATTTTGAGAGAGAAATGAATGCATCCAAGACTAGTATTTTAAACTTATATAAGGGCAATTATGAGGACCTGAGAGCGGAGCTGGCTAAAGTGTACTGGCAAAGGAGGCTAAGGGATAGGCCAATAGAAGTTCAGTTAAAAGGATATTTCAGAATACGCAAAATATACACATTCTAATGAGAGAGAAAATTCCAAGGGGAGAACCCAGCAAATGTGGGTAACTAAAAAAGTTAAAGACAGTATCAAACTTAAAGAGCATCAAAAAAGCATATAATTATGAAAAAACTGGTGGCAGATCAGAAGATTGAACAGGATATACGGAACAGCAAAGAATGCCAAAGTGATTAATAAGGAGGGAAAGATTAGAGTATGAGAGAAAGCTAGCTAGTAATATAAAGATGGATAAAAAGAGTTTCTATACATATTTAAATAAAACAGTTAACAATGTGAGCATCATTTCGTTAGTATGCTTCTCTTTTATTCTTTCTGGCAAAATGGACAATTTCACATTTTCCCACATTATACTCCATTTGCCAGATCTTTGCCCACTCACTTAACCTATCCATGTCATTTTGTAGCCTGCTTATGTCCTCTTCACAACTTACTGCCCTTATCTTTGTGTCATCAGCGAATTTGGCAATCATCCCATCACCCCTTCATCCAAATCACTTATATAAATTGTAACAAGTTGTGGCCCCAACACTGATCCCCGTGGTACACCATTACCTTCACCCCTGCCAAGTCATGCCTGAGAAGCAAGTCAGCCCCATCCACAAGTAAACTAAGGACCATCCCCACAGTTACCAGTCCAGCCACTAAGTCACACTTCAGGTGCACCCGGTATAAAGGTATATACTCTCCCCCGATACCTTGAACTCAAACTTTGGCATTCAATACACTCTCTGGTCAAAGGTCATGCCTTTCCACTGCAAAAGTGTTTGGTTGGCACCTGTATCCCTATGTATGACTGTGGGTTACCTGCCTTTCTTGAGGGGTAGGGAGTCAGTTTTTCTTTAGACAAGAAATCCCAGTAACTTGCATGGATCTTGTTCACCTCACCCACTCGCACAGCAGTGTTTTTACCTGGACTTACTGTTGTGGTCAGAGCCATAGTTTTGTCTGCTGTGCTTTCTGTGATTGCCCCTTCTCCTGCACTGACCTGGTGTACCCTGACAAACCCTACAGGCTTCCCCATAACTTCCAGCAATCAACATGAAGGTGTCCTATCTTGTTGCAATGGAAAGACATAACTTTCTGGGGATCACTGCTACTGTCAACATGTCCGTTTTTGGCCTGAGGAGCGGACCCCCTTTATGTTCCCAGCTTTCCCTACTGGCCCTTTGCTGTTGGCCTTCCTTTCACCTTCTATCCTTCTTGGCTGTGGGGGTGACAGAAAAAGGGTTTCTCTAGTGGTAAAAGCTTGTGGACAAGCTCCTAATAATCAGCCACCTCAACTGCTGAAACCATTTGCTTCTCCACTTGTGTCTTTGCAGAGGTAAGTGTTGGTTACAGTTCGGTAGGTCTGAAGAAGTCTTTGTAGTCGTATGGGTTGTGTGGTGTTAGTTATATCTCAGTCCATTTGATAAAGTCTTTGTAGTCTAGTGGGTTAATTGTGAGTCTTTATTAACTACTAAAAGTACTTGCAAATATACAGTAGAGGGTACAAGCTAGGAGCTGTCTCCATGCTTAGATCTGCACGTGGCTCTAATCCACACCACACTGACCCTGGGTGTGAATCATGTGCTATCTTACATATCATTCGATTCATCTCCTTGTAGTTTCTTTTGCTTCTTTACATCGTCATGTGGGTCGTGGCAATAACCCTTTGGTGAACGATGAGCATTCCTATGGCTTTCTTTCATTCATTCATGGGATGTGGGCTTCGCTGGCTGGGCCAACATTTATTGCCCATCCCTAATTGCCCTTGAGAAGGTGGTGCTGAGCTGCATTCTTGAGCCGCTGCAGTCCATGTGGTGTAGGTACACCCACAGTGCTGTTAGGGAGGGAGTTCCAGGATTTTGACCCAGCGACAGTGAAGGAATGGCGATATATTTCCAAGTCAGGATGGTGAGTGACTTGGAGGGGAACTTCCAGCTGGTGGTGTTCCCATTTATCTGCTGCCCTTGTCCTTCTAGATGTTAGTAGTTATGTGTTTGCAAGGTGTTGCCTAGGGAGACTTGGTGAGTGACTAGAATAAGGTTTAGTGGAATGCTCACCTCTGTATTTCACTGTCAGCAATGGACTGCTGCTACCAGGTTCCAGCATCTTTTGTGGCTTTGGCATGTTGGCTGGGAGTTGCAGCGCATGTTCGGTGATTTCAGTGTTGACCTGCTGCACTGTCGCTGGAGCCGGAGGTTGAAGGTTACCAGGGTGCTGGTCACTCTCTTTTACATCGTCCACTGGAGGCGTCATGGTTACCTCCTGGGTGGTTGGGTGGTCTGACTATTGAAGGCTTTCGGGCAGCTGTAACAAGAATGGACAACCCTGCTCCGCAAAGAGAGAAGACAGTTCAGAGCCGAAGTCAAGATACTTTTTTTAGTACTTGGGAACTTGCAGTTCTGTATCATTAATGGCAGTGGTTGTCTTGACATCTTCTGCTGTTTTGAGGAGATCCAGCGCTGCACATGCATCTCTTCTCAGGGAAGAGAAAGACTGGTTGCAGATGACGAACATCAGCTTGAAGGTTTGTTTGCCGCCATACCTTATGGTACCAGAATCATGCCTCTGACTGGAAGTCAGATTCCTCCGGGCCCATAGAGTGGGATGTCTGTTGTTTGAAGCCAGAGGTCATTTAGGCAGGGTTCTTTGTCCAATGGGACTATTACACTGGCTCCTGGGTCTAACTTAAATTTGTTAAATGGCCATCGACAGAAATGTCTGCATTCCAAAATGAAAAACGAAGATCTTCAACCTCACCCAAGAGACCTGACTGTGTGTCTTCCGGACTTGCAGTCGCCACCTCATGGATCATCTTTGGGCCTTCTGTGCATTCCCGAGTTTTTGCCCTGCACAGTTTGCCATAGCATCTAATCCTGCTGCACTGAGAGTATTGGGCTGAAATTGCTGGACATTGATCTCACCTGTGGGAGCACTTTGTTCCACAGTGTTGGCATAGTCACTCTGCTGGCCGGTTCAGGTATTGCTTTTCCAGGCCTGAACTGTCGTTGTGTCCTTGTTGATTAACTAGCTGAACTGTGGGTTGCCCTCTACACCATGGCTTATTTTCTCCCCTTAGAATGTTCTGCACTGAGAACTTTCTGAATTTCAAGATGGTTTCACTGTTCAGTGGGAGACAAAGGGATTTCCTATGCTTGCCAAGCTTTGATGGGCTCCTCTACAATAGCATTTGTAGTCAGCTTGAAAAGAAATCTTCAACACTGGCTGCATTGCAGAGTTCTCTTGCTCAGCATGTATGTTTAAAGTCATGAATTCATTGAATCGTGGCTTTTGCTTGTCTTTAGCTGGGTTTAAAAGGTCATGATTCTCCCAGCATATTCAATGAATTATTTAGAAATCTTTTTGTAGGGGGCTTGGACACCACGTGTTAAGATGCCAAATCAGGAATCGGGTTTTTAGCAATGAATTCTTTTTCAAACTGCACTTCAGATTCTGAAATTTTGAAAGATTTCTCAGGACTTGTATCCTGGAATTTGAAAAGCTTTAGCCATGTTACATCTGCTGAATCTGTGCTCTAGGATTTGAAGCTGGGCTTCCAAAGGTCTGCTGCTTCAGTGAGGAATTGGAAATCTCTGCTTGCAGCTGCCAAGCTTTTCTTTGGAGCTTTTTCCTGGCGATTTTTCCTCTCCTCCTCTGCTTCCAGAGCTTCTTTTCAGATCCACACTGCTTTAGAAATTTGTTCAGTCTTCCAGAATTTTAATTATTCTCTGCATTTTCTGCAAGGTTTTGGGTTTTTCCACAAGCTGCTAGTAATTTGTAGGGTGTTGGTTACATCTTGGTAGGTTTTAATGATGTCTTCATAGTCATATGTAGGTTAACTGCAAGTCTTTATTGACTTAGAACTGTTTGCAAATATGCAGTAAAGGGTACAAGCTCAGAGCTTTCTCCATGCTTTCTGGTACACACAACTCTCTCTAACTCTCAACTGACTCTCCCACATTGACCCTATATGTGCCAGACCCTTATAGTGCAGTAGGGAGTGAGGTTGCAAATTCTTCAAGGAGAATTACCTCTCTGAGGCTTTTGTTGGTGGCCTCTAATTTAAGTATCCACATCCAGCAGTCAAAGGCAAGTGTCTCGACCCTGTTAAATTCTACTTAAGTTTGCTTGGGCTGTTTTCGGAGTTTTAGAAATTTCTGTCTATAAGCTTCAGGCACTAACTCATAAGTGCTGAGGATAGCCTTCTTTGCCATGGCATAATTTGCAGAGGTCTCCTCAAAATGCGTGTCATGAACCTCCTGGACTTTGCCTGTTAACCTGCTTTGCATTAGCAGTGTACAGCTTTCTGCACATCATTTCATGTGCTTTGCTATTTTCTCAAATAAAATGAAAAAATTGCTCTAGTCTCTCTCACTGTTGCTTGACTAGTCTGTGAGACAGCTCTCCCAATTTTGGCCCCCAGATGATAGTTAGAAGGGCTTTGCAGGTTTGGCAGGGCTGAGATTGCCATTGTTGTTTCCGGTGCCTAGGCCGATGCCAGGTGGTCCATGTGGTTCTATTCCTTTTAGGCTTTATAGGTTTGATACAACTGAGTGACTTGCTAGGCCATGTCAGAGGGCATTTAAGAGTCAACCACATTGCTGTGGGTCTGGAGTCATATGTAGGCCAGATCCAGGTAAGGACGGCAGATTTCCTTCTCTATTGATATTAGTGAACCAGATGGGTTTTTTATGACAATCGACAATGGTTTCAAGGTCATTAGACTTTTAATTCCATATATTTATTGAATTCAGATTTCACCTTCTGCCATAGTGGGATTCCAACCCAGGTCCCCAGAGCGTTACCCTAGCTCTGTATATTACGAGTCCCATGAAAATACAATTATACCACCACCTCACTGTGCAGCTGAAGAGCCCTTTAATTCACATTGAAAATTGCTGCTTTCTGGCTTCTCCTGCCTATGCTTAGGTGTGAGTTGGAATGGTCCATCTTCCACTGGGCAAGGATAAACATTGCAATGACTGGAGTTGTAAGTCAGTAAGTTACTATATGTTCACCTGGAGTACACTCAGCTGCTGGTATAGATGGGATCTGGGGCTTAGGTCAGCATTTCCCTCCCTATTTGTGTTTTGTGACTACCCTACTTTTATACCAAAATGGGGTAATGGGGATTTAAAAAATGAGTTGATTGTGTTTTTTACCATTGCCACTAACATGAAAAAGTTATGAATTTCACTGCCAGAATAACAATTCTTTTGATATCCAAACATGTTAAATGGTTTATTAACTGTTCAAGAATCATTGAAACATCAATATTAAAGATGTAATGCAATTGCCTGCTTTTTTAATGCTTCCAGATGTTTAGTGTGATTTTTTTAGCCATGCTTATCACAGAATCACACAGTGCAGAAGAGGCCCTTTGGCCCATCGAGTCTGCACCAACACATGAGAAACACCTGATCTACCTACCTAATCCCATTTACCAGCACTTGGCCCATAGCTTTGAATGTTATGATGTGCCAAGCGCTCATCCAGGTATTTTTTAAAGGATGAGGCAAACAGCCTCCACCACCCTCCCAGGCAGCGCATTCCAGACCGTCACCACCCTCTGGGTAAAAAAGTTTTTTCTCACATTCCCCCCTAAACCTCCTGCCCCTCACCTTGAACTTATGCCCCTTGTGACTGACCCTTCAACTAAGGGGAACAGCTGCTCCCTATCCAACCTGTCCATGCCCCTCATAATCTTATACACCTCGATCAGGTTGCCCCTCAGTCTTCTCTGCTCCAACGAAAACAACCTAAGTCTATCCAACCTCTCTTCATAACTTAAATGTTTCATCCCTGGCAACATCCTGGTGAATCTCCTCTGCACCCTCTCCAGTGCAATCATATCCTTCCTATAATGTGGCGACCAGAACTGCACACAGTACTCCAGCTGTGGCCTCACCAAGGTCCTATACAACTCCAACATGACCTCCCTACTTCTGTAATCTATGCCTCAATTGATAAAGGCAAGTGTCCCATATGCCTTTTTTACCACCCCACAAACATGCCCCTCCACCTTCAGAGATCTATGGACACACACACCAAGGTCCCTTTGTTCCTTAGAACTTCCTAGTGTCATGCCATTCATTGAATACTTCCTTGTCAAATTACACCTTCCAAAGTGTATCACCTCACACTTTTCAGGGTTAAATTCCATCTGCCACTTATCTGCCCATTTGACCATCTCGTCTATATCTTCCTGTAGCCCAAAACACTCAACCTCACTGTTAACCACCCGGCCAATCTTTGTGTCATCCGCAAACTTATTAATCCTACCCCCCACATAGTCATTATGTCTTTTATATAAATGACAAATAATAGGAGACTGAGCACAGATGCCTGTGGTACGCCACTGGACACTGGCTTCCAGTCACTAAAGCATCCTTCTGTCATCACTCTCTGCCTCCTATAACTAAGCCAATTTTGAATCCACCTTATCAAATTACCCTGTATCCCATGTGCATTTGTCTTCTTTATAAGTCTCCCATGTGGGACCTTGTCAAAGGCTTTGCTGAAATCCATATAAACTACATCAACTGCTTATGTATTTGTTTTAAATGAGTGCGGTAGAATATCCAATTTTGGAATAATTTGAATATGTATTTGTGAAATTGTTGGACTTGGAATATTCGGAGCTGAGAGGAAATAGCTAGATCTCTCGAGTAGCCATATCATCAACAAGAGGAGATATCTGTCGCACCTGTACATCAGTAACATCAATCAATATCATTATTAGCAGCTTTTTGTTCAGAATTAAAAACTGACTTGGATGGGCTATTAAAGTAAATGGCATCATCATCCCGGGCTCCTGGTGGTACAAAGGCATTTGGAAGTAGGGTTGCACTGACAGGACTTTAGGGATCAGTGGGTAGGCCAACTGTAGACCTGGTTTTGGTTGCATTCAAGGCAACCCAATCTTTCATAAGGGGCACAAGACAGAGATTAGACCCCTTATTTACATATGCAAATGTTATTATACTTGTTTCTGGTGTGGTTCCTGATCGCCTATCTTTTTCTTTATACCAGCAATTGCGTATCCACCAACAAATTAGTATCCACTTCCAGCTCGCCAAGGTGGAGCTGTTGGTGCTGCTAAATACTGGAAAATGTATGCCGCACCATTACTTTTCTAGGTTTTTTCCCCACTTCTTTCTCCTCCACACCTAAAGACAGCAAATTCCAGAAAGTGATGGTGCGACAGGTGCACTCAGTCAAGTGACCATTCTTCATGTGTGATTCTAGACAGCAGGGCTCCAAGATTTAGTCAGAACCAGGAAGAGAGCAACAATGTGGAGTAGGTGGAGTTAAAATGGAGGTACTTAACCACCTTCAAAGATTTTAAGGACATACCCACCTCCTTGTAATCTAGAAGTGAGCTGTTTGGTGGCAGATTGGAGTTGGGTTTGAGAATTTTTAAATTTTTACCTCCCACTCAACCCCAACCTACCCATCCTTGAGAGTTAAAACCACCCTGTTCAGTATTAACAGATTATTTTTGTGATGAACATCACAGTTAAGATTGATTCTGTCCTTAACTGAGGTCAACACACAAAAAGATATTCAGCAGGAGACATTGGTAATGTGTTGAGGAAGATCCACATGACAGCTTGTTTCTCTGACTCACGGTGTGCTCTGTGAAACCTGCAATACCTGGGTTTTTTGACACTGGATAATAATTTGCACTGAGAACCAGCATCGATCTTTCAAAAAATTCCTTCATAGGATGTGGGCTTCATTGGCCAGGCCAGTATTTATTGCCCATCTCTAGTTACCCTTGAGAAGGTGGTGGTGAGCGGCCTTTTTGAACTGCTGCAGTGCATGTGGTGTAGGTACACCTACAGTAAGACTTTATAGTGGTTGGGTATAATTGAGTGGCTTGCTAGGCCATTTCAGAGGGCAGTTAAGAGCCAACCACATTGCTGTGGATCTGGAGTCACATGTAGGCCGGACCAGGTAAGGATGGCAAATTTTCTTCCCTGAAGGACATTAGTGAACCAAATCTTTGCCCTCTATATATCAGGGAGGCAGACAAGCCAGCTGTAGTGCTCGGTTATTGATCAGGAGCTGCTTTCTTCACTCTAGCTGAGGGAGAAAGTACCTTCCAATTGCTGCTCCAGCTGAGATCACTTATCTAGCACAGGCAAAGAAATAACATTGATTAGATTGAGTTAAGATACAGATCAGTCATTATCTAATTGAATGGTGGAACAATCTCAAGGGGCTGAATGTCAACTCTATTTCCTATGACAAGTAAGTTGAATAGAACTTTTTTTATTATTAGCTCCCCATCTTGTGGAGCCAGGAGTGCTGCCCTGATACCACATCATTGAAGTGGCTTCCTCCATTGTCGTCAACTATCTCTCATATCAAAGATGATGTCTACTTAGGGTTAACAGTTTCTACCGTGAGTCTTCATGTAACTGAACAGATAGATTCTCTTGGGAGGCTCTGTGAATTGTGCTCTCAAGATTTGCATGTAAAAGAAACGTCATCACAATTCTGCTGCATGATGATATGACTGCAACTACCTTGAGTGGGAGATCTGAAACAGATGCCTCCAAAATCCAGAGAGGGATCAAGCTAGTTGTGTGATAGCCCCATACTATTTACAATTTACCTGACAGTGGCTATTCACCTCATCAATATCAACTGTTCTTTGGTGTCAGTATCAAATACTGCCTAGATAGGAAACTCTTTAATCTCAGTTGCCTCCATGCCAAAGCTAAACTAACCACCATAGACATATATAATCTACAGTGTAATTGCCCGCTCAACACCAGGTTTTCAAGCCACTCTCAATTTCTTCAATTCTGCATACAAGAAACTTGGCCTGACCTTGAATGTTGCCAAAACAAAACTCATATATCAACCCATAACTGGTCAGCCAAATATGTTGAAGGAGAGATTCTAGAATATGTTGAACACCTCCTATACCTTAGCAACAACCTCTTTCAAAAGACCACCATTGATGAGGAAATCCAACACCGGATCAGCTGCACCAGCTCAACTTTCTACAAACTATGCCTTCCTCCATTGACCAATCTACCACTCCCAGGATTTACCTGAGGGCAGCTCCAACAAGGCAGGTGGGTCAACATTGATGGCTACACTTGAAGGAGTTGCCTGTGGAGGAAGGTCCAGTGGTATATCAAATATGTTAATAAGGTTTGAGGACCAATTTCAATGTAATCATTGGGTCTCTCAGTTTGGATCATGCTGCTCACTCAGCACGGAGTCTAGGCCTGTTTTTGGGCAGACATCGAAGAACATTGATGCCGATGCTAACAACTTTCAGATTCAAACACCATTGTTACAAATTGAAGTCTGCATACATGGGTTAATGGTGCTTGTGCTCCCTTAAAAGCTCTGAACGTCTTACTTTTTAGGGGTTTACTGACATTGCCCCATGCCTTTATAAGCTCCACCTCACCGACAGCCTACAATCAAAGGGTTTGCCAGCACAATGGGTAAGAGGTATTTTTCTAATTACCCAGACAAGTCAATGAACCATTTCTTGTTTAGTTGCCTGGAATTAAACATTTAAATTATGTAGAGAGGTTGGACAGACTTGGACAAAAACAGAATTACCTAGAAAAACTCAGCAGGTCTGGCAGCATCGGCGGAGAAGAAAAGAGTTGACGTTTCGAGTCCTCATGACCCTTCAACAGAACTGATCTTTCTTTACAAGGAGAGGGAAATAAGATAGACTTGGATAGACTTGGGTTGTTTTCGTTGGAGCAGAGAAGACTGAGGGGTGACCTGATCGAGGTGTACAAGATTATGAGGGGCATGGACAGGGTGGATAGGGAGCAGCTGTTCCCCTTAGTTGAAAGGTCAGTCACAAAGAGACATAAGCTCAAGGTGAGGGGCAGGAGGTTTAGGGGGGATGTGAGGAAAAACTTTTTAACCCAGATGGTGATGAGGGTCTGGAATGCGCTGCCTGGGAGGGTGGTGGAGGCGGGTTGCCTCACATACTTTAAAAAGTACCTGGATGAGCACTTGGCACATCATAACATTCAAGGCTATGGGCCAAGTGCTGGTAAATGGGATTAGGTAGGTAGGTCAAGTGTTTCTCATGTGTCGGTGCAGACTCGATGGGCCAAAGGGCCTCTTCTGCATTGTGATTCAGTGATTCTGTGCTGGGAAAGCAAATTACATTTAGTTTATTAACCAATTTTTGTCTTGTTATGACCACAGCCGGCATTAATTGAAGCGCAAACTAAATCCCAGAGGGAAACTTGGCTAATAAGCCATACCCTTGTTTTTTTTTTGTATTCTGAAAACGAGTGGAAGACATACTAATCTCAGCAGTAAGAGATCCAGTAACGTTTATGGGATCTTAAAAATTTAAAGTAAAATTTTATTAACTAAAATAAAAGATGATATACTAAATGGGTCAACAAACGAGGCTTTATGGATTGAGCTTAGAAATAAAAAAGGGGCAGTCACACTACTGGGAGTATACTACAGACCCCCAAATAGTGAAAGGGAGATAGAAGAACAAATATGTAGGCAAATTTCTGTTTGTAAGAACAAGAGGGTAATAACAGTAGGATACTTCAACTATCCTAATATCAACTGGGATTGAAACAATACAAGGGGCACTGAGGGAGAAAAATTCATGCAGTGTGTCCAGGAAAACTTTTTCAACCAATTAGTGACAAACCCAACGAGAGGAGATGCAATTCTAGACCTAGTCTTGGGGAATGATGAAGGGCAAGTGGGTGAGGTGACAGTTGGCGACCATATCGGGGACAGTGATCACAATTCAGTTAGATTTAGCATTACCATGGAAAAGGACAGAGATAAGGCAGGAGTAAAAGTCTTGAACTGGGGGAAGGCAAATTTTGCAGAAATGAGAAGGGACTTGGCTGAGGTGGACTGGACAGCACTGCTGGAGGATAAAACAGTGGAAAACCAGTGGGCAGCACTAAAAAGTGAGATCCTAATTGTACAAAGTAGACATGTCCCCTACAAAAATAAGAGTGGTACTGCCAAATCTAGACCCCCTGATTGTCTAGAGAAATACAGGGGAAGATCAAACAGAAAAAGAAAGCATACGATAGGCACAAAGAACTAATCACTGCAGATAGTCTAGACGAATATAGGAAGTGCAGGGACAAAGTAAAAAAGGAAATATGGAAATCAAAGAGAGGGCATGAGAAAAGATTAGCAAATAAGGTTAAAGATAACCCAAAGATGTTTTACCAATACATTAATGCTAAAAGGTTAGTTAAGGAAAAAGTGGGACCTATCAGAGATGAAGATGGAAACTTGTGTGTAGATGCAGAGGCTGTGGGAAGGGTTTTGAATGAATATTTTGCCTCAGTGTTTATAAAGGAAAGGGAGGATGTAGATATAGTCCAGGAGGAACACTGCGAGATATTGGACGGAACACGGGTCAAGTGCTGGTAAATGGGATTAGGTAGTTAGGTCAGGTGTTTCTCACATGTTGGTGCAGACTCAATGGGCCAAAGGGCCTCTTCTGCACTGTGATTCTGTGATAGTCATAATCGAAGGATTGAAATCCTTGAAGGTTGATATATCACCAGGGCCAGATAGATTGTTTCCGAGGCTGCTGAAGGGAGGAGATAACAGATGCTCTGGGGATGATTTTCCAATCTTCACTAGATACAGGGGAGGTACCAGAGGGCTGGAGAAATGCAAACGTAGTTCCATTGTTTAAAAAGGGATCAAAGGAAATGCCAAACAATTATAGGCCAGTTATTCTTACATCAGTGGTGAGCAAATTAGTAGAATCAATCCTGAGAGATAGGATTAACTGTCATGTGGAAAGGCATGGATTAGTCAGGGATGGTCAGCATGGATTTGTTAAAGGAAGGTCTTGCCTCACAAATTTGATTGAATTCTTTGAGGAAGTGACAAGAAGGGTTGATGAAGGTAGTGCAGTGGATGTTGTGTACATGGATTTTAGCAAGGCATTTGACAAGGTCCCACATGGCAGATTGGTCAGGAAAGTAAAAGCCCATGGGATTCAGGGTAATGTGGCAAACTGGATAAAATATTGGCTTTGTAACAGGAAACAGAGGGTAATGGTTATTGGATGCCCTTATGAATGGAAAGTTGTCTCAAGTGGCATTCCACAGGTCTTGGTGTTGGGACCCTTGCTGTTTGTGTTATATATTAACAATTTGGACGTGAACATGGGGGGCACAATTGGGAAATTTGCAGATGACACAAAGATTGGCCGAGTAGTGGGTAGTGTAGAGGATGGCCATAATCTCCAAAACGATATAGATGGGTTGGTGGAGTGGGCAGTAAAGTGGCAGATGGATTTTAACATAGAGAAGTGTGAGGTCATACATTTAGGGAGGTCAAACAGTTACAGGGATTACACAATAAATGGGAATATACTAAGAGGGGTAAATGAAGTGAGAGGTCTTGGCGTACAAGTACACAGGTCCCTAAAGGCAGCATTTCAAGTAGACAAGGTTGTAGAGAAGGCATATGGAATGCTCTCCTTCATTGGCAGAGGTATAGAATATAAAAGTAAGGATATAATATTGGAATTTTATAAAACACTGGTGAGGCCACAATTGGAGTATTGCGTGCAGTTCTGGTCACCACATTACAAGAAGGACATAATAGCTCTGGAGAGAGTGCAGAGGAGGTTTACAAGAATGTTGCCAGGGTTAGAAAAGTATAACTACGAGGAGAGATTGGATAGGTTGGGGTTATTTTCCCTGGAACAAAGAAGGCTGAGAGGTGACTTGATTGAGGTGTACAAAATTATGAGGGGAATAGATAGAGTGGACAGGATAAAATTGTTTCCCTTGATGGAGAATTCTAGAACTAGGGGACATAGATTCAAGATAAGTGTCAGAAGGTGTAGGGGGACATGAGGAAGAATTTTTTTATGCAGAGGGTAGTGGGTGTCTGGAATTCACTGCCCAAGTTGGTGGTAGAGGCAGAAACTCTAAACTCTTTTAAAAAGTACCTGGATCTGCACCTTACGTGCTGTAAGCTGCAGGGCTATGGGCCGGGTGCAGAAAGGTGGGTTTGGAAAGGGCACCTGGGTGTCCTCGGGCTGGCAAGGACAAGATGAACCGAATGGCCTCCTTCTGTGCTGTAACTTTTCGATAGTTCTATGGTTCTAAAGCTTAGGCACACAAGATTACAGTTTACACAATTCAGGTTAATCTTATAAACATTGCCCCAAAACTCTCTAATTGGTCCAACTCACAAGTAAACATCTTCCAGGCAACACCCTCATAGATGTCTACAATGAAATCCAATAATATTACACAAAGCAAACTGCTGTAGCTTCAATAAAGGTCTACCACATGACCTTTACCATCTTCCACTCAGTGGTGGAATCCACTTCAGAATAAAACTGCTTGCTGCAACCCAAGGTTTTTCTGCATGGATTAGATAAGTCATTCAAACTGCCTCCACTCCCAGCCCAGACCTCCAGCTTTCTCAACAGCTCCAACCATCTCCAGTTCTACAGCAATACACAGTAACTCTAATATACCTTTTTATTCCTTTTCATCTCCATCCCATCGCTCTCATACATCTTTGAAACTCAAACCCTTAATATATATAAGATCTTTCATGTTTCCATTTTATCTTTGCATTTGGGTCAATAAAATATAACATCCCCACTACTGTTTACCTACGGAACTCTTGCAAGATGCAATCATGTTTCTTGGTACCTCTGATTCCCCTTTGATATTCAAAGAAACACTCATCTAAAAATGCAAATGTTAGATCTAATCTATTTACTTGTACCTGAAACTTAACACCTCTATCTCTTTCATGTTTCCAACAAACTGCCCCAACAACCTGGCTCCTATTAAACTCTTGCCCAGCTTAATTAAATCCCTCTCTCTCTCTCTCTTGCACACACATAGCCTTCTTTACAGAATAACACAATATTCCCCAAAATTCCAAAAAAAGAACATCAATTCTCAGTCTAGGTGGCTTCTTAAAAATTCACGAGAATATAAGTTGCATTAAAAGTAATTTATTTTTCCAATTAGTTACATAGGAAATTTACCAAAAAAGTCTAAAAAGGAGTGATAACCATAAAATGACTGTACCTAAGCACAGAGAGTTAAGTTGCCGTATACAGCTAACTCAGAGCTTATGCTAACTGCTCATATTTCTTTCGACCCTCTGATTAGGACAAACTATGAATTACTACCCCACTTTACATTTCTGGTAAGTCCACATCTGGGACAGGTAGGTGATAAAGCAGGGAGAATTACAGTAAAATCATAGTCATTAGCTTTTGTGCTAGTGGCAGCAAAAACAGGGTTTTTTATTGCGGTTATCAAAATGAGTATTTTTGTTCTTTTGTCCTTTTTTAGGATATATCTGATAAGGTGGAAAAATGCTTACAATTCACTTGACATTACTAATCTGTAATAAACTGCATGACCTGTCTGATGGTTATTAAATGCAATGCTAAGGACTTAGCACAAATGGATGCAGTAATTAGTTATGTTGTAATATTAATCATTATAATGAATTTGTCAACCAAATTAAATAATTGTAAGTTTGTATACACTTTTAAAGAAGTGTATCGAAATGTAAACAATCATTGTATATAATTACTTTTCACTGCAAAAAAGGCTATAAATTCAAATTACAAATAATGCTCAGTTCTGAAATTTCTCAGTGGAAGAGGGTTAATTGGCATCAAAGGGTTAACTGACATGAAAGATAAGGCTTCTGAAGTTCATTATTCAGTCAGTAATTAAACAAATGTCACACAAGGTCAGAAAAAGAAATTAAATTATGCATTTTACAGCAAAGCATTTAGTCATTTAATGCTGAGGCTATTACAGACATCTAGAGCGTGGAATAATGACTTTGAAATCTATATCCCATTACATGGATTGTAGAATTTAGCAGACTATTCTATAGCTTAGCAGAAATTTCCTTCTAGCTCTGCGGTCCTTGAGGTTTATATCAATTTTGTTACTTAGCCTTATATGCTTTGCACTTAATTAGATTATTTTTTTAAAGCTGTCATATCTCTAAAAGCAGATTTTTTTAAATGAATTTTTTTTGTCAGTTTAGGCAGCACGTAATAAAAAGTTCATTTCCCTGTGCTAAAATTATTATCTTTTTACTTTCCTGACATGGTAATACTGAATTTCCAGCTGTTAACCAGAAGCTAAATCTTATCTATGCCCAGTTTCAAAATACAATGTATACCAATGGTCCTTGTGGATTGCACCTGACAGTACCTGGAACAGTTGCTCTTAATTTAATCTACTGTTCCTACACTAATATACCAGATATCCTATCTTGCACTCATCAGGACAAATGTAAGAATGCAAAATCATCACATCTGATCAAATCATTGTTCACTAGGCGCAAATTCACAAATAGGCCAAAGGCTGCCACTTTTGGACTTGAAAAGTGCTGGATCTACTTCAAATTACCCTGGAAAGGCAAAGTATCTCAAACATTTGAACAACAGGTTAGGCAAGCTGTTTCATGCTGCTACTGTGCAGCGGTGATATGAGTGGTATTTTCCACTAACAGGATGCTGTCCATCAATCCAAAAAGACATTCTACCTACCACATAATTGAGCAATGTCATGTATGAATTTTAGTGCCAGGTTAGTATACCGTATTCCCAATGATTAGTTGATCGAATCAAACAACATGTTCCTCCGGATGTTTGTAATAGGCAGAGTACAGACCATACTCAGCCAGTCCACACTTGCAAAACCCAAAACAAAATGGCTACAGTTAAATGAGTTTCTGTGTCTGAGCAGCACATGTTGAACAATTCTGAATGTGCCAATAGCTACAATTTAAGATGTTCAGTCAAGCTCGTAATGAGGTTCATTTATACTTGCTAGAAGTGACATATATTCATATTCAAGGATCAGTTATTTGCAAACATAAGTATTATTTTCAAGCCTTGCACCTTTTTTGAATTATCCAGAAGCATAGGGAGCCTATAGTTCTGCATTGCTTTCTCTATGGCAACACCTCAGCCAATCAGACTCAACTTGCCAACAAATAAGCATCCTTTTCTCCTCTGGTAGAAATTGTGATGATTGTTTGAAATTTGGCATTCTTGTGTTTGTCCTGATGAGTTCAAGGTGAAAAGCTTCAGCTCCTTTCTCTCTTTTCAGCAATATCATAGATTTTGCACCACCATTAGGTGATTTATTTATAACTTAAATTGTGTCCTAGACCATCAAAGGTACAATTGAGATATGAGACCTTCCAAAATCATATAATCACACAACACATGAGGAGGCCATTCAGCCGATTGTGCCTGGGCTGATTCTTTGAAAGAGCTATCCAATTAATACACTCCCCTGCAAGGCTTCCTCTGAGTTACAAAGGTGCCCAGCCATACACTGATCTTGAAGGGATACTCTAGTGCAAAAAAAGGCCATGCACACCAAAGAAAAATTAAGAGGAACATTCCTCCCTGTTTGTTCTGCATACCCTGTTATTTTCTTCCCTACAAGTATTTATCCAATTCCCTTTTGAAAGCTACTACTTAATCTGCTTTCACCACCATCTCAGGCAGTGCATTTCAGGACATGTGCTGCATTAAAATAATTCTCGATTTCATCTCTGGATTTTTTGCAAATTCCCTTAAATCTTTGTCCTCTGGTTTCTGACCCTTCTGCATGTGCAAATGCCTTCACAGAATCAGAATCACAGAGTGCAGAAGAGGCCAGGCCCTTTGGCCCATCAAGTCTGCACCAACACATGAGAAACACCTGACCTACCTACCTAATCCCATTTACCAGCACTTGGCTCATAGCCTTGAATGTTATGATGTGCCAAGTGCTCATCCAGGTACTTTTTAAAGGATGTGAGGCAACCCGCCTCCACCACCCTCCCAGGCAGCGCATTCCAGACCGTCACCACCCACTGGGTAAAAAAGTTTTTCCTCACATTCCCCCGTCCATCCCCTTCATAATCTTGTACACCTCGATCAGGTCGCCCCTCGAGTCTTCTCTGCTCCAACTAAAACAATCCAAGTCTATCCAACCTCGCTTCATAACTTAAATGTTTCATCCCAGGCAACATCCTGGTGAATCTCCTCTGCACTCCCTCCGGTGCAATCACATCCTTCCTATAATGTGGCGACCAGAACTGCACACAGTACTCCAGCTGTGGCCTCACCAAGGTTCTATACAACTCCAACATGACCTCCCTACTTCTGTAACCTATGCCTAGATTGATAAAGGCAAGTGACCCATATGCCTTTTTCACCACCCACTAACATGCCCCTCCGCCCTCAGAGATCTATGGATACACACGCCAAGTCCCCTTTGTTCCACAGAACTTCCTAGTGCCATGCCATTCAGTGAATACTTCCTTGTCAAATTACTCCTTCGAAAGTGTATCACCTCACACTTTTCAGGGCTAAATTCCATCTGCCACTTATCTGCCCATTTGACCATCCCGTCTATATCTTCCTGTAGCCCAAGACACTCAAACTCACTGTTACCCACCCGGCTAATCTTTGTGTCATCCACAAAGTTACTAATCCTACCCCCCACATAGTCATCTATGTCGTTTATATAAATGACAAAAAATTCAATCAAATTTGTTAGGCATGACCTCCCTCTGACAAAGCCAAGTTGACTATCCCTGATCAAACCTTGCCTCTCCAAGTGGAGATAAATTCTCTCCTTCAAAATTTTCTCTAAGTTTCCCTACCACTGACGTGAGACTCACTGGCCTGTAGTTCCCTGGCTAATCTCTACAACCCTTCTTAAATGGCGGAACCACATTAGCTGTTCTCCAGTCCTCTGGCACCTCTCCCGTGGCCAGAGAGGAATTAAAAATTTGGGTCAGGGCCCTGCAATCTCCTCACTTGCCTCCCTCAGCAGTCTGGGACACAAATCATCTGGACCTGGTGATCTGTCCACTTTTAATCCTGCCAACACCACCAATATCATCACATCCTGAGATCCACACTCAGTACCATGCGTAGCCATATGAACACACTCCCTCCAGCAGCACTGACTCACCCTATCACTAAGATGTCCTCACCCCCAGTTTCATATTTTTCTTCGTCTCATCCGACACCTCAACAAGAAACGTTGTCTATTTCTTTCAGGCGCAAAGGAACATAAGCTCCAACAACTCATCAACACCTACCCCCATCCAGGACCCTCTACCCCTGTCCCCATCCTGTCTTCCAATCCCAGCCCCGGCCGTGTATTCACCATACCCCCTGACCTTCCCCTCTCTAATGCTGAACGTTCTGTATTCAGCAAAGGACTCAGTTTCATACCCTTAAGCCCGCATCTCAATGAATTTCGAGCTCGGCATGATGCTGAACTCTTCTTTTGCCGCCTTCGTCTCCGTGCTCACTTCTTTGGGCAGGAGTCCTCTCCCCATTCAACGGATCCTTTCACCCACCTCCAATATTCTCCCTCCACCTGGACCCCTCCCTCTGGATTCTTACCTTCTCTTGTTCTTTTCACTGAGAACTGTCGGCGTGACATCAGTTGTCTCAATTTCTTTGCTCCTCTCACCCCTCTAACCTGTATCTTTCTGAACTTGCCGCACTCCGTTCTCTTAAGTCCAATCCTGACTTTGTCATCAAACCTGCTGACAAGGGTGGTGCTGTTGTTGTCTGGCGCACTGACCTCTACCTCGCAAAGGCTGAGCGTCAACTCGCAGACACTTCCTCCTACCTCTCCATTGTCCGTGACTCCATCACTGAACATCAAGTCGTTGTTTCCAGGACTGTCACTGACCTCATCTCCTCTGGAGATCTTCCCTCCACAGCTTCCAATCTGATAGTCTCCCAACCTTAGACAGTCTGCTTCTACCTCCTATCCAAAATCCACAAACAGGACTGTCCCGGTAGATTGATCATATCAACCTGTTGCTGCCCCACGGAACTCATTTCTTCCTATCTTGACTCCATTCTCTCTCCCCTTGTCCAGTCTCTTCCCACCTACATCTGTGATTCCTCTGATGCCCTATATCATATCAACAATTTCCAGTTCCCTGGCCCCAATCGCCTCCTGTTCACCATGGACGTCCAATCCCTCTACACCTCCATCCCCCACCGGGATGGTCTGAGGGCCCTTAGCTTCTTCCTCGAACAGAGGCCCGAACAATCCCCATCCACCACCACTCTCCTCCGTCTGGCTGAACTTGTTCTCTCACTGAACAATTTCTCTTTAAATGCATCTCACTTCCTCCAAATAAAAGGTGTGGCTATGGGTACCCGCATGGGCCCCAATTATGTCTGTCTCTTTATGGGGTATGTGGAACATTCCTTGTTCCAGTCCTACTCCGGCCCCCTTCCACAACTCTTTCTCCAGTACATCGATGATTACTTCGGTGCTGCTTCATGCTCTTGTCTAGACCTGGAAAAATGTATTAATTTTGCTTCCAATCTCCACTCCTCCATCATTTTCACATGGTCCATCTTGACACTTCCCTTCCCTTCCTTGACCTCTCTGTCTCAATTTCTGGTGATAGACTGTCCACCAATATTCATTACAAGTCTACCGACTCCCACAGCTACCTCGACTACAGCTCCTCACACCCTGACTCCTGTAAGGACTCCATCCCATTCTCTCAGTTCCTTCACTTCCGTTGCATCTGTTCTAATGATGCTACCTTCAAAAACAGTTTTTCTGATATGTCTTCCTTCTTCCTTAACTGAGGTTTTCCACCCACGGTCGTTGACAGGGCCCTCAACTGTGTCCGGCCCATCTCCCGCGCATCCGCCCTCATGCCTTCATGATAGGGTCCCCCTTGTCCTCACTTATCACCCCACCAGCCTCCGCATTCAAAGGATCATTCTCTGCCATTTCCACCAACTCCAGCATGATGCCACCACCAAACACATCTTTCCTTCACCCCCCACCCTCCAGGCGGCATTCTGCAGGGATCGTTCCCTCCGGGGACACCCTGGTCCACTCCTCCATCACCCCCTACACCTCAACCCTCTCCATACTACCTTACCATGCAACCGCAGAAGGTGCAACACCTGCCCCTTTACTTCCCCCCTCCTCACCGTCCAAGGGCCCAAACACTCCTTTCAAGTGAAGCAGCACTTCACTGGCACTTCCCTCAATTTAATCTGCTGCATTCGCTGCTCCCAATGCGGTTTCCGCTACATTGGAGAGACCAAACGCAGACTGGGTGACACTTTGCAGAACTCCTTTGGTCTGTCTGTGCACATGACCCAGACCTCTCTGTCGCTTGCCATTTCAACACACCACCCTGCTCTCTTGCCCACATGTCCGTCCTTGGCCTGCTGCAATGTTCCAGTGAAGCTCAATGCAAACTGGAGGAACAGCACCTCATCTTCCGACTAGGCGCTTTACAGCCTCCCAGACTAAACATTGAATTCAACAACTTCAGATCATGAACTCTCTCCTCCATCCCCAACCCCTTTCCGATCCCCCTATTGCCAATAATTTATAATTTTTTAAATATATTTTTATTTTGCCACCTATTTCCATTTTTTTAAAACTTTATTTCCATCCATTGTTTTATCTCCACCTTTTAGCCTATTTCAATCCCTTCCCCCCACCTCACCCCTACTAGGGCTATCTGTACCTTGCTCTTCCTGCTTTCTACCCTTAATGTCACCATTAGCACATTCCTTAGCTAATATCACCACCATCAACACCTCATTGTTCTTTTGTCTATGACATCTTTGACAGTCTCTTCTTTGCCTCCACCTATCACTGGCCCTCTATCCAGCTCTACCTGTCCTCCCACACCCCCAACCAGCTTATATTTCACCTCATTTCTATTTTTCCTTAGTTCTGTTGAAGAGTCATACGGACTCGAAACGTTAACTGTGTTCCTCTCTGCAGATGCTGTCAGACCTGCTGAGTTTTCCCAGCTATTTTTGTTTTTGTTTCAGATTTCCAGCATCTGCAGTATTTTGCTTGTACCTGCAATACCTTGTCACTCCCTTTTATCAATTTGCTCAAGAACCTCGCAGTCTCTCTCCCCGAGTTCCATACCTTCATCCTCATTCTCCTGGGTGAAGACGGATGTGAAGTATTCATTCAACACTCTAGTGATGTCCTCTGGCTCCACCCATAGATTGTCCCCTTGGTCCCTACTCTTTCCCTGGTTGTCTTCTTCTCATTGATATACTTATGGAATATCTTGGGATTTTCCCTACTTTTACCAGCCGGAGCTTTCACATAACCCCTCCTTTTCTCTCCTAATTGCTTTCTTAAGCTCCACCCTGCACTTTCTGTACTCCACTAATGCCTCTGCTGATTTGCTTCCCTTGTACCTGCTAAAAGCCTCTCTTTTCCTTCTCATTGTATCCTGAATATCTCTGGTCATCCATGGTTGCCTGGGCTTGTTACTCCTTCCAATCACCCTAGAGGGAATATGTTGAGTCTGTACCCTCCTCATTTCCTTTTTGAACACCCCCCACTGCTCCTCTGTAGATTTCCCCAAAAGTAGCTGTTCCCTGTCTACCTTGGCAAGATCCTGCCTTATTTTACTAAAATCCACTCTCCCCCAGTCCAAAACATTTTTAGCAACTTGTCTAATTTCTTGGTTCATAACAAGCTTTCTCTTTACTGTTCTGTCGAAGTTCTGTCGAAGGGTCATGAGGACTCGAAATGTCAACTCTTTTCTTCTCCGCCGATGCTGCCAGACCTGCTGAGTTTTTCCAGGTAATTCTGTTTTTGTTTTGGATTTCCAGCATCCGCAGTTTTCTTTGTTTTCATTTTATTTCTCTTTACTTACTCCATCAAAGCCCTTCATGATTTTGAATGCCTCCATGAAATCTCTCCATTAACTTCTCTGGTCCAAAAAAAAAAACCCAGTTTCTCCAGATATTTATGGTACCAATTGACCCTGAGGTGTTCTTCCCACCAGATATCTGCTCTGTCACTAAGACCACCCACTTGCAACTCCATAACATTACCTATCTCCAGCTCACCTGCTGACACTCATCTGATGCTCACAATTGTCCAGACCTTTGTTATCTTGAGTTGACTATTGCAATCTTCCTGATGGGCTTCCCACTGCCACCTTACATAAGCTTGAACTCATCCTAAACTCTGCTGCTCATATCGTAAACTGCACCATGTACTATTCACCCATCACCCCTCTCCACATTGTCTTCCATTAGGTACTGATCCAGCAATGCATTGATTTTAAAATTCTCATCTAATGAAAAGTCATTGATCAGAAACGTTGGGCAGAATCATCCCAGATTTGCAGCAAATGTGGTAGTGGGCGGATAAGATGCAATGGCAGCGTTTCATGCCATATTGTCCCTAACCTGCTGCATTATTTATGCATTCCTGGGATACACACCATTTCGATGGTGGGTGGGCTCCGATTCACCAGCCACACTGTCACCTCACTGCTTCATCACACTAGGCACCACATTTAAAGTACAGCCGCACTCAGTGCTTCCAGCCCAGGGCTGCAGCAAAGAAGACCTGGTCCCGAAAGGCAAGAAGACTGCAGCCCTTGAACACCTTTTGGATGCCCTAGAGGCCCCACCCCCACTCTGACTGCAGGAGGGGCAGCAACATTACCACTCCAGCTTGGGAGACAGTGGCAGTGGTGATCAGTGCCCTTGCTGCACAGAAGAGATTGGCCACCCAGTACAGATAGAGGATGAATGATCTCATCTGTGCAGCCAGGGTGAGGTTGCCATCTCATCACTCTAAACTCACACACTCACAAACCCATCACATCTTTACTGGCATCTCACTCACTGCCAGCTCAAAGGACATCACCACTAACTCTCTCACACCCACCCTCACATCTCCATCTGGCCTCATCTCCTCTGGAGGCTGCCTCCTCAGCCCTCACCATATTGAGGGCAATTGCACAGATCAACATGTGACCCCACACACGCCCTGGGATGCCCCCCTTCCTCAGTCCTCATCCTGCAGCCTCTTCCCTTGCCTGAGGCCACTTCTCCCCCTTCCCCAAGCAAGCCCTAGCCCTGCAGCCGTTGAAAAGCCGCCCCCGCCTTATGGCAGGTCTGGTAGGTAGAGACCTGCCAGTGAGGCACCCTAACAGTGATGTGGTGCTGCCTGCACTGCAAGTGCTGCTCGAAGCAAAGTAGGCAAACAAACCGTGAAGTGCTGAGTGAAGTGTAGCTCACCCGGTGCTCATCGCTTATGTGCTGATGTGAAACACATCGCGGTGCTTTCACGCCAACATGGGCAGACGATCCACCAGGGGAGGCAGAGTCCGGCAGGTTGGCCTTATAATGAAATGCTGATCTATTACCATGAACACAGCCTGCCATCAGCGGGCGGAGCTGACCATCACAAACTGGTTTCATGGTGTCATGAAGAGAGGTTGGATAGACTTGGGTTGTTTTTGTTGGAGCAGAGAAGACTGAGGGGCGACCTGATCGAGGTGTACAAGATTATGAGGGGCATGGACAGGGTGGATAGGGAGCAGCTGTTCCCCTTAGTTGAAGGGTCAGTCACAAGGTGGGCAAGATGGTCAAGAAAACATATGGAATCCTTTCCTTTATTGGGCGAGGTATTGAGTACAAAAGTGGGGATATAATGCTGGAACTGTATAAAATGCTGGTTAGGCCACAGCTGGAATATGTGTACTGTTCTGGTCACCACATTATAAGAATGGCATAATTGCTCTGGAGAGAGTGCAGAGGAGATTTACAAGAATGTTTCCAGGGCTTGAAAATTGCAGCAATGAGGAGAGATTGGATAGGTTGGGGTTGTTTGCGTTAGAACAGAGGAGGCTAAGGGGTTAATTGAGGTGTACACAATTATGAGGAGCCTAGATAGGGTAGGCAGGAAAGACTTGTTTCCCCCTGTAGCCTGTGTGAGGTATGGGAATTATTGTTGCAGTGCTGCTGGTTGTTCAGTATGACCAACAAATACAGGGGAGGCTGCAGAGAGGGCAAACACCACAAGGGAGGAGGACGTGGGGAGGGACGCTTCACAGCAAACACTACGGACCACGGGTTTCCCAAGAGCTCTTCTCATATCTCCGTAAGAGCAGGAACAATGTCTGAGGTGGTTTGTTCATTAAGGTGTTTACAGAACTTTGCCACCTTCTTCAGTAAAACTGAGTCCCCCACACCAGGGAAAGGAGGATACTGCACAGTGGCATTAAACATCAATGTGTCCAGAATTATCGAGGGAGGGAGCAAGTGACATATCCAACATCTTCCAATACACCATCCATCAATGCATTTGTGAGGTGACGAAGGTCATCTATTGTCAGGAAAGACAATGACATTGTGCTCTCTTTGAGGTGGAGAAGCAGGATAAAAGGGCACATGATGTTGTCAGGGTAGGAGGATTCCCAATGGTGTAGGGAGCCACGGACTACACATGTGTGACTCTGCGCACCCCACCCACCCACTCCCACCACCAATGTCAATGGGGAGAAGTATAGAAACTGCAAAGGGTTACCATTCCATCAATGAGCTGCAGGTGAACAAACTATGTTGGCTAAAGCCCTCTATCCTGGTAGCAGCCACTATGCCTTCATTCTGGGGCAATCTGCCCTTTCTTTCATCTTTGTGGATTTTCAGCTTCAAGAACAACCACTAAACAGTGACAGTGGGGAAAAAGGCTGAATTCTGTACTCGAGGCTGTTGACCCCCTACACCACTCAAGGGCACTGGACGTATAGCAAGAGCAAGTAAGAACATTGTGGAGAACAGCATTGTGTCTCAGGCTCAACTATCTTCAGCTGCTTCATCAGTGACCTTCCTTCCATCATAAGGTCAGAAGTGGCGGTGTTCGCTGATGATTGCACAATGTTCAGCACCATTCACAGCTCCTCAAATACTGAAGCAGTCCATATCCAAATGCAACAAGAACTGGACAATATCCAGACTTGGGCTGATAAGTGGCAAATAAAGTTTGTGCCACAAAAGTGCCAGGTAATGACCATCTCCAACAAGAGAGAATCCAACCATCGACCCTTGATGTTCAATGGCATTACCATCACTGAATCCCCCACTATCAACATCCTGGAGGTTACTACTGAGCAGAAACTGAACTGGACTAACCATATAAATACTGTGGCTACAAGAGCAGGTCAGAGTCTATGGGCAGAATCGTCCCAGATTTGCACTAAGTGCGGCTATGGATATTAAAAAGAGCGCATTGCATTCCTGGAGAAAGAGGATGTCCCAGAGGGTTCA
The DNA here is from genome assembly GCA_026770705.1 of Isurus oxyrinchus. Classification (NCBI taxonomy): domain Eukaryota; kingdom Metazoa; phylum Chordata; class Chondrichthyes; order Lamniformes; family Lamnidae; genus Isurus; species Isurus oxyrinchus. Next base: position 129,896 of record JANJGN010000015.1, on the reverse strand, counting down.
AGGGCAGAATCAATTTAGCTAGAGCTAAGGAACAAAAAGGGTGCAATTACATTGCTGGGTTAATCCTACAGACCGGCAAATAGTGAGAAGGACGAAGAAGAACAAATCTGCAGGGAAATTGCAGAGAGATAAAAGCATTATAGAGTAGTTATAATGGAGGACTTTAATTACCCAAATGTAGACTGGGGTAGTGGTAGTGTAAAGGGCAGAGAGGGGAAAAATTTCCTAGATTGTGTACAGGAAAATTTTCTACAGCAGTGTGTGTCCAATCCAACAAGAAAAGATGTATAGAACCTTAGTGAAGCCACAGCTGGAGTACTGTGTGCAGCTCTGGTCACCACATTATAGGAAGGATGTGATTGCACTGGAGGGGGTGCAGAGGAGATTCACCAGGATGTTGCCTGGGATGAAACATTTAAGTTATGAAGAGAGGTTGCATAGACTTGGGTTGTTTTTGTTGGAGCAGAGAAGACTGAGGGGCGACCTGATCGAGGTGTACAAGATTATGAGGGACATGGACAGGTTGGATAGGGAGCAGCTGTTCCCCTTAGTTGAAGGGTCAGTCACAAGGGGACATAAGTTCAAGGTGAGGGGCAGGAGGTTTAGGGGGGATGTGAGGAAAAACTTTTTTACCCAGAGGGTGGTGACGGTCTGGAATGCACTGCCTGGGAGGGTGGTGGAGGTAGGTTGCCTCACATCCTTTAAAAAGTACCTGGATGAGCACTTGGCACGTCATAACATTCAAGGCTATGGGCCAAGTGCTGGTAAATGGGATTAGGTAGGTAGATCAGGTGTTTCTCACGTGTTGGTGCAGACTCGATGGGCTAAAGGGCCTCTTCTGCACTGTGTGATTCTGTGATTCTGTAAAAAGACGCACTGCTGGACCTGCTTATTGGAAATGCAGTGGGCCAAGTGGATCAAGTGTCAGTGAGAGACACATTTAGGAGACAGTGATCATTGTATTGTACGTTTTAGGATGATGATAGAAAGGGACAATAGGCAATCCAGAGTAAAAATAATTAACTGGACAAGAGCAAGAACAGAGCTGGGCCCAATAGACTGGAACGAAAGATTGACAGGAAAAACTAGCTGAACAATGGGCTAACTTCAAAAAAGAATTGGTTCGTGCTCAGTCAAGGCCGGGCAAACAAATCCAGAGCTCCCTGGATGAAAAAGGAGAAAGAAATTAAGATAAAGAAGAAAGAGTGTGTTTATACAGGTGTCAGGTAGAAAATACAATTGAGAACCAAGAGGAACACAGAGGGGAGGTGAAAAAGAGAAATGAAGTGGGATTATGAGAAAAGACTGGCAGCCAACATAAATGGAAATCCCAAAATCTTCTATAGGCATATAAATAGTAAAAGGGTGGTAAAAGGAGGAATAGGGCCAATTAGGGACCTAAAAGGGAATTTACACATGGACGAATGGCTGAGTTATTAAATGAATACTTTGCATTTGTCTTTACCAAGGAGGTAGACGCTACCCAGGCCATGGTGACAGACAAGGAAACTCTGTCACTAGAAAAGTTCAAAATTGATAAGGAGGGAGTGCTGAATAGACTTAAAGTACTTAAAGTTGACAAGGCACCGGACAAGATGCATCCAAAGATATTGAAGGAAGTGAGAGTAGAAATTGCAGGGGCACTGGCCATAATCTTTCAGTCTTCTCTAGACTCATTGGAGGTGCCAGAGGACTGGAACTGCAAACATAACTTGTTCAAAAAAGAGAGTAAGGATAAGCCCAGCAATTACAAACCAGTCAGTTTAACTTCAGTGATGGGCAAGATTCTAGAAACAATTATTTGGGATAGAATTAGTAATCACATGGAAAAATATGGGTTGATAAGGAAGAGCCAGCCTGGATTTCTAAAGGGGAAATTGTGTTTAACTAACTTGCTGGAGTTTTTTGAAGAGGTAACAGAAAAGGTCGATGAGGGTAATGCTGTTGATGTGGTGTACATGGACTTTCAAAAGGCATTTGATGTAGTGCCACACAACAGACTTGTGAGAAAAGTTATTGCTCATGGAATAAAATGGACAGTAGCAATGTGGATACAAAATTGGCTGAAAAATAGTAAGCAGAGCGTAATGGTCAATGGATTCTTATCAGGCTGGAGGAAGATTTGTAGTGCAGTTCCCCAGGGGTCGGCATTGGGACCCTTGCCTTTCCTGATATATATTAATGATCTAGATCTTGGTGTGCAGGGGACAATTTCAAAGTTTGAGGATGATACAAAGCTTGGGAGTGTTGTGAACTGTGAGGAAGACATTGTAGAACTTCAATAGGACAGAGACAAGTTGGTGGAGTGGGCAGATAGGTGGCAGATGAAGTTCATTGTGGAGAAGTGTGAGGTGACCATTTTAGTAGAAAGAACATGGACAGACAATATAAAATAAGGGGTGAAATTTTGAAGGGGATGCAGGAGCAGAAAGAACTGGTGTATATGTGCATCATTGAAGGTGGCAGGACAGGTGGAGAGAGCAGTTAATAAAGCATTAGTATCCTGGGCTTTATTAATCAGAGCAGAAAGTACAAGCGCAGGGAGGTTATACTGAATTTATATAAGACATTCTTTTGACCTCAGCTGGAATATTGTGTACAGTTCTGGGTGCCACATTATAGGAAGGATGTAAACATTTTGGTATCATCATCCTCCATGAATCTTGTGGCTATGAGAGTCTTCCAAGGACACCTGCCACACCTGCCCATTGCAATGGCCTCATCACCGGCATCCTCCTCTTTGGAGGAGACATGGACCTCACTGGTGAGGCCAGCATTTATTGCCCATCCTTAAATGCCCTTGAAACTGAGTGGCTTGCTAGGCCATTTCAGAGGGCAGTTAAGAGTTAACGACATTGCTGTGGGTCTGGAGTCACATGTCTGCTGGACCAGGTAAGGATGGTAGATTTCCTTCCCTAAAGAGCATTAGTGAACCATATGGGTTTTTACAACAATCAGCAATGGTTTCATGGTCATCATTAGACTTTTAAGTCCAGGTTATTTATTGAATTCAAATATCACCATTTGCCATGGTGGGATTTGAAGCTGTGTCCCCACAGCATTACCCTGAGACTCTGGAATACTAGTCCAGTGATAATACCACTACGCCATCACCTCCCCTTTCCCCCTCCTCAGCCAAGTCCCTCCCCCCGTTACAGTGCCAGGATGTGTAGCACGCAGCAAGCGACGATAATGTGCGACACCCTCTGGGGAGGATATTGCAGTTCTCCACTGGACCTGTGCAAGCACTGGGACCATATTTTCAAAATTTCCACCAAAGTCTGGGTCACAGCATTAGCTACCTACCATTGCTCAGCTGCAGTCTGAGGTCACTGTACAGGCATCATTAGCCGCATCCTTTGTCGGTAGCCCTTGTCCCCAAGGAGCCAACCCTGCAACCTCTGTGGACCCTGGAAGATGTCAGGGATCTGTTAAGGATGTAGGAGACGTGGATGCTCCCTGGGAATTGTGCGCAGACCTGCAGGATGTGTTTGTGGTGGTCACACACCAGCTGAAGATTCAGCGAGTGGAAGCCCTTGAGGTTGATGTAGTTGATAGCTTGTTGCCATGGAGATCTAAGCGCACAAGTGCAGTCAACGGCACCCTGCACCTGTGGAAAACCTGAGATCTGTGCAAATCCCAATGCCCTTGCTTCCTGGCTTTCCTGATCCCGGGTGAAATGCACTATCATGAAGCTATTGATACATATATTTTAGAATTTTTTTTAAAAAACAGGGGTTTGGTCTGCAGGTGCGTCTTAATTGGATTAATGTCAGCTAGTCTGGGTGCTTTGGTGTACTAGTTTGCGATGTAAACAGAGAGATAGCATGCCTACCTTGAAGAAGTTTTGTTCCTCTCTCCGTCAGGATTTTCGAATCTCTCTTTTGTCTTGTTCACTGGCTGCTTGTCACAACCATCCCCCTTCTCCCCCACAACGTATCCCCCCCACTAAACCAGCTTATATTTCACCCCTTTCCTATTTTTACTTAGTTCTGTTGAAGGGTCATGAGGACTTGAAACGCCAACTGTGCTCTTCTCCGCCGATGTTGCCAGACCTGCTGAGTTTTTCCAGGTATTTCTGTTTCTGTTTTTGTTTTGCTATTATTATTATTATAGCCTGTATTTGCATTTTTTGAATAGAGTATTCAAGAAGTGGAGCCTTTCTAGCAGCTACCAAGCAATATGTTTATATTACTAATAACATTGGTACCATGAAAGGGATTTCATTGTTAAAGGTTGAAGTTCAAAGAGGTTGTTGATATAGTGAGAATTAACGTTCAATGGGGCTGGTAGCTATAACTTCAGTAGTTTTCGGGTGTACAGAGCAGAGGCAATGTTAGATCAAAAGGCAGCTGTAAACCTCCAGCTGGCTCCACAGTGAAAGGAGCCTCATTTTGAATTTGTAAGGTGAAAATGCTTTGCTTGGTGTCTGGTTAAGTCTATGGGTTGCTGTTGCCTTAATGGAGATTAGTTTGGGAATTTGTTAAAAGATATGATAGTAGTAATTTGTAGCCATGTGTATATATATTTTAACCTGTGTAAATTAATAAAATGTTTCATTATTTTAATGTAAAACCTCGAGAACTGGTGTCTGATTCCTGAGTTTAGGGTCACATCTCAAACACAACACTTAAAATTATAGGTTATGACAGTTGTTTAAAGTTTCCCTCTGGGATTTTTAAATAAGTCCACCTTACCAACTGCATCGGTCATAATACACACAAAATTCTGTGCCTTTGTGAAGATGGTGTCTGTGACCTTCTGGATCCACTTGTGCATGGAGGCTTGTGAGATCCATACAGGTCACCTGTGGAGCCATGGAAGGAGCCACTGGCATAAAAATTGAATGCCGCGGTCACTTTTAAGGCCACTGGCAGTGGATGCCCTCCATGTCCCTGTGGTGCCAAATCCTGCAGCAGGTGGCAGATGTGACTGACCAGTTCTGTGGACATGCGTAATCTTTGGTGACACTGGTTCTCAGTCACCTGCAGCAACGACAGGCGGTGTCTATAGACCCTGGGTCTAGTGATCTACCTATGAGCGACGGCTCTCTGTGGATCTTCAGCTGTGTGCACAGCAGACCCGGCCTCCCCTTCATCTTGAGGGAGATACTCCTCCCTTTGCTGAGCTGGGTGCCTCCACCACTCTCTCCTTCTTCTTCTCTGCTCCCTGTCAGTCATGAGGCATTCCGCTAAATCACCAGGCTCCATGATCCTGATGTTCTCCTCCTGCAGGATCAAGGAGAGAGACATGTGGGTTAGTATGGGTGTACTAAGACGCTCTCTTGGTTAAGTCTGAAGGCCCCTTCGTGCATGCAGTAGAGTGCTGGCCACCACTTCGATGGTCAGTGTGTGGTGCACTGATTGGCTGCCCGAAACCCCGCCCACCTCCGCCCCACTCCACCTGACCGATTGGCAGCAGCTTTAGCCACTGGACTGCACGTTGTGCTCTCAGCTCAGGTACAGGCATTCTCCTAACCCACACTGCAAGGCTGCACTGTTAACTTGAACCATGATGGATACTGGTCCAACCCTGAATAAAGACATTACAAGGAGCTGTGAGCACCTCCACCAGTGACTGCGCCATCCCCACCTTTCACAAGGGGATTGTACAACTTACCCAGTCGGCCAATTGTTCAGCTGCCCCCTTAAAACTCACATTAATTTACAGTCTGCGCCCGAGGGGGGAAAGGTTCTGGAGCATTCGGTGGCACTTTCATGCTTTTGTGTTGCTTGAGTGGACAGAGAAGCTTCAGAGGCTCCGACTTCCAGCAGGTCAACGGAGCTGCAGCTGAACGGTCTCAGCGCTGGAAGGATGCTCACTTCTGACAAACTTTTCCAAGCGCGCAGCCACTTCCCTGATCCTCACCTCCCCCCCACCCACCCCCAGGCATATGTTCACATATTTCCTTCAGTCTGTGCTGCCTTGCCCCCCACCCCAGGCCTGACCCACACTGGAGTCCTTGCCTGGGCACCACCCTGAATCCAGCCGGGAATAAACAACTTGCCTGAGCCCCTGCCGGTGTCTTACAGGCAATTCCTGCCAGCGCTGTGCAAGGTTGTGTGCACTCACCTCTGAGTTCCGCTCAATGTTCAGCTCGCCTGGTGCAAACACATCGTTCTGAAGTCACGCCGATGTGGGTGGTAAATTTGATGGGGGGGATGATTCCGGCATGAGGGCATAATGATGAGATTCAAATGCATTAAAATTAAGTTGCTGACGTTGGACGGTGGGAAACACAGCCTGACACTGATGGGCAGAGTGGACAATCACAAACTGGATTCACAACAGCGTGTAACTGATTTTTGGTTTTCTCGCCATATTGTCCGCTCACACCCGCCATGACACCCGCTGCCAACAGGACCAGGCAATTTTGCCCCAGGAATCCTGCGGTGTTCCTACAAGAGCAGGTCAGAGGCTAGGAATCCTGCAGAGTGTAACTCAGCTCCTGAGTCCAGAAACCTTTCCACCATCTACAAGGCAAAAGGCAGGAGTGTGCTGGAATACTCCCCACTTGCCTGGATGAGTGCAGTTCCCACAACACTCAAGAAGCTTCACACCATCCAGGACAAAGCAGCCCACTTTATTGGCACCACATCCACAAACGTTCACTCTCTCCACCACTAACACACAGTAGCAGCAGTGTGTACCATCTACAAGATGCACTGCAGGAACTTACTAAGGCTCCTTAGACAGCACCTTCCAAACCCATGAACACTATCATCTAGAAGGAAAAGGGCAGCAGATAGATGGGAACACCACCACCTGGAAGTTCCCCTCCAAGTCACTCACCATCCTGATTTGGAAATATATCACCGTTCCTTCACTGTCGCTGGGTCAAAATCCTGGAACTCCCTCCCTAACAGCACTGTGGGTGTACCTACACCACATGGACCGCAGCGGCTCAAGAAGGCAGCTCACCACCACCTTCTCAAGGGCAGTTAGGGATGGGCAATAAATGCTAGCCCAGCCAGCGAAACTCAAATCGCGTGAATATATAAAAAAAATACTGCTGAAGCAATACTTCTAATACCTGAACTCTTGCGGGGAACCCTACCCTACACATTAAGGCATGTCTCCAGTTTAAATGTGGTCTGCTGCATCCTCCACAACATCAACATTATAAGGGCACAGCTATTGCCACAATGAATCCAGAGGCTACCTTGAGAGGAGGAGGAAGAAGAAGAAAGAAGAAGGAGTCAGGGACCCTTCACTCCAGACAGGCCTTTTGAGAGCATTTGCTTAGATCCTGACTCCCTTTAGCATCATAGCTCCACTGTTTTCCACCTCACAATCCATATGGGAAACCCCATTGCAGCAACCCTTTGATCAAGATCCTATGATAAAAACCACCATGTTCAACAGCATCGTTATCCAAAAACACATCCACTTATCCAAACAGAAATGCAACATTCACCCTTGTGCAATTCCTTTCAGGTGGCTTTTCTTGGCCCGGTGCTCCTACGCAGTTCCACTCCAGTGGCAGAAGCACAGCTGATAGAAGGCAACTGACTTTCTGAGGGAAACCGCAGAATATCTTACATGATGCTCTTGAGTAGTACGAGGCCTAAAAGATCCATCTTTCAGCTGCATCACCTCAGGATGGGCAACAGAAGCTTAGGCTGCCTGGCTGACAGGTAACACAAGGGCACTGGTAGTCTAGCAGCGGTGGGAGCTCAAATGCTTTCACCCTGAGAGAGGGCAATAGGTTCCAATGGTAGCCCCAGAGTGGCATCTCAGTAATCCTATTAATCTGTTGGAGAACAGTTTGCTGCACACTGAGATCCACCAGCAGTCAGCGCCAGCATGGCAAAAAAACTGGATCTCAATACTTCCAACTGAACTCCCACTGCAGCTCTGAGATATTGGCTTCTGCATGTGCAGCTGTGAAAGTTGAGAGAGTGGCCACCAAAAGCTGCATTCAGCTGGTCTGTAAGTGCAGTCATGAGGTTGTCCATCTCTTCCACACTAGAAAGGAGAGGCTCCAAGCTCTGTGTCATATTGCTGCTAGACTTTTCCATGCTCTTTGAAAAATACATAAGACTGTCTTGCAGGCCTGCATCTCAGTGTGCATGTTCATCAGAGTTCTCCTGTAGGCTGCCCCATCTAGGCCCTCATCTGAGGCTCCTGTAGCAAAACTGGTCTGCCTGCTTACCTTCTGATGAAGGACACAAGCTATCCTTTCCCTCTGGCCTGGCTGCTGCCCACTCATGCCTGGTGCCTCACCACATGCTGATCCCAACTCTGACTAGTCTCAAGTTCACACAGTACCAGTATCTATTTTATTCTTTCACAGGACGTGGGCGTTGCTGGCTGGGCCAGCATTTATTGCTCATTCCTAGTTGCCCTTGAGAAGGTGGTGGTGAGCTGTCTTCTTGAGCCGCTGCAGTCCATGTGGTGTAGGTACACCCACAGTGCTGTTAGGGAGGGAGTTCCAGGATTTTGACCCAGCGACAGTGAAGGAACGGTGATATAGTTACAAGTCAGGATGGTGTGTGGCTTTGAGTGGAACGTGCAGCTGATTGTGTTCCCCTGCAGCTTCTGCCCTTGTCCTTCTAGGTGGTAGAGGGTGCAGGTTTGGATGGTGCAGTGGAAGGAAAAGCTCATGGCTACGAGTGTCAGATCAAGTGACAATGTTTCTCGTTCAATGGTGAAGTGTTGCTCTCGCCGTCCTCCTGGAGTTGAAGTGACTGGGCAGGTTGCAATTCTTGGGTATCTGAAAGTATAAAGCCTGAAGGGGTGAAGGATATGGGGCTTGAGTGCAAACAAGAGGCCGATGGTCACACTATCGGGAGCTTGCAAATCATGCCAGAGAGCAGGGTGAGGGTGAGCTGGGAGTTGAGAGAGGTATAAGGCAGTAACATACAATCATCCTGCATGTTCTTGGTGACAGCGGATTGCACGGGCTCTATCACAGTCAACAGCATGATGTTGTGGCACCATTTACTCCGTCCGATTTGGGGAAGGAAGTTGTACATGGCTTCCCCCATTCAGCTTTGATTCCTCCTGTTGTGGATAACTTTGAGCTGCAAGAGAGGACAGAATGTCAGTGATTGTGTTATCCTGTGTTTGGATGATATAAGAACATATGGAATAGGAGCGAGAGTGGCCATTCGGCCCCTCAAGCCTACTCCACCATTCAATAAGATCATGGCTGATCTGCCTCAGGCCTCAACTCCTCTTTCGGCCAGCTCCTCATAGCCCTCAACTCCCCGATATTTCAAAAATCTATCTACCTCCTCTTTAAATACTTTCAGTGATCTAGCCTCCACAACTCTCTGGGGTAGAGAATTCCAGACATTCACTACCCTCTGAGAAGAAATTCCTTCGCATCCAGTTTTAAATGAGAGTCCCCTTATTCTGTAACTGTGTCCCCTGGTTTGAGATTCCCCCACTAGTGGAAACATTTTCTCAACATCTACCCTGTCAAGCCCCCTCAGAACCTTATATGTTTCAATAAGGTCACCCCTCATTCTTCTAAACTCTAATGAATAAAGGCCTAACCTGTTTGTCCGTTCTTGATAATTCAAACCGTTCATCCCAGGAATCAGCCTAGTGACTCTCTATTGAACTGCCTCCAATGCCAGTCTATCCTTTCTTAAATATGGGCACCAAAGCTGTACACAGTACTCCAGTTGCTGCCTCACCAATACCCTGTACAGTTGTAACAAGACTTCCCAATTTTTAAATCCAACTCCCTCGCAGTACAGGCCAAAATTCCATTTACCTTCTGAATGACTTGCCTCACCTGTGTTTCATGCACCAGAACACCCAGATCCCTCTGTGCTGCACTTTTTTTGGAATCTCTTTCCATTTAAATAATAGTCTGCCTTTTGATTCTTCCGAACAAAGTGCATGACTCACTCTTTCCTACATTAAACTCCATCTGCCAAGTTTTTGCCCACTCACTCAACCTGTGTATATCCCCTTGCAGATTCCTTATGTCGCCATCACAACATGACCTCCCACCTATTTTTGTATCATCAGCAAATTTGGATACATTACACTTTGGCCCCTCCTCCAAGTCATTAATATAGATAGTAAATAATTGAGGCCCTAGGACTGATCCTTGTGGCACACCACTAGTTACATCTTTCCAACCTGAAAAAGACCCATTAATCCCAACCCTCTGTCTTCTGTGTATTAAGCAATTCTCAATCCATGCTAATACACTACCCCCAATACAGTGAGCTGTTATCTTGTACTTTTATGTAACACCTTATCGAATGCCTTCTGGAAATCCAAATACACTACATCTAACGCTTCCCCTTTATCAAATCTGCTTGTTATATCCTCAAAGAACTCTAGCAAATTTGTCAAACATGATTTCCCTTTCACAAAACCATGCTGACTTTGTTTGATTATGTTTTCTAAATGTCCTGCTATTCCTTCCTTAATAATGGACTCTAGCATTTTCCCAACGACAGATGTTAGGCTGACTGGTCTATAGTTTCCTGCTTTTTGACTCCCTCCCTTCTTGAACAGGAGCGTCACACTAGCAGTTTTCCAATTCCAGAATCCGGTGAGTTCTGGAGTATTTCAACCAATGTCTCTACTATATCTGCAGCCACTTCCTTTAAGATCCTTGGGTGCAGGTCAAGAGGTCCTGGTGACTTGTCTGCCCTTAGTCCCATTAATTTCTCAAATACTTTGTCCCTCGTGATAGAGACTGTTACAAGATCTTTCCTCCCATTAGCTCCTCGCTTATCTGATATCTTTGGGATGCTTATAGTAGCCTCCATCGTGAAGACTGATGCAAAATATTAGTTTAAATTATCTGCCATTTCTGTTATCAATTCTCCAGTCACATCCTCCAAGGGTCCCACACTCACTTTAGCTACTCTCTTTCTTTTTATATTCCAGTAGCAGCTCTTGCTGTTTTTTATATTCCTTTCCATGTTACTTTCAATAATCAATTTTCCCCCTCTTTATTTTAGCTTTTTAGTCATCCGCTGCTGGTTCCTAAAAGATTCCCAATCCTCTGGCCTGGTTTTGCTGCTTTGTAGGCCTTAGTGTTTGATTGGATACTCCTCCTTGACCGCCTTTATTAACTCTGGGCGGTTCATCCTTCTCATCAAGTCCTTCTTTTTGACCGGAATAAATTTTTGCTGAGTGTTATGAAATATCTGCTTTAATATCTGCCACTGCACATCCACTGACCTTTTCCTTAGTCTATTTTCCCAGCCCGCTTTAGACAACTCTTCCTTCATACCTCTGGAATTGCCCTTATTTAAGTTGAGGACACTGGTTTGAGACCCGAGTTGCTCGCCCTTAAACTGAATTTAAAATTCCACCATGTTGTGATCGCTGCCCCCTAGAGGATCCTTAACTACGAGATCTCTTATTAATCCACCTCATTAAATATTACTAGATCTAAGATAGCCTGTTCCCAGGAAGGTTCTGCAATATATTGCTCTAAGAAACAATCCCTGATGCTCTCTACAAATTTGAGTTCCATGTTACCCCTGCCAGTCTGATTTGTCCAGTCGATATGCAGATTAAAATTACCCATGACAATTGTAGCGCCCTTCTTACACACCTGCATTATTTCCCGATTTATACTTTGTCCTACAGTGAGGCAACTCTTCGAGGGCCTATAGATGACGCCCACCTGTGACTTCTTCCCCTTGCTATTCCTTATTTCTACCCAAATTGTTATGCCTGTCATAGCTGAATAACTGGAGATATGTAGAGGCACCAAGAAGTTGATATGAGGTTGGCATCATTGGCAGGTGTGTGAGGGTGAGGTGGAATATCTGAATGTTAGCCAGGAGTCTTGAGTGTCAAAGAGTGCTGATAGGTGAGTGATGGGGGAGGAGGAGAGACAATGGTACATTGACTAGGAGCAGTGAATAGGAGATGTCACATGAACGTGTATTCGCTGACCTTGAGCTTCCATGAGAGGTCATTGAATTTCTTCCTGGACTATTGCCAGGCTTTGTGGGTCACATTCCCCAGGTTCATCTCCCCGGCCACCTGCTCCCATTCCCTTCAGTGGATGATCCATGAGGACCTCCTGGGACCCCACAGAAACATGGCATCTCTCTTCCTCTTCATCTCCAAGATTAAGGCTTCCAAAGTTGTAAACAAGAACCTCGGAGACCTCTCTCTGCCCCAGTGCTCCATTTCCCTTCTCTCCAATCACAACACTGGCAGTCAGCAGCAGTATCTTTTCACTCAGCTCAGCTTCTCTTTAAGAGGGACAGGCTGCCGTTAAGAGCTGTAGGTTAGCTGGAACACATGACTGCCTCACATGCTGTTTGTGCTCCTGTTGAGTGTGTAATTAGCCAGCAGGCATGGGCCATGCTGGGCTGCACACACAAATCAGAAATCAGGAGGCAACATGAAATTTATTGCTGTTTCACAGGAACGGATGTGGCAGATCATGAATTGTGACTCTTATGCCCAATAATAGGTGCAAAGAAATTTTTAGCCTTTTGTGTTGGTGGTGTTTGGTAAATGGTTAATGTTGGGTAGGAAAGGCTATTATATCGACTTGGAAATTATGAAGATACGGTATTCAGCTGCCCTAGAGGTCTTGGTCATCCACATCTATTCTTGTCATTATATATTTTAGTCCTACTAAGATACAGATATTTATCCAACTCAATTCCTATCCAATTCATTTCTTTAGTTAGTTAATCTGGACAACATTGACTGTTATTGCTGGACGCTGCTTGCACATATCTGCTACAATTGGATAGTCTCTAGCTAAACTTTAATCTTGTTAGCTGTGTAATATGTCCTCTAGTTATGCAATCACAGTTTATTACCAAATGTAACTCCAAAGGTTTGTCAAACCATCATTGTAAGTGAAGCAGTGCACAAAACTAAAGCAGATAATGTCGCTCCAAGCTGCTAACAGCAAAGCAGATCTGACAGTCCAAACCAAGATGTAGCCAAAGGATTAACAGCTCCTCTTCTTGTTACTGGCCCTGTATGGATCACTGATAAAAACCCACTATTTGTGACTTGGAACAACGGTACATACATATGCTGCAAGCATGGTTTTTTTTTAAACAAGCTGTTTAGAAACAGTCCCGTAACATAAAAAGTAGTTTCTTCAAGTTAGTATTGAATATCTGTTTCATGAAGCAGTTTTTTAACATAAATAAATAAGCTGTTTACATCTACAATACCCATACCTCTCATCATTTTAAGGATAAAATGGCCTCTCTACCTTCCACCAGTAGAATATAATTAATGACATATCAGGACTGGGCAGGAAGGGGAAAGTGGAACCAGGAGTGGCTGCTGAGGCTTTCTTGCTCTGATTCCTGTTTCCTGAGTGACCTTGCACGAATCAGCCAATTAACAGCTGGCAGCCAGGGTGCCCCACACTCAGTGACCAGAGATGGGGATTGAGGCAAACGGCTGTGTCATCAGCTGCCAAGAAAGGAAGTAGTGGCGCCATGTTTAAAGAGCTGCCAAAACCCAAGCCCTGACTGGGCTGTCCTTCCTGCACCACCTCATGCCTGTAAGAAGCCTGTGAGCTGTCATCCTTCCATCAGCCTTGGAAGAAATCCCGAGGAGAGATGTGCTTGTTGGCACAATAATATGAAAGTCCCAGGTGGCTCCAAGGATTAGTGATGACTCCATGTGTGTTTTCCAGGCTACTCCAGTAAAGTGGGAGGTCCACTTTCCCACGGAGGCCTCCCTGTCTAACCCAGCAAACCTGGACACAGGTCACAGAGAGATAAGCAGCCATAGGGTTGTCCGGTGAAAAGGCTGCAGTGCTGCAAGTGCATCAACGATCTTCTCCGCTCTGCAAGGGTAGGTGACAAATCTCAGGTTGCTAGGAGGCCAGAAAATAGATAAGTGTGAGGTGCAGCTGCTGGGGAGGGAGAGCCCACCATATGGGATCAGACTCAGCATCACCTTGGAAAGGAATGGCTGCAGCTCTGTCAAGGGATGCAAGTGTAGCACTGTCGACCCTGGTATGGTGGTTCCAGATTAGCCCAATACTACATGCATGCCAATGGCAACAGAGGCAGCAGCTAGCACACAAGCTGAATATGCATTGTGTCTGTTCTAGTTTGGTCATTAATATTCCTTTTCCATATTCTCACAGGAAAAGGAGGCCCAGACTGGTGATGGATTGTTAGCATCCTGACACTCATAGGAAAAGAAGCTCTGGGACTGAAAGGGAATCATGGTGCTCACTCCATCATTGATGATGAGGCTGAAGTTCAGTTGCAAGAGGATGAGTAGCTCATGAGCAGGCACAAGGAAGCCTTGGGGAATATGAGAGCTGATGTTCCTTTGTTCCAATATACTGACACCACTGTGAGATGTGGCTGACTCTAACAGCTACTGTCTGAAGGGGCAAGAAACCTTGATTGTTCTGTTCTCTCTGGCAGGTCGACCACAAGAACAAAGAACTGCCATCACCAGGGGACACTCATCAACCGCTGAGGAGAAAGAGGATATATCAGACGGTGCAGTGTCCCCACACCCTCCATCAGCTCAGGTTCTGTCACCTCAGTATACGTGGGCTCAGAAGTATATTCAGGATCACAACCCGGGTGAAGCACCATATACACACCTGACCAGCTGTCAGAAGCTGTAACAGCCGAGGCCACTGACGCTCAGGGTAGTGTGGGAGGCCATGCCTATGCTGAACTCCAGACTGATGATGTGCCTATGGAGTTATCTGTGAGGCAGCCAATGCAGGAAGTTCAGTGTGAGGTGGATGAAGGTCTGGCAGAGCTTCCAGATGGTATCCATGACCTGGCACAGTCAGTAGGAGAGTCCATCCAGGCCACGAGTGATGTGAGCTCCTTCATGTCTGCAAACTTGGCATCCTCTTTCAAGAGATTGATGACTCTCATGGAGAACTGGATTCAGCAGTGCAGTCACTGGATGCCAGAGGTGGGTGCAGATCTGCATGCCATTGCCTGGTCCATCAGCTCAACGGGGCAGTGGCAAGAGGGGATAAATGGGTCATTTTCAGACTGGCAAACTCTAACTAATGGGGTGCACAGGGATCAGTACTGGGGCCTCAACTATTTACAATCTAGTTGTTTGATAGCACAGAGTTCGAGTATTGCAGAGAAAAGAGACATACTGTCAAAGCTTTTTGTCTCGCACTCCTCAGGACAGAAGGAAAAATGCCAAATTTCACAGGGAGCAACAATTTATACTGCATGGGAAAAGGATGCTGATTGGTTGACAAGTTGTTTCTGATTGATTAAGGCGTTGCCATGGAGAATGCACCAGGCCTCACCATTACCCAAAATTGTTGTAGCAAGACCACTCTACTTTTATACTCTATCCCCCTTGCAATAAAGGCCAATATCCCATTTGCTTTCCTAATTACTCGCTGTACCTGGATGCTAACTTTTTGTGATCCATGTGCAAGGACACCCAGATACCTCTGTACCACAGCATTGTAGTCTCTATTTAATTAATATTTTGCTCATCTATTCTTCCTACCAAAGTGGACAACTTCATATTTTCTCAAATTATACTCCATTTGCCAAATTTTTGCCCACTCAGTTAACCTATCCATATCCCTTTGTAGACTGTTTGTATCCTCCTCACAACTTGCTTTCCTAACTATCTTTGTACCATCAGCAAATTTGGTTACAATATACTCAGTCCTTTCATCCAAGTCATTGATATAAATAGTAAATATTGCTGAAAAAAGGGACATGCTGCTGAAGCTTTTTATCTTGTACTCTCCAGAACACACACAAGAATGCCAAGTTTCAAAGGGAGCAAGAATTCAAATTACATGAGAAAAGTGTGCAGTAGGGAGGGATTTGGGTGTCCTTGTACATGAATCATGAAAAGTTAGCACGCAGTGTGCCTGACTATGAGGGACCACCGTAACCCCACTCCTGCCAACCCCACCACTGGGAGGCTGCCGCAACCCGATAGACTTCACTGGGTGGTCTTCTGAAGGCCGGGGGAATGTCGTGTGGGCCCCATTTAATCCCTGAACCACTATTAAATTATGATGGGCTCAGGGATAATGGGTGTCAATTGGCGAATTAATGAGATTAATTGACATCCTGCCAGTCCCTGGAGTATTGTGTACAGTTTTGATATCTTTATTTAGGAAGAGATATACTTGCATTGGAGGCAGTTCAGAGAATGTTCACTGGGCTGATTCCTGGGATGAAGGGGCTGTCTTATGAGGACAGCTTGTACCTGTATCCATTGGAGTTAAGAAGAATGAGAGGTGGCCTTATTGAAACATATAAGATTCTGAGGGGGCTTGAAAGGATAGATACTGAAAGGATATTTCCCTGTGTGGGGGAATCTAGAACCAAGGGGCACAGTTTCAAAATAATGGGTCTCCCATTTAAGATAGAGATGAGAAGGGATTTCTTCTCTCAGGGGGTCGTTAATCTTTTGAATTCTCTACCCCAGAGAGTAGTGGACACCAGGTCAATTAATACATTCAAGATTGAGTTAGGACAATTTTTTGATCTACAAGAGAGTTGAGGGTTATGGGGAACAGGCAGGAAAGTGGAATTAAGGCCACAATCTGATCAGCCATAATCATATTGAATGGTGCAGCAAGCTCGAAGGACCAACTGGCCTATTCCTATTCCTACTCCTCATCTTCTTATGTGCAATATTACACAAAATTAAAACTTAACAGAAATGCTAATCAACTTCTGATTGCAGCTGACACCTCTTCTAAAATAGCAGTGCAAAGGTATGCTAATATGTTAAGTTTAAAATTTTCAATATATTTACTGCATCATTATCTTATGGATTTTGTAAGAATTGAATATGTGCCTAATGGTGAAGATCTTACAGGGATGAAAGATAGATGTGAGCCTAAATATCACAGCACCCATCCCCTGCCTCACCACTCCCTCCCTGTCTACTCTAGGATGAGGAAATTGGCTTCTTGTGCAGGAAGTTTTTTTAATTTTATATTTTGTTTGATGGTATTAACTATTATCATTATCTGTGTACATCAATCAAGTCAGGTTTTATTTTTCAATTAATTCATTTTTTGAAGTCGTATTATGGTATAAGCCAAGGTTTAGAACTGAACTGTATTGCCATGTAGGCTTGATTTTTTTGATACTAGACTATCAGAGTAAAAAGCATGTCACTCTTGAGGTTAAAGAGCACTCATGCAGCGGGGGAATCTTCTCCTCTTCATTTACTCATTTCTTGAGTTTTATTTCACTGGTATCTGCCACTTTTAATCAGCTCACGCTTTGCATTGGTGTCTGTCCAGTCTTTCTTGCCATTATCCACTCCCACCCTGGGTTATTATTGGAGGTCAAGGCATATAATTGTTACTTTCAACACAGTATATCCATGTCAAACAGCTGATGTTGCCAACATGCAAGATGAGGAGCATAGAATTTAAGCTTAGAGTTAGCTTGGACCAGACCTAGGTTTAGGCTTAAGTTTAAGTATTTAGAATTCGGCTTATACTTAGGTTTAGACTTTGAGTTTAGGTGAATGTTGAAGGTTATTTAGGGTTAGGGTTGACAGCATTTAGTTAATTGATAAATCTCTAAAGTCTATCTAGATCTGTCTGAAGTTGCTCTTTACGCTATTTTGTTATAAGGGTAAAGCCTTTATTTAAAAGCCTTTTTCCTTAATTACTATGGATTCCACAAATCAAAGGAGGTTTGAATAAATGAAAGCTGTCTATCTCAGAGCTGTGTAACAATGCGCCTGTTATGCTAATATGTTAAATTTAAAGTTTTCATTATATTTACAGCATTTTTGTACTATTTTGTGAGATTTGAAAAAGTGCCTAACAGGGAAGATCTTACAGAGTTTAAACAACAATGTGAACCCAAGCATAATGACTCCCCTGAAGAGCTAGCACAGGTAGCTTGTGTCAAATGGCCTCTTTTTATTAAGGACATTTTATAATAATATTTTCTGTTTGATGGTACTAATCACCCCTGTACATAAACCAAAATAGGTTTCATTTCTCAATCAATTAATTCTTTGACGTCTTACTCTAGTTTACGACCAGGATTTCGAGCTGGACTGTATTGCCTTGTAAGTTTTAATTTTTTTGACGCGATTTGGACAATCACAATAAATGGCAGTCATGCTTGAGGTTCCGAAAGGGTATAAGCCAGCAGGGCAGATCTACCTCTCTTGTATTTATTTGCTGATTTCTTGAGCTTTATTGCACTAATACTTTTATTTGGCTCACGCTTTGCGTTGATGTTTGCGCCGTTTTTCTTGTTATTATCCTTATCACCTTATGTTATCATTGAAATTCAAGGAATATGTTATTTACTTTCAGAATAATGTATCTAACTGAAAGATCAATCGTACCTAAGACCAAAAAACGAGCATAGATTTTAGGGTGTGTTTTAGAGAAGGTTGAGAGCATAGTGTTAATAGTTGGGTGGTTGGGTAAAGGGTTAGGGAATTAGATTGTTGTGGGGCTGTACAGGGCTATATTAGGGTTCTTTGGGCTGTGGTGGCTGGAGTGTCTAAAGCTACATTACAGTTAGGATTAGGACCAGGGATAGCATCAGGTTTAGAGTTTTCAGCTATTAGGGTTTGTTAGGAACTATTCAATTTAGGCTTTAAGGTTGGCCAGTGACTCTTAGGTTGAGACCATTAAGGGTTTGTTAGGAGCATTGTTGAGAGTTTATTAGGGACTATTAGACTTAGGCTATTAAGGATCATTAGGGGTTATAAGGGTAAGGGTTAAGGTTACTTAGGGTACAGGGTTAGAGTCTAACATTTGATTAATATTTGGATATGAGTTAGATGTAAGTTTTGGGTAGATGAGCTAGCTATAGGACCTGTGTTTACTTTCATAGTTGCATTGAGTTCAATTAGGTTATAGGGATTAAGGATCACGTCGGGTGTGATGAAAGTGCAATAATTTAATGACATTTTTCTAGTTTATTGTGAAGTAGGTTTATGGAGGTAAGTATAGTTGGGTGTGTGTGAGATGTAATTACATTTGGAGTTAAGTAGGCTGCAAGTTTAAATCATCAAAAGAAGCTCAGTGCTTGACATGCTAATGAGTAAACATGGGTGCTGGCTTAGCAAGTAAGGTGTGAAGGGAATTTGCATTTTTAGATAAAAATTTGGATTTCAAAGGGATCTTAGTCTGTTTACAACTAGCTGGATAAGCAAGGCTAAGGAATGTGTTTATTTTTCCCAAAGGTTCCTGACAACATATAGTGACAACATGAAAGTTTTCATATTACTTGGAAGATACAGTTTCAAAGAGATATGGAACAATAGAATTTACATAATAAGAGAGAAACACTTTTTAAAGGAGAATGAAACGTTATGTGTCAGAAGGCCATGTAAGACCTAACAGGAGTGTGTGAAATAGCCTTAATGAAGCATCCAGCATTTGTGCATAATTCTGCTATCTAATAAAACTGAAGCTGTGGAAAGCCATTTGGAATTCCACTGCCCAGAGTATTGTGTTAACATACTGGTTCTGTTTTAAACCTGAAATCTATTTTGCACTGTTGCCTTAAAGGGGTGTAATTTTTTTTTTGGGGGGGGGGTCAGGTTAATTCGAAATTTTAAGAGTTATTATAGTAGTAATTTCTAGTCTTATGTATGTGCTTGAAATAATTTATATTTTGTTAAGTATTTTAATTTAATTTGTAAAATCTCTAAAGGTCTTGGTGGAGTTATTACTTCTGAATTCAGTGCACACATCTGGTAATAAATACAAATTGCAAAACTGTTGTGATAGCGTGACCAAGTTTCCCTTGTGGATTTGGTCCACTTGGCACACATCTTCTGTCACCATCAGGTGGATGAATTTTGTTGGTATTTTGTGGGTTTTTGAGTCTGGATGAGAATTCTTTGGTATTATAAAAAGTTGAAAGGATGTCACTGTGACATATTCACCAGCAACCCTAATCTTATCAGGCTAGGTTCGAAATGGCTCTGGTCAATCTCCTGTTCTCTTCAATCTACCAAAAAATACTCCTTAATTCAACCAGTACTTCAGTTCATAATCAAATCTCCAACATTGTTGTTCCCGACAGCTTCTTCAGAGAGAATGGTTCATGACACTCATGCAAGATGCTCAAAAGAAAGGCTGGCACCTCCCATTAGGATGTGATTCGTGGAGAATTCTTACCTCACATTCAGTTAAGTTTTACAAGAGTTCTGGTCCATTTGAAGGAATTGTTCATGCATTCTGTTGTTCCGTCACACATAATTTTTCCCCTTTGAGGAATAGAGGTGGATTGCTGGAAAGATTAGGAGGCTGATCATTAACTTGTTTGAACTTGATCATGAATGCCCCTTCCATGGCCAACAAGTCCTGCAATAGGATTGGAACCCAGAGCTTCTGAGTTAGGGATGATGGGCGTTACCTTCGGAGCAGCCGGTCTGCATTCAGTCAGTAGCCTGGCTTTGTTGGTTATTGAACATTGCCATCTGGTGGGTTTACATGGTGTCAAGAAATTTATAGAAAAAAGTTTTATTTTAGAAGAATTTTTAGAAGAGTTAAAAAAAGAACAAAGAAAAGAGAAAAGAAAGAATAGCAAGAGAAAAAAGAAGAGAGTAAAAAAGGCGGGAAAGAGACTTCTATGCCAGAGTGAAAAGAACAGAAAAGGGGGCAAAAAAGTGATAAAGGAGAGAGAAGAGAGAAAGGAAAGGAGAGGAAAAAGTGAGAAAAGAGGGATAAGAAATAAAGAAGAAAAAAAGTTAAAAAGAGAGTGAGGAAAGAGAAAAAGAAAAAAATGGAGAAAACAAAGAGAAAAAGGAGCAAAAAGAGATAAAGGATGAAGAGAAAAAAGAGGGAGAAAAATATACATAAATATACATAAATATACATAAACCGGTCAACAAAAGAGAAAGAGAAGTGATGAGATAAAAAGATAAAAAGAGAGAAAAAGAGGAAGAGACAAAAAAGGGGCATGAGAGTGAAAAGAGAAAAGTTGAAAAAGTGAAAGAGAACATGAGAGGGAAAAGGGAAAGGAAACTGGAAATAGAGATTGAGAAAAAGGAGAGAAAGTGACTGAAAAGAAAGAGAAAGAAAAGAAAGAAGAGTTAAAAAAGAGAAAATAGGAGAAAAAAGAGAAAGCAAAGTAAAAAGAGAGAGAGATAGAAACAAGTGATAAAAGGGAGAGATTAGAGAGGGAAATATTGAAAAGAGAGTAATGAGAGGAAAAAGAGACAAAACGACAAGGGGAGGACAGAGAGTAAAAGACATTTTAAAAAGTGATAGAAGATAGGAAAAAATTGAAAGAGAAAAAAGAGGGAAAAGAAAGTAAAATAGAGAAAGAGAAAATAACAGAAAACACAAAGAGAAAAGAGAAGTAAAATAGTTTTGAAAAGAGAAAAAGAGATGAAAAGGGGGAAAAGAGGAAAAGAGAAATGTTCAAAAGGAGACAGAGAAAAGTCAGAAAAAAACTGAAGAAAAAGCAGACAGAGAAATGAGTTATAAATAAATGAGTTATAAACCAGAGATAAAGAGAAAGGAAGAGAAAAAAGTAGAGAAAATATATTAAAAGAGAGAAAAAGATGCGAAAATGATAGAAAAGAGAGGGGGAAAGAGCAAGAGAGAGAAAAAAGAAAAAAATGGAAGAGTTTAAAAAGAGAGAAAAAGGCCTTAAACCTTCCAGAGCCTCTTCACTCCTCCAATTCTGGTTTCTTCAGCATCTCCCAATTTCTATCGCTCCACTATTGGTGGCCAAACCTTCAGCTGCCTGAACCCTAAGCTCTGGAATTCCCTCCCTAAACCTCTCCGCCTCTCTCTCCTCCTTTAAAATGCTGATTTTTTAAATTATTCATGGGATGTGGGCTTCGCTGGCTGGGCCAGCATTTATTGCCTATCCCCAGTTACCCTTGAGAAGGTGGTGGTGAGCTGCCTTCCTGAGCCGCTGCAGTCCATGTGGTGTAGGTACACCCAGTGCTGTTAGGGAGGGAGTTCCAGGATTTTGACCCAGCGACAGTGAAGGAACAACGATATAGTCCAAGTCAGTCTGTGCTAAAAACTGACCTCTGACTGAACTTTTGGTCACCTCACCTAATATTGCTTCATGGGTCTTGGGGCCAAGTTTTATCCTGTTACATTTCCTACACCAAAGGTGCAATAAAATATCCATATTAGGTTCAGTAGATTCATTTCAATTCGAACAAAACAACATCAAAATTAATCAATTTAGCCATTTACTGATTTCCTTGCAAGCAACTTTCCAGACTGTTGACTGGCAGATCTCAGCTCTGCCCAAACCCCTTCCACGATGCACACACTACCCACATTCCCAAAATCAGACCCACAATCCCAAATTCCTGCTCGAAATACCTAAATCCTGCACATTGTCTCCACCCCCATCCCCAATTCCTGCCCACAAACACCAGCTACAATCACCAAATCTCGCCAACACTCCCAAAGCGCACCCATAACCCCCAAGCCTTGACCCATGTGGAGGCTTCGCCCAAATCACAGAATCACACAATGCAGAAGAGGCCCTTCGACTCATCGAGTCTGCAGCGACACATGAGAAACACCTGACCTACCTACCTAATCCCATTTACCAGCATTTGGCCCATAGCCTTGAATGTTATGACGTGCCAAGTGCCCATCCAGGTACTTTTTAAAGGATGTGAGGCAACCTGCCTCTACCACCTTCCCAGGCAGCGCATTCCAGACCATCACCACCTTCTGGGTAAAAAAGTTTTTCCTCACATCCCCCCTAAACCTCCTGCCCCTCACCTTGAGCTTATGTCCCCTCGTGACTGGCCCTTCAACTAAGGGGAACAGCTGCTCCCTATCCAACCTGTCCATGTCCCTCATAATCTTGTACACCTCGATCAGGTCACCCCTCAGTCTTCTCTGCTCCAACAAAAACAACCCAAGTCTATCCAACCTCTCTTCATAACTTAAATGTTTCATCCCAGGCAACATCCTGGTGAATCTCCTCTGCACCCCCTCCAGTGCAATCACATCCTTCCTATAATGTGGTGACCAGAACTGCACACAGTACTCCAGCTGTGGCCTCACCAAGGTCCTATACAACTCCAACATGACCTCCCTACTTCTGTAATCTATGCCTTGATTGATAAAGGCAAGTGTCCCATATGCCTTTTTCATCACCCCACTAACATGCCCCTCCGCCCTCAGAGATCTATGGACACACACGCCAAGGTCCCTTTGTTCCTCAGAACTTCCTAGTGCCATGCCGATTATTGGATACTTCCTTGTCAAATTACTCCTTCCAAAGTGTATCACCTCACACTTTTCAGGGTTAAATTCCATCTGCCACTTATCTGCACATTTGACCAAACTGTCTATATCCTCCTGTAGCCCAAGACACTCAACCTCACTGTTAACCACCCGGCCAATCTTTGTGTCATCCGCAAACTTACTAATCCTACCCCCCACAGTCATCTATGTTGTTTATATAAATGACAAATAATAGGGGACCCAGCACAGATCCCTGTGGTACGCCACTGGACACTGGCTTCCAGTCACTAAAGCATCCTTCTGTCATCACTCTCCGCCTCCTATAACTAAGCCAATTTTGAATCCACCTTATCAAATACCCTGTATCCCATGTGCATTTGCCTTCTTTATAAGTCTCCCATGTGGGACCTTGTCAAATGCTTTGTGAAATCCATATAAACTACATCAACTACACTACCCTCATCTATACACCTTGTCACCTCCTCAAAAAATTCAATCAAATTTGTTAGCAATGACCTCCCTCTTACAAAGCCATGCTGACTATCCCTGATCAAACTTTGCCTCTCAAGTGGAGATAGATTCTCTCCTTCAGAACTTTCTCTAAGTTTCCCTACCACTGACATGAGACTCATTGGCCTGTGGTTCCCTGGCTTATCTCTACAACCCTTCTTAAATAGCGGAACCACATTAGCTGTTCTCCAGTCCTCTGGCATCTCCCCCAATGGCCAGAGAGGAATTAAAAATTTGGGTCAGAGCCGCTGCAATCTCCTCCGTTGCATCTCTCAGCAGTCTGGGACACATCATCCGGACCTGGAGATTTGTCCACTTTTAAGCCTGCCAACACCTTCAATACCTTGTCACTCCCTAGATCAATTTGCTTAAGAACTTTGTAGTCTCTCTCCTCGAGTTTGATACCTTCATCCTCAATCTCTTGGGTGAAGATGGATCTGAAGTATTCATTCAACACTCTAGCGATGTCCTCTGGCTCCACCCATAGATTGCCCCTTTGGTCCCTTATGGGCCCTATTCGTTCCCTGGTTATCCTCTTCCCATTGATATACTTATAGAATATCTTGGGATTTTCCCTACTTTTACCAGCCAGAGCTTTCTCATATCCCCTCTTTGCTCTCCTAATTGCTTTCTTAAGCTCCACTCTGCACTTTCTGTACTCCACTAATGCCTCTGCTGATTTGCTTCCCTTGTACCTGCTAAAAGCCTCTCTCTTCCTTCTCATCGTATCCTGAATATCTCTGGTCATCCATGGTTCTCTGGACTTGTTACTCCTTCCTATCACCCTAGAGGGAATATGTTGAGCCTGTACCCTCCCCATTTCCTTTTGAACACCCCCCACTGTTTCTCTGTAGATTTCCCCACAAGTAGCTGTTCCCAGTCTACCTTGGCCAGGTCGTGCCTTATTTTACTAAAATCCACTTTCCCCCAATCCAAAACATTTTTTTGCAACTTGTCTATTTCTTTGTCCATAACAAGCTTAAACTGTACCGTGTTGTGGTCGCTATCGCTAAAATGCTCCCCCACCACCACCTCAGTCACCTGTCCGGCTTCATTCCCCAGAATTAGGTCCTGCTCTGCACCATTTCTTGTTGGACCCTCTACATATTGACCTAAAAATTTCTCCTTATACATTTCAAGAAATCCACTCCATCCAAGCCCTTAACACATTGTCTATCCCAATTAATGTTGGGAAAGTTAAAATTACCTAATATAATTACCCTATTGTTATTGTTTTTACACACCTCCGTAAATTGTGCCCATATTTGCTCCTCAATTTCCCACTGACTATCTGGGGGTCTATAATAAACACCTAATAACGTGGTTGCCCCTTTTTTATTCCTAAGCTCTACCTACAAAGCTTCATTCGATGCCCCCTCCAAGATATCATCTGTCTTTACTGCATTAACTGACTCCTTAACTGATAATGCAATGCCTCCTCCTCTTTTACCCCCTCCCCTGTCTCACCTGAAGATTCTATATCTGGAATGTTGAGCTGCCAATCCTGCCCTTCCCTCAACCACGTCTCAGTGATGGCTACTATATCACAATTCCACGTGTAAATCCTCACCCCTAACTCATCCGTTTTACCTGTAATACTCCTGGCATTAAAGTAGAGGCCATCCAGCCTTGCCTTACTTCCTTGAAACTTATTGCTGCTGTACTCCCTCTGACTTGATTGTTCTACTATATTATGACGTGTCCCTATTCTGCTAACATTCTGTGTCCCCTCCATCTGCCAAATTAGTTTAAACTCCTCCCAACGGCACTAGTAAATCTGCCCGCAAGGATGTTAGACCTGCTCTGGTTCAGATGTAGACCGTCCCACTTGTACAGGTCCCACCTTCCCCAGAAACAGTCCCAGTGATCCAGGAATCTAAAACCCTCCCTCCTGCACCAACTCTTAAGCCATGTATTCATCTGCGCTATTCTCTTATTTCTGAGCTTGCTAGCACGTGGCACTGGGAGTAATCCAGAGATTACAACCCGAGAGGTCTTGCTTTTTAGTCTACTGTCTAACTCCCTGAATTCTTGATGCAAGACCTCATCCCTCTTTCTACCTATGTCATTGGTACCAACATGTACCATGACCTCTGCCTTATCACCTTCCCCCTTCAGGATGCCCTGCAGCTGTTCAGTGACATCCTGGGCCCTGGAACCAGGGAGGCAACACACCATCCTGGAGTCACGTTGAAAGCCAAAGTAGCGCTTATCTGTTCCCCTGACTGTACATTCCCCTATTACTAGTGCTCTTCTTCCCCTCCGGTACAGACAGGCTGCGTGTGGTGCCAGAAGCTTGGCTCTGTCTGCACTCCCTGGAGGAACCAGCGCTCTGATCAGCCTCCAAAATAGAATACCGATTTGCGAGCGGGACCCCAGGGGACTCCTGAACTACTTGCTTGTTTCGCTTAGACTGCCTGGTGGTCACCCATTTCTTTCCTTCCTCAAGTCCCTTCAGCTGCGGTGTGACCACCTCTCTAAACGTGCTATCCATGATGCTCTCAGACTCATGGATGCTCCACAGTGTCCCCAGCCGCCATTCCAGCTCTGAAACCCAATCTTCCAGAAGCTGCAGTTGGGCACACTTCCTGTGCACATGCTAATGCTGGGCACTGAAAAGGTCCCCGGCTTCCCACATGGAGCACGAGGAGCACACCATGGATTTGAGCGCTCCTGCCATGACTTATCCGTTTAAATTAAACCTTTTAAGTCAATTACTCTGGGGCCCTTCTTTCCTGATCCTCGTTACTGTAGAATATACAAACTGTAAACCACAAAAAGACCTTAAACTATAAGTGATTACAGTACCTTACCCACTACTCACCTGTGATTCCTTTCCCTTGTAGCCTCTCCTGCTGCAGCATGCTCTGAAGATTTAAGAAGTTGGATAGCAAAGAAAAAATGCAAAGAACACCTCATCCCCTATGCACCGAATTCCCGCTTTGCACCAAATTCTGAATACCCACTCTGGCTGTGCCGGCTCAGGATGTGCTCTCTCTCCTGTTCATGTGCAAATACACTGCAGGGTTGCACTGAATGCTGGGATACAAATTTTGTTTGCTAAACAGGTTCTCAATGGGACAGTTTTTTGCTGCCACTGGTTGGCCATTCTGTCAGAATGCGCTGATTGGCTAATCAGGGAACTCCAAGTATGTGCTCAGTTTGAATGTGCTTGTGTGCATGGAATGGAATTTCTATTTGGAAGAATTTGATTGGCTAAAAACAAATCATCTTTTACCAAACTGTTTGAAAATAACTCTCACAGATTGAACAGCATGGGGGAAAGATCATCTTTGGACAAAAAAAAATCACTGTAAGGGCTTGGATGAAAATAAAATAATGCGGATGAAAAATATTTTCCTCTACATCACTTTTACCCCTTTTGCCAATTATTTTGAATCTGTGCCCTCTAGTTCATGAAGTTCTCTTGAGTGGGAACAGTTTCTCACTATTCACCCTGTCCATCCCCCTCAGGATCTTGAATGCCTCTATCAAGTCTCCTCTCAGCCTTCTTTTCTCCAAGGAAAACAGTCCCAACTTCTCCAATCTATCCTCATAGCTACAGTTCTTTATCCTGTGAATCATTCTTGTGAATCTCCTCTGTACTCTCTCCAATGCCTTCACATCCTTCCTCAAGTATGGTGTCCACAACTGGACACAGTATTCCAGATGAGGCCTAACTAGTGTCTTATACAAGTTCAACATGACCTCCTTACTCTGTACTCAATGCCCCTGTTAATAAAATCTAAGATACTATATGCTTTATTAACTGCTCTCTCAACATGTCCTGCCATCTTCAATGGCAGGAACAATAAAAAAGAAGCTTATCAAAAATGGTGAGAGATTACAGAGCTCTGAGATTCAGAGGGATCTGGGTGTCTTAGTGCATGAATCACAAAAGGTTAGATTGCAGGTACAGCAGGTAATTAAGGAAGCTAACAGAATGTTATTGTTTATTGTGAGGGGGATTGAATAAAAAGTAGGGAGGTTATGCTTCAGTTATACAGGGCACTGCTGAGGTCATATCTGGAGTACTGTGTACAATACTGGTCTCCTTATTTAACGAAAGATGTAAATGCGTTGGAAGCAGTTATATTTTATTCATTCAGAGGGTGTGGGCTTCGTTGGCTGGGCCAGCATTTATTGCCCATCCCTAGTTGCCCTTGAGAAGGTGGTGGTGAGCTGCCTTCTTGAACAGTTGCAGTCCATGTGGTGTAAGTACATCCACAGTGATGTTAGGAAGGAAATACCAGGGTTTTGACCCAAGTGGCAGTGAAGGAACGGCGATATATTTCCAAGTCAGGATGATGAGTGACTTGGAGAACTTCCAGGTGGTGGTGTTCCCATCTATCTGCTGTCCTTGTCCTTCTAGGTGGTAGTGATTGTGGGTTTGGAAGGTGTTGTCGAAGAAGCCTTGGTGAATTCTTGCATTGCATCTTGTAGATGGTATGCACTGCTGCTCCTGTGATTAGGGTGGTGGAGGTAGTATACTTTGTGGATGTGGTGCTAATCAAGCGGACTGCTTTGTCCTGGACGATGTCAAGCTTCTTGAGTGTTGTGGGAGCTGCACTCATCCAGGCAAGTGGGGAGTATTCCTGACTTGTGCCTTGTCAATGGCGGACAGGCTTTGGGGAGTCAGGAGGTGAGTTACTCATCACACAATTCCTAGCATCTGACCTGCTCTTGTAGCCACAGTATTTATATGGCTAGTTCAGTTTAGTTTCTGGTCAATGGTAACCCCCAGGATGTTGATAGTGGGGGATTCAGTGATGATAATGGCATTGAACATCAAGGGGTGATGGTTGGATTCTCTCTTGTTGGAATAGTTCATTGCCTGAAACTTGTGTGGCGTGAATGTTGCTTGCCACTTGTCAGCTCAAGCCTGGATGTTGTCCAGGTCTTGCTGCATTTGGACATGGACTGCTTCAGTATCTGAGGAGTACCAAATGGTGCTGAACATTGTGCAATCATCAGTGAACATCCCTACTTCTGACCTTATGATGGAAGGAAGGTCATTGATGAAGCAGCTGAAGATGGTTGGGCCGAGGACACTACCCTGAGGAACTCCTGCAGTGATGTCCTGGAGCTGAGATGACTGACCTCCAACAACAACCATCTTCCTTTGTGCTAGGTATGATTCCAACCAGAGGAGAGATTTCCCTCTGATTCCCATTGACTCCAGTTTTGCCAGATTCCATGATGCCACACTCGGTAAAATGCTGCCTTGATGTCAAGGGCAGTCACTCTCACCTCACCTCGGGAGTTCAGCTCTTTTGTCCATGTTTGAATCAAGGCTGTAATGAGGTCAGGAGTTGAGTGGCCTTGGCGGAGCCCAAACTGGGTGTCAGTGAGCAGGTTATTACTAAGCAAGTGCCACTTGATAGCACTGTTGATGAACCCTCCCAAAACTTTACTGATGATTGAGAGTAGACTGTGGGGCAGTAATTGGCTGGTTTGGATTTGTCCTGCTTTTTATGTACAGGATATACCTGGGCAATTTTCCACATAGCCGGGTAGATGCCAGTGTTGTAGTTGCACAGGAACAGCTTGGCTAGGGGTGCGGCAAGTTCTAGAGCACAAGTCTTCAGTACTATTGCTGGAATATTGTCAGGGCCCCATAGCCTTTGCAGTATCCAGTGCCTTCAGCTGTTTCTTGATATCACGTAGAGTGAATTGAATTGGCTGGAGAATGGCATCTGTGATGCTGGGGACCTCCGGAAGAGGCCGAGATGGATCATCCACTCGGCACTTCTGGCTGAAGATTGTAGCAAATGCTTCAGCCTTATCTTTTGCACTGATGTGCTGGGCTCCTCCATCATTGACGATGAGGGCATTTGTGGAGCATCCTCCTCCAGTGAGTTGTTTAATTGTCCACCACCATTCACGACTGGATGTGGCAGGACTGCAGAGCTTAGATCTGATCCATTGGTTGTGGGATCGCTTCGCTCTATCACTTGCTGCTTAAGCTGTTTGGCATGCAAGTAGTCCTGTATTATAGCTTCACCAGGTTGACACCTCATTTTTAGGTATGCCTGGTGCTGCTCCTGGCATACCCTCCTGCACTCTTCATTGAACCAGGCTTGATCCCCTGGCTTGATGGTAATGGTAGAATGGGGGATATGCTGGGACATCAGTTAACAGATTGTGGTTGAGTACAATTCTGCTGCTGCTGATGGCCCACAGCACCTCATGGATGTCCAGTCTTTAGTTGCTAGATCTGTTCAAAATCTATCCCATTTAGCACAGTGGTAGTGCCACACAACACGATGGAGGGTGTCCTCAATGTGAAGATGGAACTGTCTCCACAATGACTGTGCAGTGGTCACTCCTACCGATACTGTCAACAATGCATCTGCAGAAGGCAGGTTGGTGAGGATGAGGTCAAGAATGTTTTTCCCTCTTGTTGGTTCCCTCACCACCTGCTGCAGACCCAGTCTAGCAGCTATGTCCTTTAGGACTCGGCCAGCTCGGTCAGTAGTGGTGCTACTGAGCCACTCTTAGTGATGGACATTGAAGTCCCCCACTCAGAGTACATTCTGTGCCCTTGCCACCCTCAGTGCTTCCTCCAAGTGTTGTTCAACATGGACGAAGCAGTGATTCATCAGCTGAGGGAGGGTGGTACATGGTAATCAGCAGGAGGTTTCCTTGACCATGTTTGACCTGATGCCATGAGACTTCATGGGGTCCGGAGTTGATGTTGAGGGCTCCCAGGGCAACTCCCTCCTGACTGCATATCACTCTGCTGTCACCTCTGCTGGGGCTGTCCTGCCAGTGGGACAAGACATACCCAGGGATGGTGATGGTGGAGTCTGGGAAATTATTTGTATGGTCTGATTCCATGAGGATGACCATGTCAGGCTGTTGCTTGACTAGTCTGTGAGACAGCTCTCCCAATTTTGGCACTAGCCCCCAGATGTTAGTAAGGAGGACTTTGCAGGGTTGACAGGGCTGAGATTGCCATTGTTGTTTCTGATGTCTAAGTCGATGCCGGGTGGTCTGTCCAGTTTCATTCCTTTTTTGTGACTTTGTAGCGGTTTGATACAACTGAGTGGCTTGTTAGGTCATTTCAGAGTCAACCACATTGCTGTGGGTCTGGAGTCACATGTAGACCAGACCAGGTAAGGACGATAGATTTCCTTCCCTAAAGGACATTAGTGACCCAGATGGGTTTTTACAACAGTTGACAATGGCTTCATGGTCATCATTAGACTTTTAATTCCAGATGTTTATTGAATTCCAATTCCACCATCTGCCCTGGCGAGATTCCAACCTGGGCCCCCAGAGCGTTACTCTGGGTCTCTGGATTACTAGTCCAGCGACAGTTCAGAGAAGGTTTACCAGACTAATACCAAGAATGGGCGGGTTATCTTACGAGGAAAGGTTGGGCAGGTTAGGCTTGTATCCACTGGAGTTTAGAAGAGTAAGAGGCGACTTGATTGAAATCTCTAAGATCCTGAGGGGTCTGGATAGGGTGGATGTGGAGAGAATGTTTCCTCTTGTGGGAGAATCTAGAATTAGGAGTCACTGTTTAAAAATAAGGGGTCGCTCATTTAAGACAGAAATGAGGAGAAATCTTTTCTCTCAGAGAGTTGTGAGTCTTTGGAACTCTCTTCCTCAAAAGGCAGCGGAAGCAGAATCTTTGATTATTTTTAAGACACAGCTGGATAGATTCTTGATCGACAATGGGGTAGGCATGAATGTGGCGTTGAGGTTACAGTCAGATCAGCCCTGATCTTACTGAATGGCAGAGCAGGCTTGAGGGGTTGAGTGGCCTACTTCTGCTCCTAGTTCGTATGTATGTATACTCTTAAGTCAAGGGGGTGAACACATCTCTAAATGTGCTATCCACAAACCTCGCAGATGCAACACAGCAACATCAGCTGTTGCTCAAGTTCCGAAACCTGGAGCTCAGGCTGCTGCAACTAATGACAATTCCTGCATAAATGGTAACCCAGGACATGGGGAGTGTCCTGAAGTTTTCATGTAGCAAAAGATGTGCACTCTTGAGGTTGGAGCAACCCTGCCATTTTTATGTTAGTTAATAAACTTGCTACTACCAAAAAATTGTACTATTGCAGATAAACCTTTATCAATACCAATAAACCTTACTATTAATTTACCTTACTAATACTAATAAATGTTGCTAATACTTGATACACCTTACTAGTAGTAAAAGCCCTACTTTAATAAATGGTTAAGCATCACCACTTAATTCCCTAGTTTAGATCAGAAATACTCACCAGTTAATCACTTATGCGCATCCCCGTGACGTCACACCACGATTTTTCTTTCTGAGTGTGGATTTTAACTGGAAGCTGCCCAGCCCACTGTTCTCAGATTGAACTCTCGGACTGAGCTCTGACCTTCCCTCTCTGTACTCTTTGTAGTTCCGCTATCTCTAACCACTCAGACTGACATCTCTCCTTTATCTTTCTTTAATACAGCCCTGAATATGAATTACAACAAAAACTTGAATCTAGTTCTTCTTGTTATCGTGTCCACGGACAGTCTATACATGGCCCAGTCAGAACTGGACACGTTTTTGCGCCTTGTTGTTAAATTCGGCAAGATCTGCAACAGTGCAGGGTTCCTCTAGCGATGGGCATTGCAGGAGATGTTGCATAATCTGTGGCTCAGTTCCACATTCACAAGTTGTCAGGCAGATTGTACATCCCCATTTGCTTAGTGACACCTATGAACGACCTACACCAGTCCTAAGTCTGTTAAGGCACTTCCAGGTTACCCTGTTGCAATTAGCTGTTGGGGGAAAGCTTTCATTCGGTAGAATTTCCATCGCTGGGGGTTGTTTGAGACTGGCGAGCCGGTCTTTCCACAAGGCGATGCGGGCTTCAGATGGGGTTGATTGTAATGGAACAACACTGTTCATGAAGCTCTTCCTTGACTGTAGGCGGCTGGGTGTAGGTGTATGACCATGTAGAGGGTGCCTCTCATCTGATGTTTGAAGGAGTTGCTCTTTCTTGCTGGCTACTGTTCTTATATCAGGGGGAGCGATACCCACCAGGATATATAGGCTGTTGGTGTTTGTTGGTTTTAAACAATCTGTGATAAGTCGGCAGCTTGCAGTCAGAACGCTACCCATCTTCTTAGCATGAGCAGATCTTTCCCATGCAGGGCAGGCATATTCGGCAGTGAAGTAGCAAAGAGCAAGTGCACTGGTTCACAATGTTTTCCAGCTTGCTCCCCATTTTGTGTTAGTGAGCTTATTCAGGATGTTGTTTCGTGTGCTCACTTTTGCCTTTGTCTATTCAATGTGGTTCTTGAAGGTGAGGCATCTGTCAAGGGTGACTCCTAAGTAGATTTGGGTGCTCTCAATGCGTCAGTGTTGCTCCACACCAGGTTACTTTAAGCTGGCTTCACGGTTGCGTCTTTGATGGGTTTGAATCTAGTTAATGACCCAGCTTTATCTCCAGCATTTTCTATTCAAGTTTCTCACTCTATTTGAGGAAATTAAACCTCACCTCCTCAATAATATAAAAGCAAAAAAACTGCAGGTGCTGGAAATCCGAAATAGAAAATTCTGGACAAAGCTAACCAGGTTTGGCAGCCTCTATGGAGTAAGAGAGTTAACATTCCAAGCCCACACGACTCTACAGAAGAGTCATACGGGTTGCCCTGTCTCCTCAAACTCGACTAAATGTCAATCCCAACCCTAAAATCCTTCACTGGGGTCGATTCCTTCAACCAATTTCCCTCTTTCACCCCCATCTCCCTCTCCTTCACCCCCATTTCCCTCCTTCACCCCATTCCCCTCCTTCACCCCCCATTTTCCTCTCCTTCACCCCCATTTCCCTCTCCTTCACACCCATTTCCCTCCTTCACAATAATTTCCCTCTCCATCACCCCCATCTCTCTCTCCTTCACCCCCAATTCCCTCCTTCACCCAATTTGCTTATCCTTCACCCCCATTTCCTTATCCTTCACCCCCATTTCCCTCTCCTTCACCCCCATTTCCCTCTCCTTCACCCCCATTTCCCTCTACTTCAGCCCCATTTCCCTCCTTCATCCAATTTCCCTCCTTCACCCCCATTTCTCTCTCCTTCACCTCCATTTCTCTCTCCTCCAACCCATTTCCCTCTCTTTCAACCCATTTCCGTCTCCTTCAACCCATTTCCCTAATTCACCCCCATTTCCCTCCTTCACCCCCATTTCCTTCTCCTTCACCCCAATTTCCTTCTCCTTCACCGCCTTTTCCTTCTCCTTCACTCCGATTTCCCTCTCCTTCACCCCCATTCCTCTCCTTTACCCCATTTCCCTCCTTCACACCCATTTCCTTCTACATCACGCCCACTTCCCCTACCTTAATCCCATTTCCCACTCCTTCACCCCGTTTCCCCCTCCTTCACCCCATTTCCCTAATTCAACACATTTCCCTCCTTCACCCCCATTTCCTTCTCCTTCACCCCCATTTCCTTCTCCTTCACTCCCATTTCCCTCTCCTTCACGCCCATTTCTCTATCCTTCACCCCATTTCCCTCTCCTTCAACCCATTTCCCTCCTTCACCCCCATTTCTCTCTCCTTCATCCCCATTTCTCTCTCCTTCACCCCATTTCCCAAGCCTTCACCCCGTTTCTCTCCTTCACCCCGTTTCCCTCCTTCACCACATTTCCCTCCTTCACCCCATTTCCCTCCTTCACCCCATTTCCCTCCTTCACCACCATTTCCCACTCCTTCACCCCCATTTCCCTCCTTCACCCCATTTCCCTCTCCTTCACCATTTCCCTCCTTCACCCCATTTCCCTCCTTCACCTGCATTTCCCTTTCTTTCACCCCCATTTCTCTCTCCTTCTCCCCCATTCCTCGCTTCTTCACCCCATTTCCCACTCCTTCACCCCATTTCCCTCCTTCACACCATTTCTTCTCCTTCACCCCATTTCCCTCTCTATAACCCCATTTCCCTCACCGTCACCCCATTTCCCTCTCCTTCACCCCATTTCCCTCTCCTTCACCCCATTTCCCTCTCCTTCACCCCATTTCCCTCTCCTTCACCCCATTTCCCTCTCCTTCACCCCCATTTCCCTCTCCTTCACCACCATTTCCTTCTCCTTCACCCCCATTTCCTTCTCCTTCACTCCCATTTCCCTCTCCTTCACCCCCATTTCCCTCTCCTTCAACCCAACCTCCCCCTCCTTCACCCCAATTCCCACTCCTTCACCCCGTTTCCCCACTCCTTCACCCCGTTTCACTACCCTTCACCCCCATTTCCCTCTCATTCAGCCCCATTTCCCTCCTTTATCCCATTTCACTCCTTCACCCCCATTTCCCTCTCCATCACTCCCGTTTCCCACCTTCACACCCATTTCCTTCTCCTTCACACCCATTTCCTTCTCCTTCACACCCATTTCCTTCTCCTTCACACCCATTTCCTTCTCCTTCACCCCCTTTTCCTTCTCCTTCACTCCGATTTCCCTCTCCTTCACCCCCATTCCTCTCCTTTACCCCATTTCCCTCCTTCACACCCATTTCCTTCTACATCACGCCCACTTCCCCTACCTTAATCCCATTTCCCACTCCTTCACCCCCGTTTCCCCCTCCTTCACCCCATTTCCCTCCTTCACCACCATTTTCCTCTCCTTCACCCCCATTTCCCTCCTTTACCCCATTTCCCTCCGTCACCCCCATTTCCATCTCCTTCACCCCCATTTCCCTCCACCCCATTTCCCTCCTACACCTGCATTTCCTTCTTTCACCCCCATTTCTCTCTCCTTCTCCCCCATTCCTCGCTTCTTCACCCCATTTCCCACTCCTTCACCCCATTTCCCACTCCTTCACCCCATTTCTTCTCCTTCACCCCATTTCCCTCTCTATCACACCATTTCCCTCACCGTCACCCTATTTCCCCCGCCTTCACCCCATTTCCCACTCCTGCACCCCGTTTCCCTCCTTCACCCCCGTTTCAGTCCCCTTCACCCCCATTTCCCTCTCCTTCAGCCCCATTTCCCTCTTTCACCCCATTTCCCTCCATCACCCCCATTTCCTTCCTTCACCCCCATTTCCCTCTCCATCAGGCCCGTTTCCCTCCTTCACCCGCATTTCCCTCTCCTTCACACCCATTTCCTTCTCCTTCACCCCCTTTTCCTTCTCCTTCAGTCCGATTTCCCTCTCCTTCAACCCATTACCCTCTCCTTCACCCCATTTCCCTCCTTCACCCTCATTTCCCTCCTTCATCCCCATTTCGCTCTCCTTCACCCCCATTTTTCCCTCCTTCACCCCCATTTCCCTCTCCTTCACCCCCATTTCCCTCTACTTCAGCCCCATTTCCCTCCTTCATCCAATTTCCCTCCTTCACCCCCATTTCTCTCTCCTTCACCTCCATTTCTCTCTCCTTCAACCCATTTCCCTCTCTTTCAACCCATTTCCGTCTCCTTCAACCCATTTCCCTAATTCACCCCCATTTCCCTCCTTCACCCCCATTTCCTTCTCCTTCACCCCAATTTCCTTCTCCTTCACCGCCTTTTCCTTCTCCTTCACTCCGATTTCCCTCTCCTTCACCCCCATTCCTCTCCTTTACCCCATTTCCCTCCTTCACACCCATTTCCTTCTACATCACGCCCACTTCCCCTACCTTAATCCCATTTCCCACTCCTTCACCCCGTTTCCCCCTCCTTCACCCCATTTCCCTAATTCAACACATTTCCCTCCTTCACCCCCATTTCCTTCTCCTTCACCCCCATTTCCTTCTCCTTCACTCCCATTTCCCTCCTTCAATCCAATTTCCCTCCTTCACCCCCATTTCTCTCTCCTTCACCTCCATTTCTCTCTCCTTCAACCCATTTCCCTCTCTTTCAACCCATTTCCGTCTCCTTCAACCCATTTCCCTAATTCACCCCCATTTCCCTCCTTCACCCCCATTTCCTTCTCCTTCACCCCAATTTCCTTCTCCTTCACCGCCTTTTCCTTCTCCTTCACTCCGATTTCCCTCTCCTTCACCCCCATTCCTCTCCTTTACCCCATTTCCCTCCTTCACACCCATTTCCTTCTACATCACGCCCACTTCCCCTACCTTAATCCCATTTCCCACTCCTTCACCCCCGTTTCCCCCTCCTTCACCCCATTTCCCTAATTCAACACATTTCCCTCCTTCACCCCCATTTCCTTCTCCTTCACCCCCATTTCCTTCTCCTTCACTCCCATTTCCCTCTCCTTCACGCCCATTTCTCTATCCTTCACCCCATTTCCCTCTCCTTCAACCCATTTCCCTCCTTCACCCCCATTTCTCTCTCCTTCATCCCCATTTCTCTCTCCTTCACCCCATTTCCCAAGCCTTCACCCCCGTTTCTCTCCTTCACCCCGTTTCCCTCCTTCACCCCATTTCCCTCCTTCACCACCATTTCCCACTCCTTCACCCCCATTTCCCTCCTTCACCCCCATTTCCCTCTCCTTCACCATTTCCCTCCTTCACCCCATTTCCCTCCTTCACCTGCATTTCCCTTTCTTTCACCCCCATTTCTCTCTCCTTCTCCCCCATTCCTCGCTTCTTCACCCCATTTCCCACTCCTTCACCCCATTTCCCTCTCTATAACCCCATTTCCCTCACCGTCACCCCATTTACCTCTCCTTCACCCCATTTCCCTCTCCTTCAACCCATTTCCCTCTCCTTCAACCCATTTCCCTCTCCTTCAACCCATTTCCCTCTCCTTCAACCCATTTCCCTCTCCTTCAACCCATTTCCCTCTCCTTCAACCCATTTCCCTCTTCTTCAACCCATTTCCCTCTCCTTCATCCCCATTTCGCTCTCCTTCACCCCCATTTTTCTCTCCTTCACCCCCATTTCTCTCTAAATCACCCCCATTTTTCTCTCCTTCACCCCCATTTCTCTCTCCATCACCCCCATTTTTCTCTCCTTCACCCTCATTTCTCTCTCCTTCACCCCCATTTCACTCTCCTTCACCCCCATTTCACTCTCCTTCACTGCCATTTCCACCTCCTTCACCCCATTTCCCTCTCCTTCAACCCATTTCCCTAATTCACCCCCATTTCCCTCCTTCATCACCATTTCCTTCTCCTTCACCCCCATTTCCTTCTCCTTCACTCCCATTTCCCTCTCCTTCACCCCCACTTCCCCCTCCTTCACCCCACTTCCCCCTCCTTCACCCCAATTCCCACTCCTTCACCCCGTTTCCCACTCCTTCACCCCGTTTTCCTCCTTCACCCCGTTTCACTCCCCTTCACCCCCATTTCCCTCTCCTTCACCCCATTTCCCTCCTTCACCCCGTTTCCCTCCTTCACCCCATTTCCCTCTCCTACACCTGCATTTCCCTCTTTCACCCCCATTTCTCTCTCCTTCTCCCCCATTCCTCGCTTCTTCACCCCATTTCCCACTCCTTCACCCCATTTCCCTCCTTCACCCCATTTCTTCTCCTTCACCCCATTTCCCTCTCTATCACACCATTTCCCTCACCGTCACCCTATTTCCCCCTCCTTCACCCCATTTCCCTCTCCTTCAACCCATTTGCCTAATTCACCCACATTTCCCTCCTTCACCCCCATTTCTCTATCCTTCACCCCATTTCCCTGTCATTCACGGCCATTCCCCCTCCATTACCCTGTTTCCCCCTCGTTCAAACCCATTTCCCTCTCCTTCAACCCATTTCCCTCCTTCACCACCATTTCCCTCCTTCACCCCATTTCCCTCCTTCACCACCATTTCCCTCTCCTTCACCCCCATTTCCCTCTCCTTCACACCCATTTCCCTGTCCTTCAACCCATTTTTCTCTCCTTCAACCCCATTTCTCTCTCCTTCACCCCCATTTTTCTCTCCTTCACCCCCATTTTTCTCTCCTTCACCCCATTTCTCTCTCCTTCACCCCCATTTCCCCCCTCCTTCACCCCATTTCCCTCTCCTTCACCCCATTTCCCTCTCCTTCACCCCATTTCCCTCTCTTTCAACCCATTTCCCTCTCCTTCAACCCATTTCCCTAATTCACCCCCATTTCCCTCCTTCACCCCCATTTCCTTCTCCTTCACTCCCATTTCCCTCTCCTTCACCCCCATTTCCCTCTCCTTCAGCCTCATTTCCCTCTCCTTCACCCCATTTCCCTCTCTATAACCCCATTTCCCTCACCGTCACCCCCATTTCCCTCTCCTTCACCCCATTTCCCTCTCCTTCACCCCATTTCCCTCTCCTTCACCCCATTTCCCTCTCCTTCACCCCATTTCCCTCTCCTTCACCCCATTTCCCTCTCCTTCACCACCATTTCCTTCTCCTTCACCCCCATTTCCTTCTCCTTCACTCCCATTTCCCTCTCCTTCACCCCCATTTCCCTCTCCTTCAACCCAACCTCCCCCTCCTTCACCCCAATTCCCCACTCCTTCACCCCGTTTCCCACTCCTTCACCCCGTTTCACTACCCTTCACCCCCATTTCCCTCTCATTCAGCCCCATTTCCCTCCTTTATCCCATTTCACTCCTTCACCCCCATTTCCCTCTCCATCACTCCCGTTTCCCACCTTCACACCCATTTCCTTCTCCTTCACACCCATTTCCTTCTCCTTCACACCCATTTCCTTCTCCTTCACACCCATTTCCTTCTCCTTCACCCCCTTTTCCTTCTCCTTCACTCCGATTTCCCTCTCCTTCACCCCCATTCCTCTCCTTTACCCCCATTTCCCTCCTTCACACCCATTTCCTTCTACATCACGCCCACTTCCCCTACCTTAATCCCCATTTCCCACTCCTTCACCCCGTTTCCCCCTCCTTCACCCCATTTCCCTCCTTCACCACCATTTTCCTCTCCTTCACCCCCATTTCCCTCCTTTACCCCATTTCCCTCCGTCACCCCCCATTTCCATCTCCTTCACCCCCCATTTCCCTCCACCCCCATTTCCCTCCTACACCTGCATTTCCTTCTTTCACCCCCATTTCTCTCTCCTTCTCCCCCATTCCTCGCTTCTTCACCCCATTTCCCACTCCTTCACCCCATTTCCCACTCCTTCACCCCATTTCTTCTCCTTCACCCCATTTCCCTCTCTATCACACCATTTCCCTCACCGTCACCCTATTTCCCCCGCCTTCACCCCATTTCCCACTCCTGCACCCCGTTTCCCTCCTTCACCCCCGTTTCAGTCCCCTTCACCCCCATTTCCCTCTCCTTCAGCCCCATTTCCCTCTTTCACCCCATTTCCCTCCATCACCCCCATTTCCTTCCTTCACCCCCATTTCCCTCTCCATCAGGCCCGTTTCCCTCCTTCACCCGCATTTCCCTCTCCTTCACACCCATTTCCTTCTCCTTCACCCCCTTTTCCTTCTCCTTCAGTCCGATTTCCCTCTCCTTCAACCCATTACCCTCTCCTTCACCCCATTTCCCTCCTTCACCCTCATTTCCCTCCTTCATCCCCATTTCGCTCTCCTTCACCCCCATTTTTCCCTCCTTCACCCCCATTTCCCTCTCCTTCACCCCCATTTCCCTCTACTTCAGCCCCATTTCCCTCCTTCATCCAATTTCCCTCCTTCACCCCCATTTCTCTCTCCTTCACCTCCATTTCTCTCTCCTTCAACCCATTTCCCTCTCTTTCAACCCATTTCCGTCTCCTTCAACCCATTTCCCTAATTCACCCCCATTTCCCTCCTTCACCCCCCATTTCCTTCTCCTTCACCCCCAATTTCCTTCTCCTTCACCGCCTTTTCCTTCTCCTTCACTCCGATTTCCCTCTCCTTCACCCCCATTCCTCTCCTTTACCCCATTTCCCTCCTTCACACCCATTTCCTTCTACATCACGCCCACTTCCCCTACCTTAATCCCATTTCCCACTCCTTCACCCCGTTTCCCCCTCCTTCACCCCATTTCCCTAATTCAACACATTTCCCTCCTTCACCCCCCATTTCCTTCTCCTTCACCCCCATTTCCTTCTCCTTCACTCCCATTTCCCTCCTTCATCCAATTTCCCTCCTTCACCCCCATTTCTCTCTCCTTCACCTCCATTTCTCTCTCCTTCAACCCATTTCCCCTCTCTTTCAACCCATTTCCGTCTCCTTCAACCCATTTCCCTAATTCACCCCCATTTCCCTCCTTCACCCCCATTTCCTTCTCCTTCACCCCAATTTCCTTCTCCTTCACCGCCTTTTCCTTCTCCTTCACTCCGATTTCCCTCTCCTTCACCCCCATTCCTCTCCTTTACCCCATTTCCCTCCTTCACACCCATTTCCTTCTACATCACGCCCACTTCCCTACCTTAATCCCATTTCCCACTCCTTCACCCCGTTTCCCCCTCCTTCACCCCATTTCCCTAATTCAACACATTTCCCTCCTTCACCCCCATTTCCTTCTCCTTCACCCCCATTTCCTTCTCCTTCACTCCCATTTCCCTCTCCTTCACGCCCATTTCTCTATCCTTCACCCCATTTCCCTCTCCTTCAACCCATTTCCCTCCTTCACCCCCATTTCTCTCTCCTTCATCCCCATTTCTCTCTCCTTCACCCCATTTCCCAAGCCTTCACCCCCGTTTCTCTCCTTCACCCCGTTTCCCTCCTTCACCCCATTTCCCCTCCTTCACCACCATTTCCCACTCCTTCACCCCCATTTCCCTCCTTCACCCCCATTTCCCTCTCCTTCACCATTTCCCTCCTTCACCCCATTTCCCTCCTTCACCTGCATTTCCCTTTCTTTCACCCCCCATTTCTCTCTCCTTCTCCCCCATTCCTCGCTTCTTCACCCCATTTCCCACTCCTTCACCCCATTTCCCTCTCTATAACCCCATTTCCCTCACCGTCACCCCATTTACCTCTCCTTCACCCCATTTCCCTCTCCTTCAACCCATTTCCCTCTCCTTCAACCCATTTCCCTCTCCTTCAACCCATTTCCCTCTCCTTCAACCCATTTCCCTCTCCTTCAACCCATTTCCCTCTCCTTCAACCCATTTCCCTCTTCTTCAACCCATTTCCCTCTCCTTCATCCCCATTTCGCTCTCCTTCACCCCCATTTTTCTCTCCTTCACCCCCATTTCTCTCTAAATCACCCCCATTTTTCTCTCCTTCACCCCCATTTCTCTCTCCATCACCCCCATTTTTCTCTCCTTCACCCTCATTTCTCTCTCCTTCACCCCCATTTCACTCTCCTTCACCCCCATTTCACTCTCCTTCACTGCCATTTCCACCTCCTTCACCCCATTTCCCTCTCCTTCAACCCATTTCCCTAATTCACCCCCATTTCCCTCCTTCATCACCATTTCCTTCTCCTTCACCCCCATTTCCTTCTCCTTCACTCCCATTTCCCTCTCCTTCACCCCCACTTCCCCCTCCTTCACCCCACTTCCCCCTCCTTCACCCCAATTCCCACTCCTTCACCCCGTTTCCCACTCCTTCACCCCGTTTTCCTCCTTCACCCCGTTTCACTCCCCTTCACCCCCATTTCCCTCTCCTTCACCCCATTTCCCTCCTTCACCCCGTTTCCCTCCTTCACCCCATTTCCCTCTCCTACACCTGCATTTCCCTCTTTCACCCCCATTTCTCTCTCCTTCTCCCCATTCCTCGCTTCTTCACCCCATTTCCCACTCCTTCACCCCATTTCCCTCCTTCACCCCATTTCTTCTCCTTCACCCCATTTCCCTCTCTATCACACCATTTCCCTCACCGTCACCCCTATTTCCCCCTCCTTCACCCCATTTCCCTCTCCTTCAACCCATTTGCCTAATTCACCCACATTTCCCTCCTTCACCCCCATTTCTCTATCCTTCACCCCATTTCCCTGTCATTCACGGCCATTCCCCCTCCATTACCCTGTTTCCCCCTCGTTCAACCCATTTCCCTCTCCTTCAACCCATTTCCCTCCTTCACCACCATTTCCCTCCTTCACCCCATTTCCCTCCTTCACCACCATTTCCCTCTCCTTCACCCCCAT
The DNA here is from genome assembly GCA_026770705.1 of Isurus oxyrinchus. Lineage (NCBI taxonomy): Eukaryota > Metazoa > Chordata > Chondrichthyes > Lamniformes > Lamnidae > Isurus > Isurus oxyrinchus. The sequence continues at coordinate 87,407 of JANJGN010000015.1, read as the reverse complement.
TTCCCTCTCCTTCACACCCATTTCCCTGTCCTTCAACCCATTTTTCTCTCCTTCAACCCCATTTCTCTCTCCTTCACCCCCATTTTTCTCTCCTTCACCCCCATTTTTCTCTCCTTCACCCCATTTCTCTCTCCTTCACCCCCATTTCCCCCTCCTTCACCCCATTTCCCTCTCCTTCACCCCATTTCCCTCTCCTTCACCCCATTTCCCTCTCTTTCAACCCATTTCCCTCTCCTTCAACCCATTTCCCTAATTCACCCCCATTTCCCTCCTTCACCCCCATTTCCTTCTCCTTCACTCCCATTTCCCTCTCCTTCACCCCCATTTCCCTCTCCTTCAGCCTCATTTCCCTCTCCTTCACCCCATTTCCCTCTCTATAACCCCATTTCCCTCACCGTCACCCCATTTCCCTCTCCTTCACCCCATTTCCCTCTCCTTCACCCCATTTCCCTCTCCTTCACCCCATTTCCCTCTCCTTCACCCCATTTCCCTCTCCTTCACCCCATTTCCCTCTCCTTCACCACCATTTCCTTCTCCTTCACCCCCATTTCCTTCTCCTTCACTCCCATTTCCCTCTCCTTCACCCCCATTTCCCTCTCCTTCAACCCAACCTCCCCCCTCCTTCACCCCAATTCCCACTCCTTCACCCCGTTTCCCACTCCTTCACCCCGTTTCACTACCCTTCACCCCCATTTCCCTCTCATTCAGCCCCATTTCCCCTCCTTTATCCCATTTCACTCCTTCACCCCCATTTCCCTCTCCATCACTCCCGTTTCCCACCTTCACACCCATTTCCTTCTCCTTCACACCCATTTCCTTCTCCTTCACACCCATTTCCTTCTCCTTCACACCCATTTCCTTCTCCTTCACCCCCTTTTCCTTCTCCTTCACTCCGATTTCCCTCTCCTTCACCCCCATTCCTCTCCTTTACCCCATTTCCCTCCTTCACACCCATTTCCTTCTACATCACGCCCACTTCCCCTACCTTAATCCCATTTCCCACTCCTTCACCCCGTTTCCCCCTCCTTCACCCCATTTCCCTCCTTCACCACCATTTTCCTCTCCTTCACCCCCATTTCCCTCCTTTACCCCATTTCCCTCCGTCACCCCCCCATTTCCATCTCCTTCACCCCCATTTCCCTCCACCCCATTTCCCTCCTACACCTGCATTTCCTTCTTTCACCCCCATTTCTCTCTCCTTCTCCCCCATTCCTCGCTTCTTCACCCCATTTCCCACTCCTTCACCCCATTTCCCACTCCTTCACCCCCATTTCTTCTCCTTCACCCCATTTCCCTCTCTATCACACACCATTTCCCTCACCGTCACCCTATTTCCCCCGCCTTCACCCCATTTCCCACTCCTGCACCCCGTTTCCCTCCTTCACCCCCGTTTCAGTCCCCTTCACCCCCATTTCCCTCTCCTTCAGCCCCATTTCCCTCTTTCACCCCATTTCCCTCCATCACCCCCATTTCCTTCCTTCACCCCCATTTCCCTCTCCATCAGGCCCGTTTCCCTCCTTCACCCGCATTTCCCTCTCCTTCACACCCATTTCCTTCTCCTTCACCCCCTTTTCCTTCTCCTTCAGTCCGATTTCCCTCTCCTTCAACCCATTACCCTCTCCTTCACCCCCATTTCCCTCCTTCACCCTCATTTCCCTCCTTCATCCCCATTTCGCTCTCCTTCACCCCCATTTTTCCCTCCTTCACCCCCATTTCCCTCTCCTTCACCCCCATTTCCCTCTACTTCAGCCCCATTTCCCTCTACTTCAGCCCCATTTCCCTCCTTCAGCCCCATTTCCCTCCTTCACCCCCATTTCTCTCTCCTTCACCTCCATTTCTCTCTCCTTCAACCCATTTCCCTCTCTTTCAACCCATTTCCGTCTCCTTCAACCCATTTCCCTAATTCACCCCCCATTTCCCTCCTTCACCCCCATTTCCTTCTCCTTCACCCCAATTTCCTTCTCCTTCACCGCCTTTTCCTTCTCCTTCACTCCGATTTCCCTCTCCTTCACCCCCATTCCTCTCCTTTACCCCCATTTCCCTCCTTCACACCCATTTCCTTCTACATCACGCCCACTTCCCCTACCTTAATCCCATTTCCCACTCCTTCACCCCGTTTCCCCCCTCCTTCACCCCATTTCCCTAATTCAACACATTTCCCTCCTTCACCCCCATTTCCTTCTCCTTCACCCCCATTTCCTTCTCCTTCACTCCCATTTCCCTCCTTCATCCAATTTCCCTCCTTCACCCCCATTTCTCTCTCCTTCACCTCCATTTCTCTCTCCTTCAACCCATTTCCCTCTCTTTCAACCCATTTCCGTCTCCTTCAACCCATTTCCCTAATTCACCCCCATTTCCCTCCTTCACCCCCATTTCCTTCTCCTTCACCCCAATTTCCTTCTCCTTCACCGCCTTTTCCTTCTCCTTCACTCCGATTTCCCTCTCCTTCACCCCCATTCCTCTCCTTTACCCCATTTCCCCCTCCTTCACACCCATTTCCTTCTACATCACGCCCACTTCCCCTACCTTAATCCCATTTCCCACTCCTTCACCCCGTTTCCCCCTCCTTCACCCCATTTCCCTAATTCAACACATTTCCCTCCTTCACCCCCCATTTCCTTCTCCTTCACCCCCATTTCCTTCTCCTTCACTCCCATTTCCCTCTCCTTCACGCCCATTTCTCTATCCTTCACCCCATTTCCCTCTCCTTCAACCCATTTCCTTCCTTCACCCCCCATTTCTCTCTCCTTCATCCCCATTTCTCTCTCCTTCACCCCATTTCCCAAGCCTTCACCCCGTTTCTCTCCTTCACCCCGTTTCCCTCCTTCACCCCATTTCCCTCCTTCACCACCATTTCCCACTCCTTCACCCCCATTTCCCTCCTTCACCCCATTTCCCTCTCCTTCACCATTTCCCTCCTTCACCCCATTTCCCTCCTTCACCTGCATTTCCCTTTCTTTCACCCCCCATTTCTCTCTCCTTCTCCCCCATTCCTCGCTTCTTCACCCCATTTCCCACTCCTTCACCCCATTTCCCTCTCTATAACCCCATTTCCCTCACCGTCACCCCATTTACCTCTCCTTCACCCCATTTCCCTCTCCTTCAACCCATTTCCCTCTCCTTCAACCCATTTCCCTCTCCTTCAACCCATTTCCCTCTCCTTCAACCCATTTCCCTCTCCTTCAACCCATTTCCCTCTCCTTCAACCCCATTTCCCTCTTCTTCAACCCATTTCCCTCTCCTTCATCCCCATTTCGCTCTCCTTCACCCCCCATTTTTCTCTCCTTCACCCCCATTTCTCTCTAAATCACCCCCATTTTTCTCTCCTTCACCCCCATTTCTCTCTCCATCACCCCCATTTTTCTCTCCTTCACCCTCATTTCTCTCTCCTTCACCCCCATTTCACTCTCCTTCACCCCCATTTCACTCTCCTTCACTGCCATTTCCACCTCCTTCACCCCATTTCCCTCTCCTTCAACCCATTTCCCTAATTCACCCCCATTTCCCTCCTTCATCACCATTTCCTTCTCCTTCACCCCCATTTCCTTCTCCTTCACTCCCATTTCCCTCTCCTTCACCCCCACTTCCCCCTCCTTCACCCCACTTCCCCCTCCTTCACCCCAATTCCCACTCCTTCACCCCCGTTTCCCACTCCTTCACCCCGTTTTCCTCCTTCACCCCCGTTTCACTCCCCTTCACCCCCATTTCCCTCTCCTTCACCCCATTTCCCTCCTTCACCCCGTTTCCCTCCTTCACCCCATTTCCCTCTCCTACACCTGCATTTCCCTCCTTCACCCCCATTTCCCTCCTACACCTGCATTTCCCTCTTTCACCCCCATTTCTCTCTCCTTCTCCCCCATTCCTCGCTTCTTCACCCCATTTCCCACTCCTTCACCCCATTTCCCTCCTTCACCCCATTTCTTCTCCTTCACCCCATTTCCCTCTCTATCACACCATTTCCCTCACCGTCACCCTATTTCCCCCTCCTTCACCCCATTTCCCTCTCCTTCAACCCATTTGCCTAATTCACCCACATTTCCCTCCTTCACCCCCATTTCTCTATCCTTCACCCCATTTCCCTGTCATTCACGGCCATTCCCCCTCCATTACCCCTGTTTCCCCCTCGTTCAACCCATTTCCCTCTCCTTCAACCCATTTCCCTCCTTCACCACCATTTCCCTCCTTCACCCCATTTCCCTCCTTCACCACCATTTCCCTCTCCTTCACCCCCATTTCCCTCTCCTTCACACCCATTTCCCTGTCCTTCAACCCATTTTTCTCTCCTTCAACCCCATTTCTCTCTCCTTCACCCCCATTTTTCTCTCCTTCACCCCCATTTTTCTCTCCTTCACCCCATTTCTCTCTCCTTCACCCCCATTTCCCCCCTCCTTCACCCCATTTCCCTCTCCTTCACCCCATTTCCCTCTCCTTCACCCCCATTTCCCCCTCTCTTTCAACCCATTTCCCTCTCCTTCAACCCATTTCCCTAATTCACCCCCATTTCCCTCCTTCACCCCCATTTCCTTCTCCTTCACTCCCATTTCCCTCTCCTTCACCCCCATTTCCCTCTCCTTCAGCCTCATTTCCCTCTCCTTCAGCCCCACTTCCCCCTCCTTCACCCCAATTCCCACTCCTTCACCCCATTTCCCACTCCTTCACCCCGTTTCCCACTCCTTCACCCCGTTTCCCACTCCTTCACCCCGTTTCCCACTCCTGCACCCCGTTTCCCTCCTTCACCCCCGTTTCAGTCCCCTTCACCCCCCATTTCCCTCTCCTTCAGCCCCATTTCCCTCTTTCACCCCATTTCCCTCCTTCACCCCTATTTCCTTCCTTCACCCCCATTTCCCTCTCCATCAGGCCCGTTTCCCTCATTCACCCCGCATTTCCCTCTCCTTCACACCCATTTCCTTCTCCTTCACCCCCTTTTCCTTCTCCTTCACCCCCTTTTCCTTCTCCTTCAGTCCGATTTCCCTCTCCTTCAACATATTACCCTCTCCTTCACCCCATTTCCCTCCTTCACCCTCATTTCCCTCCTTCACCCTCATTTCCCTCCTTCATCCCCATTTCGCTCTCCTTCACCCCCATTTTTCCCTCCTTCACCCCCCATTTCTCTCTCCTTCACCCCAATTTCTCTCTCCTTCACCCCCTTTTCTCTCTCCTTCACCCCCATTTCACTCTCCTTCACCCCCATTTCACTCTCCTTCACCCCCCATTTTTCCCTCCTTCACCCCCATTTCTCTCTCCTTCAACCCCATTTCCCTCTCCTTCAAACCATTTCCCTAATTCACCCCCATTTCCCTCCTTCACCCCCATTTCCTTCTCCTTCACCCCCATTTCCTTCTCCTTCACCCCCATTTCCTTCTCCTTCACCCCCATTTCCCTCTCCTTCACCCCCATTTCCCTCTCCTTCACCCCCATTTCCCTCTCCTTCACCCCACTTCCCCCTCCTTCACCCCCAATTCCCACTCCTTCACCCCGTTTCACTCCCCTTCACCCCCATTTCCCTCTCCTTCACCCCCATTTCCCTCCTTCACCCCATTTCACTCCTTCACTCCCATTTCCTTCCTTCACCCCCATTTCCCTCTCCATCACCCCCGTTTCCCTCCTTCACCCGCATTTCCTTCTCCTTCACCCCCTTTACCCTACTCCTTCGCTCCGATTTCCCTCTCCTTGACCCGAATTTCCCTCTCCTTCTCACCCATTCCTCTCCTTTACCCCATTTCACTCTCCTTCACCCCATTTCCCTCCTCCACCCCCATTTCCCTCTCCTTCACACCCACTTCCCCCACCTTC